>CM068321.1:36483859-37083859 GCA_034766995.1 Acanthacorydalis orientalis | reverse complement strand
AAAATCAATAACAAAACAAATAATGAAGGTTCGCGAGAAGCAGAATATTTACAAGGTAACTTTTATTTTGAGATGAATGTGAAACTTTTCTCAGAGCAACGAGAGTGTGCATCGAGCGTTAAAGTATTTAAAGATCGTTCGTTTTTCTTTTTTTTTTTGACAAACTTCAGTAATTACAAGCTCTGTGACGAACATTAATTATTTAATGACTGGCTCGTTAACCGACCATTTAGAAATATGTCGGTCGTTTCAAACCATAGATATATTTTTTATGCATGCAGTTAGGAAAGGAACACGAAAGTTTATTTGTAAAAGCTTTTTAATTCGCCAGAGTTACCTGTTTAAATATTTTATGAAAAACTATTCTATATATATATATATATATATATATATATATATATATATATGCATATATGAAAAAAGTAAAAAGAAAAAATTCAATGAATATAATTTAAAAGAAAGAATATAACATGAATATAAAATATTATACGACCGTATTTCTATTTTCATTTTGTTCCGAATTTCATATAAAGCTGCTCAATTAGAATTCTCTTTGGGTTCGAGATATTCTCTCTCATATATATATATATGAGTATATATATATACATATATATATATATATATATATGTTTATATATATATATATATATATATATATATATATATGTGTGTACATTGAGAAACGACCAAAGCTTCGTCTTATGTTTACAAAGCTGATATACACACGAGGAGAGGCGGACGGATATTCGTTGGAAAAATGTTTAGAAAATTCTATACGTTTTTTTTATAAACGTTGTAGTATTTCTGTACTGAATAAATATTTGTATTGTTAAATATCCAGTATGTTTTATTTATTAGGACGAGATTTATTTATTTGGGACGGAGTTCATTTTTTCTAAAATACTGCTTTGTAAGTTTATTGGAATTATTTTACCTTGTCAGGGAATTGTAAAATAAAAAAGATTTTTTCAAAAAGTCATTTCTGATTGAAATAAAAATATATTTCAGATTTTTCAATACCTTGATGCTCTCTGAATATGACGGCAACTTAACTAAAATACATATAAAAACAAACAAAAATCATCAATCGTCGTTTACTGATCATTTTGGATTGGAATTTTTCTGTGGAATTAAAGAGTTCGTTTGTATTTTAGAAACCGTACCGATAAATATTTTGTTTTGAAGAAAGACTGGCCATCCCTTAATTCTACAATTTTTAATTTTCTTCTGTATTAAGTTGTTTAATTGGTTATTTGGAGTGTAAGAGCTTGTCGGCTCTTCAATACGAATTTAGATTTATTTATCTATAATAAAAGAAGTATAATTATTTTTGCATGATATTTTCAAGTGTGTTAGAATAAGTAACATAAGGAAATATACTGCAAGCTTTGCTTTTAAGTTAAATGCCATCTTTGTCGAGAGTCGGTTGATGTAAGACATCTTTATTTGTGTTTCGAATCGAACGTTCGAAGTTATAGTCGAGAGGAACGTTCGTTCCTCTTCCATGTGTGCGAGTTCAGGTGTCTGTTTTATATTTTTTTATCGATTCGCACACATAGGTCAGCGGCCTTGACATTGACCACATACATTTACACACCTGAGTGTGTTATAAATATAGACAACGGTGCACGAATGCGTGGCGTGTGTTTCGATGAAACTCCGTGTACTTCACTATCGTTATGAATATTTATTAAATTATACATGTTGGCCGTGTGCTTAATGCTCTAGAAGTGACGACGAGTAAAATGCGAAAGAATTACAATGATTGACCGAACCGTGACACGTTGAAAAATAATATTGTCGGAGAGCTCGTTAAAGTCCTCCCGTCCTAGTGGCCGACGACGTGCGTCGGTTATAAATAATCTCGTCGTATATTAAAAGCTCTTTAAATAAATAGACGTCGGGTCATCTTCTCGCGTCCTCTTCGTACCTGTCGTCGAACGAGCGACTACTACACACCTACTACTACAACGACAACTACTACCGTGCGGTTACGTGAAGCGCATAGAAACAGACGGCGTAAAGCCGTCCGCGGGACGGGAACGCGAACGAAAGCTCCCGCTATCGATCGGTCGCGTCGACGACGACCGAGACCACTCCTGCGGGACGTGGGACCGCCCAGAAACGCCACGCCCAACGCGCGCGGCGTCCCGCCTGACTGTCCCCGTTCGCTTTTACGAGTTCCACGGCCGCGGCCATCCCCGTCGGCGTCGCGGCTTGATACCGAAACTTCGATCGGTCGTATTCGTGTCAAAGGTCATGTAAAGGTCATCGGCGTGTAGTACGATGTGCACACGGCGTCGATGTGCGATTCGCGATACGAGCGGCCGGAGCTTTCTGCACTGATCGGGCGGACCGGCCGCGCGATACGGCCGTAATGTAACGACAAACAAAAGGAGTGCTTAACGATAAGTAATTTGCACGACAATGCTGCCACGGAGCTTTCAATGGAAAACTTTACAACAAATACGCACTGTCAGTCGCGTATTGTGCTAAAGCTCGGCGCGAAGCTGACGAACGGAACGGCTACTAGAGAAGCACGACGCGATTCTCATAATGGAACATGAAATTAGATTCGTAATCGACACGGAAATTAGAAGTAATGTTTATGCACAAGACGAGCCACTCGTACACATAAATCTGAAAATGTAAATTTTATTCTTCAGTCAATTATACTGAAGGAATCGTGAGATAGAAAGACTTATGCACAGAATGAAAACCTGCAGCGGAAACACAAAATCAACTTTCACGAATTAAATTGAATATTATTTTTGCAACGATACAATTCTGACATTGTAACTGAACTGATTTTCACAAACGAATTATTTTTTATCTCACAAAAACATTCAATAAACGATAATTAATCACTTTGCTTACTTATTTATGTACGTTTCGATGACTATCTGAATGGGTATAAACAACAATCATAAATGATTAATAATCATTTTTGTGGTTTGAAGGTGAAAAAATAATTCGTTTGTAAAAGCGAATTAAGCCACAGTGTCAGAGGTACATTGTGACTAAACGAGCGTCTATGAACTTATTCTAGTCAAACGAACTATCAATCCAGAGAAATAAATTAGAACGATGTCAGCTTATGAAAAAGAGTTAAGAATTAGATGATGGACATATAGAGAAATAAATTTAAAGGAAATATCTGTTTGACTTTCAAGAGATATCAAGAACAATTCAAGTTTCCATATTAAATAATATCAAAGCCTATCGACTGACCGGTTATTCTTTGTACATTTATAATAAAATCACAAATTAAGAAAACCGGATTTTCATTCATGTTAAAATTATGTTTTGTTAAAAAGACACCTCGGTTATAATTTAAAAATTCTATAAAAACCACAAATCCAAAACACTCATACAGTTTTCTATCAGGACTAAAGTGAGAATGAAAGGAAAATACACTAATATTATACCAAAATTATATTTTAATATTACTTGCAAGATCAGAACTGTTTTCTATAAATTCAACATTTTAAATTTAGAATTTTTGAAATGAATTAGAGTTTCTTGCCAATTGAATACTTAATTAGTAAAAAATCTGGGTTTTAAAAGTAAAAGTCTTTCTGATACAATAATTTATCAGTTACATCAACTAATGTAGAAAATAAAATGGTTTTATCAAAAAACACTCCATTATTCTTTAGTTTAAATTCGTTATTTCTATTATTATCAGTAACTGTTTTATATTTTTTATAAAATTTAAATATCTTGTACAAAAATGTGGCTATGCTAATAAAAAATCAGTTTATAAACTAAATCCGAAATGAACAATATTTAATTATGGAACATCGAACTTTTTGTGACGCGTCGAGAGTGAAAATTCAATTAACAGAGTCAAAAAATCAATTTTTCAACCGACACCCATGAAAGCTTAATTGAAAATTACATACTTTTCTTTGATGTTCCAGCCTGTAAAAAAACACACACAACATAATTACGCCGCATATTCCTATCGAAATCCAATTAACTTTTTTTTAATTACAACATTGATTATTAAACATTTAATTACATCGAACTAATGTTAATTCGATTTCCAATAAACTATTCAATGGAGCTGTCGGTTTTTCTAACTACAAACTCGATTACGGGCCTAATTAAAAAAAAGTGTATTAATTAAACGCGCCGTTTCATCGAAACTTTATGAAAAACTACAACGTTTATTAAATATTTTATTATAGGAACGCGGACCGGAGACGAGAAAGGGAGAGTAAACGAAAACAATGATTTAAAATTTATAGATTTATTTTCCGAGTTACTTAATTGTATTAACACGACGAGCAAGTATCATAAATGTTTTTAATTAAACTCGTCGTCGTGTAAAACATCAGTGTACAAAATTATGAATTTATCGTCGGTTTTCTGTAAGGCAATATAAATGACTCGGTTAAAAAAATCTATAGAATTTTATTCGACCTTAAATACATAGCGCGTACATAAATTCATGCTATGGAAACATTTATGAACGATCGTAAAGCAAAATTCGAAACGTTTATTTTTTTAAAGATGAAAGCAAGCAGATACTTGGACAAGTTTTGTATAATATATAAAGTAAATATCGATGGAATAATTTGTAAGTGTATTATGAAACCAATCTGAATAATTATAATATACGTGTTAGTGTATGATATTCATTCGACTATATGCAAATTATTTAGAGTGGGGACGTCGAATAAAAATCTGAAACGAATTCCAGCTCCGTACAAAACGAAAACACGCAATTTCACAATCAATTGCTTTATCGTGAAAAGTGAAAATCTTAGTCAGAAAAAAATCCCGCTTCACTGCTTTCTACTGTGCGCCGATATCGAACCGACGCTATTCGTCGATTAGTTTATTAAACTCCAACGTAGAAGAGCTGTCAGAAGTTTCGATTTCGTACGGATCGATATTTTTGTAATGTATGTAAATGTATGAGGGTACGTGTGGGCGTTCGACGTTGTGAGCTGGGAAATTACCTTAAGAGGTATTGAAAAAATGCGAAGAATCGATTTATAGCAACATGTGATGAAAATATAAAAGGTTTGTTGTAATGAAATTCAAAGATAAACTCGGATGATGGTAAAAATCGGAAATGGGAGATGTGGAGCATACTTTTTTCATTGAACATCCATTTTTTTTGATACGATTTTTAATACAATCTCATATTTTATCGTGAAGTGATTGTCATCTAAATACAGTCTGTTAACCAGGATAATCAGAGATTGCTTTTGACGGCACCTTGGAGCACCACTGGCCTTACTATAAGATACAACCCTGTAAAGTGATCATGAAAATCAATTCATTTCTTTGTAATGACACTCGAAGTACGAAACTACACAATTGTTTAACCATACAGAATCGTGAGTCCAAGTTTGCTATTATTCCTGCTATTTATTCCTGCAGGAGTGTCCACAGATCATTCAGTCGAACATAATGTATTTTTTTAAATTTTCATTTCCATTTTTTTTTAAATTTTCATTTGTATAATTTAATCCTTTTTTATGAAAACATTTCATCAGAGTACAGTTCTGGCATTGTATCCAAATTAATTTTCATAAATTACTTCTTTTCTCACATCACATATCAATAAAAATGTTTCTAAACAAATATGGTCAATAAATCATGATTGTTGCTTATTCGCATTTCGTTTCCATCATCCTGACAGTTTTCAGGTCAAACAGTTGTTATTTACTTAAAAGAACGGACAACATTCAAGTTTGGAGCTTTTACTTGTATTCAGTTTCACAATAGAATCATTTTCTCATATCTCAAGTCAATAAACAATTGTAGAAGATTTTTGATCGTTGCTTATGTGTACTTTGATGGCGGTTCCATCATCATCGAGGAACAAGAGAGCCTGTTTATCGATTGAAAAATAATTTCCTTGCTGAAAAAATAAAATGTTATACTAAGTTTCTAGTGTTTTCCTAGAAATTCATTGATTAATCACTTCTTGTACGGATTTTGATAGCTGATTATGCTTTGAGAATCGTGGAAAAATCAAATCAGTCAATAGTTACCAATTATATATTTTGGTCGGAAAAGGTTTTGTGCGGAACCGTCTTTAATATAAAATATCTGACTGACTGTACAACTATTTCAGTTTCTAAAGCAATACTCCGAATACTAATTAGTTTCAGAACACATTTCTCAATTTAATTATCGTCGAAATACTAATTATAAAATATATACGAACAAACTCCACGACAAAAACACTAATACACAAACTGAAATCGTATAAAATGAAAACAAAAACGCACGCACCGTGAACCGTTATCAAAATATATAAATAAAATATTTTAATAACATCTCGTGCCGTCGGAATTTTATTTTATTCCGCGCGCACGCACACATTAACGCGCGCGCGCACACACAGACACACACACGGACCGAATCGGGCATTGTTCATTTTTTTTACACCGAATTTAATAAATGAGGTTTGCTCATTTATATTTCAATTTAGTATTACATGTAACGGAATTATACATTTCAAGTAAATAAATATTAATTTTGAATAAATATCGTCGCACTCTGCTTTTTTCGGCTCGAGGATTCGTATCTAGAATATTAAAATTAATGAAGATACGCTGTCATAATCCGAAAAGGTACAAACCGCAATTTTATTCCATCTTTGTATGTGTGGATCAGTGTTATCCGCTTCAGGTAAATAAAAATTAATCTTTTACGAATTATATATATATATATATATATATATATATATATATATATATATATATATATATATATATATATATATATTAATGATTTTCCGAGTTTGCTGAAACGCAAACAGCTCAAGTTATTATCAGAATCTCTCAATCAATTGCAGAGCATAATTACAGTCATATTTTTATACATATGAAATAAAAATAATAATAATGAAACTACCACGCGACATGCATATTTAGAACATGTTTTACTCTAATTATATATATATATATATATATATATATATATATATATATATATATATATATATAAATATACGGAGTGTGTGCAATTATTATAGTTGAACAATTTTTCACACATGCGACTCATTGGGTTACGCGGCTAATCCTGTAATCTGATTGAACGACCGCCGGCGCACAATGCCGAAACATACCGGGATCTAATCAAGATCTCTCAAAGCATCCCTCGCCCTAAACACGGCCGACGCTCGTGCTGCTTTCGGTCGGGCGTTTCTCTCCCGGACAGTGAAAAAAAAAACACCGATTCCGTGACGTTCTAACGACAACGAGCGCGGTCATTCCAAACTGGTATCAGGGTGTTTTGTGGCTTTCTTGGAAAATTAACAACGTCAAGAAACTGTTCGTGGCGTTTACGCACGCACAAACACAAGAAGATTTGAACTGTACATTTTTGCTGTTTTTTATTTTTTATTTAAATAGAAAAATATTTGATTAATGTATACTAATTTTTGTTATTTAATGAAATCGAATACAAGACTAGTGTTTTATGATAATTCAATGATTTTAGTAAAGAGAAGAAAGTAAGGGTAAATAAAATATGAACGATAAGAAGAAGTAAATGAAACACAACGAAAAATCAAAACAAAGAGTTGAACCAGATTTACTGAAAGAGTTTTCTGTACCTCGCCGCTCCGAGAATATGAAATCGACATCGAAATGCGAACGAGCAACAATCAATAATAATTTATTAAACATTTTTGACCAGAAACATTTTCTTTCGTGTATGAGATGAGAAAAGAATTCATTTGTGAAAGTAAATCAAACCACAGTGTCAGAAATGTACTGTGATGGAATCTTCAGAAAATAGTTTTAATTATACAACTGAAAAATTAAAAAAATTAATTAAAATATCAACTACTGATTCACTAGAGTGTTTTCATAAAAATAGTTTTAATTATACATTTGAAAAATTAAAAAAAATCATATTTTGTTGAAAGGGATGAAACTTCCGAAGGCTATACAGTAGGTCGTTGATTCACAGTTCGCCTTGATCAAATAACTGTACGGTTTCGTGGTTTCAGTTTCATTACAATGAAAAGGAGCAATTTTCGATGATCTCTCAACAAGATTGCATCTCATAGTAAGGCCTGTGGTACTCCAACACACACTCTCGAAGGTAATCTCTTACTAGCCTGGTTGACTAGCTGTGCGTTTAACTGATTTGTTGAATGTTTGAACGAGTTTATTTTTATAATTGAACAATGACAGATCTCGTTAAGAGCCGCTTCAATTAGTACTATTTCAATATATAGCTCCATACAAAAATAATCAATAATAGTTTATTGAACATTTCTGATTAGAAACATTGTTTGTATCTTATGGGATGAGAAAAGAATTCATTACTGAAAGACATTTCATAATTTAAAAATCACTGTTACACACTTCATGCAATAAACTATAAAAAAAACATATACGAGAAAAATATAATCCTCATGAATTTTCATACACTCTACAGATGCTGACTTGCAGCGTATCTTTCATGAATTTTCTATACACTCAAATCACCACTCATTTTCGTCCACGCTCCTCGAGCAAAATTTCTAATTTCATTCCCACATCTAAACATAATCATATATATATATATATATATGTGTGTGTGTGTGTGTGTGTGTATGTATGTCTTATGTCTATTATCTCTGGCATTAATTCAAGAAACCCAAAAACGACCATCAAATATTCATAAACGACAGTAAAACCAGATGTACTTTGTCAAATTCTAAAAATAGCAGCGACTAAGTGGCTGCGACGAAAGCAGGCGGGCGCGCACGCGCGGCGTCCGCTCGAGGGGAGACCCCATTAATAATTTCTCCACAAATTCGCAACTACTGTGACCTATGGTAATTTTTTTTCATTTCGTCGTACGTCAAATCTACATCAATCACTAAGTCGCACGAATTTTAATGTTGCTACAATTTAAGACGAATTAAGAGCGATAATACGAAACCCATTACCGAATTGTTTACATACACACGCATACAAATATATATATATATATATATATATATATAAATATATATATATATATATATATGTACATATATATATATAGAGAGAGAGAGAGAAAAAGAGAGAGATGGTGATAATTTAATAGAGATAACGCGCAGTGATCGCATTGAAAATGTTTCTCTTCCACCTGTCAGACGGTGTTCTGATAATGCGTTGTAGCGTCGCTTTTACAATATTAAACGTGAAAATGTATGTCAGTCACAAATGACCTGTAAACAGTAAAAAGCTTCATCGAACGAAAGTATATGTTTGTTTATGTGCGAAACGAAAAGCACAGATTTTCTTTACAGCTTTCGGATTAAAGTCGACCGGCGAGTATTACGTTCGGCCTGAGTACGAATTTCGAAATATAATTAAGGTACATGAATCAAATGGATAAAACTGATTATATAAATATACGAGGGCAGGTCAAAAAGTAAAAGATATTCTAGAAATAAGGAATGTGCTGTTATAGGTATGGGTTTTTTTTATTAAGGACATTTTTCTGTTTAATCTTCGTCGATTTCCATGCATTGTAGTTCAAATTTCAATAAGCTCTCGGATCCAGTCCTGGAAGAAATATTTTCAGCTTCTTGTACAATATTAATGTCCTCCTTATTATATGACTAGCTCTCGACGCGTCCCTAAACCGCAAACATCTATCTGTCTCTTCTCAGAAATAATCTGTTTTCTTCCCAACTCTTATTTAAATGGTTCTAAGAGGTGACAATCGGTTACTGCTAAATCGATACTATTATGTATGATAAGCACTGGCCGGCGCATAGGGAAAACCCTTTAAACGGGTTTTTCATACTGGTGGGACAAATATCTCAAAAATCAATCGATCGATTCACGCGAACCTTCCTATAAATTAGAGAAAAAAACGTTTTGCCAGACATTGAACCTTTAATATTTTGAAATGTTTTGTATTTTCAATTTTTTAACGGGTCGAATAACACAAAACCCTGCAGAAAATATGCATTTTAAATTTTAAATGTCACGATAGTCAAAAAAAAAATTTTTTGTGTTCGCAGATTCACTGCCTCGCAAATTCCGTCCTCTTTAGGAATATAGGCGGGTTCTCGTGTTTCAAATCATCATCACTTCAAGAAGATAAACGTCTCGCAGTCGAAGAATATTTCTGAGAGGTTCGATATGAAAACCAGGCCGGTGCCGTTTTGATTTTAAAAAAAATTAAAAACTGCAAGTTATTCTGAAGACACAAAACACATTCACAAGATATAGAAAATTTTCTAGGATGAAATACTGGAGCTCATTAAGAGTTGAACTAAATGCAAAGATGTTAGAGAAGTTTGTATCGAAAAGTTACCTTTATAAAAATCCTGCATGTAGCATAAAATGAAAGATTTTTAATTCTTAAATGCTCTCTTAAATTTTGATTTCCCATTCTATGTTCCTCTTTCTCTCTCTCTCTCTATGTGTATATATATATATATATACATAAATTTGTATCGAAAAATTACCTTTGTAAAAATCCTGCATGTATCATAAAATGAAAGATTTTTAATTCTTAAATTCACTTTTAAATTTTGATTTCACTTTCTCTCTCTCTCTCTCTCTCTCTATATATATATATATATATATATATACATATATAAATTAATATACAAAAAAAGAAAGTTGAAGAAGTCTCTTTTAAATTTTTATAATTGTATGACGACTGAACATTTGAATAAATGTTGATGTTTATAAATAAAATTGTCTTTTTATTTAAAAGCGACACAAATAGATACAAACACACGCACACATGTATATATATATATATATATATATATATATATATATATATATATAAATTAAACAGACTTTCCTGAAACAAATTTCTACAAGGCTCCGTATTTTCTAAGCGACTGTTTTCTTGTGTGTAAATAATTAATGAATGTTGATAATTTATAAACTCTACATTACTATGTATTTGATATTTTATTATGAGATGCGGAACGATATTATTTATATATATTTATATAATATATACAATTTATAAAACGGTACGGCCGGAATAATACGAATTCTCGTATTCATTGCGATTTTCCATGCGAAAACGGAAACGCACCCACGACAATAATTTTTATTTTATTCATTCCGTACACAATTCCGCCGGTGAAAATATGAAAACGTTCTCGTGTGTTTTTTTTTTTTTGCTGAACGTCGTACGAAACGTACGATTACCGAAAAACCGAACCGGCGGATCGGATCTCTTCATCGCGAACGAACAGAAAACAGAAAAAAAAGAGAGAAAAAAAGAGAAACGAAGCCGCTTACAGTGACAAACAAGAACGGGACACGTGCGCGCCGTTCGTACAGTTCGTCTATAATCCCATGAATTTCATCCAGGTGTTTTCCGTGTAAACCTACCCCCGCCGCAAGTTCGAAAGTTCGTGCCGGCGGTCGGATACGAACTGGGAAGCTCCGTGCGGCGCACGACTCGCGTGCTAATGATGACGAATGGACGGTTTGTGGCCGAAACGCCGCGTGTAAATCTTTGCGAGAGCGATACGATCTGATGGGGGCTCGCGCCCAGCGGTGAGCCGTGATGTACGACGCACGAGGCGGACGCCAATCGATAATCCCTCTCCCTGCGTGCCCGTCGTCGTACAGTACTCGTTTCGACGTCAGGTGTTCTCAGATGAACGTAGTAGTGAAAAATACGGTTTCAGTGTTATTATTACTCAAGTCTAGGTGAAGAATTTCATATTTTCTTTCGAGCGGACGGGAGATTTGTCTGGATGCCGATACTACGTTCGAATATTCCCAGTATAGTAACAGAAACGGATCGATTTGATCTCTTAACACTTTGATAAATGAATGTTTAATATTTGTCTGTTCATCAAAGTGGTCACAGGTCGAAACATGTACAATCAGGAACGGATCTATACGTAAACTAATGAAGCTTAAGCTCGCAGGAGCCCCGCTTTGTAAGAAGTCTCACAATGAACGAAAATTTAAAAAATTAAAAATTAAAAACCATGATTATTAAATTACCACTGTTGTACAATTTTGTCATTTTGAATTCGGTTCTGTTTGTAGTGTTTCTATTAGTCTCTTGAACAGTTTTATGTATTTTATTGAAACATAAAAAAATGTAAGAAAATACTTCAACAATAACTGATAAAATTCCATTTCCATTCCAAAGAAACACATCCGAGATATTTAAACGATGGAGAAAGAAAAACAGAATTATTAGAGGGTGGAAGAAAGTTTCGTGTTGAACTGATTAATAGGTTGTTTTATTGTTTAGTCGTCGAATTAGAGAAGAGAAACTCAGTTTACAAAGATTTTTATTTTTATTAGATTTAACGAAAAATGCGTTGGACTACAAAGAAGAAAATATTAGGTTATGTACTGACCACTATAATGATGATATTGATGAAAATCTTATCAATGAATACAAACAATTTAAAGAATATTTGAAGTTCTCTTCCAACTAAAATCATACATATTGTCAGATTTTAGAGTTTGATGTGTGAAAAAAAAATAATTAATATTTTCCCAAACATGACAACCATTTGAAACTTTTACATGAATTTATCTGTTACAAGCTATGAATAAGAGTGGCATTTTTCCATAATTATCTTCAATCAAACATAAATTTCGATCTCACATTCGCGAGGAAAAATAAAATTTTCTTTCTATTTTATCTATTGGAGCAGACATAAGAAGATCGTTATTTTATGAAGAATAAGAGAGTGTCCCGATAAAAGAATCCAGAAAAAAAAGTTCTATAACTTTGTTAATTTTACAATACATATACATATTTTTATTCCTTTTTTTTCATATGTTCTTTGTTGCACATATACATATATACAATATATGCGATTATATATTAGATATTTGTGATTTTTGTTCTGACAATGTGAGTTAATATTATAAATATCTAAAAAATAAAATAAACCATCATTTTCAGCCCATGATTCTTGTATCACCTCTCTCTTTCGTTAATTCAATAATTTTTCATAAGTGCAAGAATATATATATATATATATATATATATATATATATATATATATATTTTCATGGGGGCCTAACGACATTTACCGACGCATCCGTTATTAGATTATATATATATATATATATCAAATAGACAGATTCTTCTGTACCTCAACGCTCTGAAAATTTAAACAACAACCAAAATTGATTGATAATGATTTTTGTTCAAGAATGTTTTTTTTTTAAAAATCTTGAAAGAAAAAAATCATTTGTGAAAGTGAACTAAATGCTATAGTTTCAGACCTGTATTGTACTGTAAATGTTTTATTTTTTTATAATGTAAACAAAAAAAAAGTACACACATCAATGAAAGCGCTAATAAAACGACAGGACTTTTAATAAATTCAAACATGAAACAATAATTTCGAATGATGTTTTCGAGCACTGCGTCTTGTTTATTTATAAGAACGCGGTCTGTTATTTGCAAAACAGATAATTAAATACTTACGGACTACTCTTAATAAAATAATTATACGTTTGAAGTGTTTATGCTACACGTACGTCTCGAAGATATTCAATTAAACATAAAACCCACACGCGCTCCAACAACACATCACATTCTCTCGTTGCTCTTTGATGAAAAGTTCGAAGCGGCACGGTTCGACTATACAAGTCATATATATATATATATATATATATATATATATATATATATAAATCGACATGTATATTCGGAAAACGTTGATACGCTCTAAAACGCGATTGATACTTAACCTTTCTTTGACGTGCACCCTTCAAATGATTGTTCTCTAAACAAGAGGGCACTTGGCGTTACGTGGTGGCATCCACCCTCGTGACAGCCTGAGGGTGTATCCACCACCATGGTTGACACAATGTTCTCACCGCAAGGGCAGCTTGTTTTTTTTTAAAAAAAAAAAGAATAAGAATCGTTTGTAAGTTTTTCTTGTTGTTTTTTTTTCTAGAATATAACATTGCCATCAATCGAATTTTTATAAAGACAAATATTTAAATCGTAGTAGAAGCATGTTCAATAGTTTGAATAGAAAAACATTTCACGACGATTCAGGTTTTGAAAATGTGTACAGGTCGAATGTCGGTTCTTATCAATCTACTATGGAAATAAAAAAATATGTTTGCAGGCTGGAAAACTTGTCTGTATCTTCGTTCATGTTACAATATTTTTCCACAGGTTCCGCTAATGCAGTTCTCATGCTGTGGCTAAATTCTCACTTATAAGCAAATTCCTTTTTTCCATCACAAATTATTTTTCTGACCTAATATTTGATAAATAATTAGTGATTTTTATATGTAAGTATTTTGATAGGGTTTTCTGTTTCTTATCATTCAAGGATAATGGAATTGCCATCGAAGTATGTATAAATAATCAAAAATAAGTTATTGAATATATTTATTCAGAAACATGGTTGTGATTTTTGGGATGGGAAAGGAATCTATTTATGAAAGCATAAAAGTTATTTTTTACAAGTAATTTCAACCCGTTCGAAGTTATCCAACGTGATGCGTACACAATGTTAAAGATGTCGAATAAAAAACATCGATCTGAAGCCAGTGAATATCACATCTCAAGAATCGCAACATAAATTCTCCGATCAGCGTACGAAACTTTTTAATCACTTTAAATAATAAGAACGTCACAGCACGCCGAAAATAGAATTTCATGTACAGAAACTTTGTATCAGTACGAGCCACCACCCCCAGTGTGTACACGTGTGAATGCATATTGGAATTTTTTATCGCACGACGTGAGTTTCGTATCGGAGTTCAATTCGACGAAACTTTACATAAAACTAAAACTTTACAGTTTTCCATTGTACGTCGTGTCGCGTACATTGAAAATAACGGAAGTTCGGCTCACTGGCGTCGCGACGAACAGAACCGTAGAGTCGGATGATTTTCAAGATTTTGCAAATTGCGATAACGTAATTGCAAACCGGGGAGCACGTGAACTGATTGTGAAATCAGCCCGAAATGTGCACATCGTCGACGGCGACGCTCTGCTAAAATGGCGACGGGACGATCAGATAAACGCACAGAAGGGTTTCTTAGAAACGGTTGAATTAATGAATAAGACCTTATGTGTATATATATATATATGATCTTATAAATGTTTAAAAAACATAGAAACATATTCAGTTAAAGTGTTTCTTTTTAAAAGCACAACAACGACCTTTCTGTAAACAATTTTTCACTCGGTATACACAAGAGCTTTGACTTCAAATGTTACAAAAAACATATATATTTATATATATATATATATATTTATTTGTGTCCATAAAGCATTTTTGAAAGAGTGTGTTCTATGTGAACGCGAATAACACGGACAGAATACATTCATGATTACACAAATTTATCAAAAGTTCTGGTGAAGTCGACGCGTTACACAGAAACATAATTTCATTTCTGTATCGAAATATCAATGTGTCCTGTGTATAATGTATGCATGTATGCACTTGTGCGTGTGTGTGCGTCGGTACGATTTGGACTGTGTTGTGGTATAAAAGCCCCGAGCTACAATATCCGACGCATTCAACGTGGTTCATTTGAATTTTAGATCACGCACTCTAGCAGCGACGAGGGCAGACGAACAGGAACCATTATGTTACATGTACCAGATCGTGTTAATCAGAAGTTCTCAACATTTATATGTGTGTATATATAGAGGATAGTTCAATTTAGGCTTCCGCATGATAGTATTAAAAAAATCGCAATAATTAAAGAAATAACACGATTCTTTATTAATATTTTCATGCGGAGTCCTAAATTGAATCGTCCTATATATAATCAGTCTCTTTCGATTCGCCGCTGGACGAAGATTTCTTCCAAAACTTTCCAGTTCAAACGGATTCAATCTCTCTCTGTTCTATACATTGTCAATAAACGTTTTCGTTTCCATATCCCATCTGTCGATTTTTCCGATACTATCATTAAACTCATTACTATGAAGTGTCTATGAGTACTGAATTTCGCTAAAAATTACAAACTGTAATTTTAAGACGAACAAGTAAACAAATCTTATTGCAGATAAAAAATTAATAGTTGAAGTACTATTTAAAAAAATATATTTTTATTGTTAGTAAAAGATTAGTTTCATATCGAATTTAAAATCTTATCTATATCCAAAATGAAATAAATCTAATAAAATTCACTATGTTTCTGATTATTTAAAAGAAAATCAATTACATACCAAATATATTTTTTCGTGAAAACGAATTTAATGCTACACAAGTCCTTTAAGAAATAGACAATATATTCCTTTCACAAACAATTAATGAAAAATATATTATAAACGTTCTGTCACAGTGCAGTTCTGAGAAGAACTTGTCAAAAATAGACTGAATCTTTTGTAAATATCTATTTATATACTAAAACAAATAACAGAAGTTCTCGTTAAGAAAAAATATCACAAAGTCCATATTTTATTGTTTTACTGAAGACCATTTCGATGAAAAAACTTTTCATGTTATATTCGTTTACAATTTATTGATATAATACAATAATTTAATTTATCGGATCTGGTATATTAAATTACAATTTTATAATACATTTTTTCTATTCTACATTAACGTTGTAATTCGTTATTTAATATATTAAAAAATCAGGATAAAAGGAAGGAATTTCTCTTGGAACAAAATTATCGAGTAATTCTGTTTTAATATTTAACTGAACACGATTTCGATGAAGCACTTTTATAAAATTACAGTTAATTCAATTTATTAATGAAACACAATGATTAAAATTTTCATAGAATCATTATTGAACATTTTCAATTTAATCTCTATTTAAATTCAGATTAACTGTTGTTTGTCTTGATTAAAAATAACATATATCAACAAAATTTGATCAGAGTTTGTTTTATATTTTACGGGGTGAAAGAAGAATCTATTTGTGAAAAGAATTTAGCTAGTGTTAGAATTGTATCGTGGCAAAAGATAAAATTTCATTTATGTTCAAATGAGTGTCTGGAAACTTTTATAATTGAACATATCTTGTTCAAGTTCCACAGGCGATCAAATGGCGAATCGGAGACGATTGTGAAACAAGAAAACAGTAAAATATAGAAAATTGTATTAAACTTTGTCACTGTTATGTGAAAATGTCAGTGCATTGAACGCATTACGAAACATTTAATAAAGCAGACAACGCTGTACGCTCGATATTCTATTTTTCGTGCCAATTTCGAATCTAAAACGAACAACACACGTTCGTGTTTCCGAATTTCCCTAATGACACTTTTGTCAGATGTTAATGAGTTCCGCTGCTACAACAAACGCCAAATAAACGGAGCATGCGAATTAGGGTTGCACTCTCATGCATACACATGCACATTTGACGGTGCAATTTGCATTCGTACGTTATTGTTCTGCAGATAAGATTACTGCCGACTGCATTTTGTAATCGAGCCGGAGAATCCACTCGAATGTAGGAGTGCGTTGCGTAATGCACGGACTAATTGTTGTGTGTTCTTGTTTTTCAATCAAGATTAGATTCGGCAAGGAATAATGACTTTGTAACGATCTCGGAACATACAAAGAGACTGTGGACAGAGTCACTTTCACAAATTTCATTCTCTTTTTCTCCACCCCACACACCACACACATTTTCTGGTCAAGAAGACTCAATAAATCATTATAAATCATATTTAATTTGTACTTAAACGCATCTCGATGGCCACATCATCATCTTCAAAGTTTTAAGGTACAGAGAAATCTGATTTTTCTGTATCTAGTCATTTGTTGTGAGTTGCAGAGTGAGAAATCATTCGTGAAAATATATTTAGCCACAGTGTCATAATATAACTTAGTATAAATTTTTATCTTTTCAGTGAGTAAATTATTTTTCAACCGACAAACAGACTCTTGTGTATCTCGATGCTCTGAAGATGATGGAACCGCTATCAATGTACACACAAGCAACGATGAAAAATCTATAATTGTTTATTGACTCGGGAGATGAGAAAATTATTCTATTGCGAAACTGAGTTCAAGTAAAAGCTCAAAACTGATCGATTCAGTTTAAAGACACCGGATTAATTTTTACAGTTAATAAAATAAGAAAAGATGTTTATAAAAAGTAAATAAGAATTGAAATACAGTTTCGTTTATGAATTATGGAATTGAATTAAAGTAGTACCTTTTTTATACAATTTCGAGAATAATTGCAGTCGAATAAAAAAATCTTTCTGATTAACAATACATGCAGCCTATAATTAGATTCTAATTAAACATTAAACTATCGAAAGGTTTCGTACCGCTCAACGCACATATTTCATCTGCTAATTAGTTGATTGTGATTCGTCGGAGAGGGAAAGAAGAACACACTGAAAGCTTCAATTAAAAATTTACAATGTTTCTAGGTGATCATTAAAAACGATTGTAATAGAATAACACGGCGAAGGTTATTGACAGTTTAACTAATTAACATAGCATTTGTATTTTCACCGATATCAAATTTTGTATAAACATGAAGCCTTGTCGTTATGTCTGTAGGTGGGTACGAATATCAACTATATATTTCAATAGAACTAATGGCCGACGCGCGTTTGTTTACAGATTCGGCGACAGCATTTTCGGTGCAGAAAAATTATCAAAACGCGCCGAGTTATTCTTCGATTCGTATCGGGCCGCTACTGCCGCGACGTCTCCGCGGTATAATTAAAATATAAATATGTTTTTTTCATGGAATGTACGAGAAAATCATTTTCCGTACAACGGAACGGACGGAGAACCGACTGTCTGCGTCCTCGTCGTTCGGTCTTCTGGCGAGCTTAAGCGGCCCTGAAATTTTATTATCCGGAGCGATTTTTTTTTCAACTGTACGCGAAGGGATTCTCGACGGATTTTATAATACAGTCACGTATTACAATTCGGCCGTAATAAATATTAATTCGGTCGTTTAAAGCGATCGTTTCGTGTAATATGGTCGATGATGAACGGTCCTGATATGAAATCAAGCGAACGAGAATTACAATATGTATAAATTGATTATGGACGATGAGGGAAAGGAGCTCGGATCGGAAACAATTTATATTTCAATTCTTTTACACAATACACGTATGCATGTTCCATATATATATATATATATATATATATATATACATATATGAAGTTAATAAAGTAGTCACAGAATATCACATGAAATACTGAGTTACAATATGCACAAAAATCTGTACGAAATAAAATTAACCGATATGACCATTAAATAGGACTTAGGGGTGTTCTAATTAGAAATACAGTGAGAAAAAACTGAAAAATCATACATCTTGCAACCAAATATCTGACCAAAGTTTGCCAATTAAAGAAACGAGTCTTATTGTAATACAGTTCTGACACTGGCTAAATTCACTTCCACAAGTGAATAATTTTCCACTCTACAGACTATAAACCATTCTTCCGATCAAAAATGTTCAATAAGACGTTATGTTTGATCATCTAAAAGAATGACATAAAAACAACAAGTAATTATGTATTTCAACACTATTAAAAATAAATTGTACACATATAGAAATTCCTTTAATTATTTATTACATTTCGAACGTTCGATCCAATTAAAATATTAAACGAATAATTACATAAAACTAATTCATTCTAAAATGTGGAAGTAATATGAGAATATTAAAATAAAAGTTTGGCACAAGTTTTTAAAAAAAACATACTAAGTTGAATCTCAGTCATAAATGAATTATTTTTTCGTCCCACAGATCACAGAAAATGATTTCGAACAGTTGTGTTCATAAAATTATTAATGATTTTTCCTTGCATCTCCAAAATTAGATTTACTAAGGTATAGAAAAATCTATTTTTTTTTTCGGTCTATTTTCATTTTACATCTCTGATACAATGCCCTTAATATAGTAAAAATTTTTTCAGTAAATAAATTTTGACGAAACCTAGAACTTTAATATTAAAGCCATTAATTGACTAGAGCCTAGATGAATAGATTTCTTCTTTAGAGGAAAACCGCAACTTGATTAAGGTTCAATGTGATCGACTTGTGGTCAACCTTTATCAAAGTTTTAATACATTGTAATAAACTTTAAATTGAAAACAACCACATTCCATTTTACACATACACAGTGTCCATATATATATATATATATATATATATATATATATATAGAGAGAGAGAGAGAGAGAGAAAGAACTATCAATAATCAAAGAGATTTTTCCAAATTCTAATTAAAGAGTCAAATCCATCTTTTCTAATCATTTTTAATTAATTTTCTATCATTCACTGCTATTTTATACACATTTTAATATTGCCAGATTTTAAGTCATTTCGATTTTCGTCGATTCTCTTATCGGATACAACTGTAACAATATTTCTGTATAAAAAAAAATAAAAAAGTACATAAAATAGTTTTGTATTACAAATAAACAACGAACGAAAACTGCTGTCGATTCGTATCGAGATTATTACACTTGCTATCGAATTCGACGCAACCGTAATGCCGTAATCTATAAAATTCGATCGTAAATCTGTCTTTAATACCAGAACAACCATCTGCGTATCATCCGCTTCTTAATTGTTCGATTTGAATTTCAGTACGTTTTCCTCGAAGCGTCGACACACGATCTAATCTCTGATAGCGCGTTTCAAATATTAAATATCGACAAACAATCTACGGAAAGGATCGTTAAATAAACTTTGAATATTTTCCGATGTATAAAAAACTGTATAATATTTTTCTGGAATTCTTTATTATTTGCTATAACCATAATTCAGAATTATGAAACTCTATGTCAGTGGAACTGAATATGTTTTCGTATTATATGCGAAACGAGAACTGGATGAATGATAGATCATATATATATATATATATATATATATATATATGTGTGTGTGTGCGTGTGTGTAGATTCTAACTCAGTGATACGACGTACGAACAAAATAAGTCGTAAAAACGTTACAGCAGGATGAAAAACCAGGCAACGTCTGTCATTCAAAACTGATCTTCTCTTCACGGGCAATATACCATTTGTAAGTTGTTTTTTTGTCTGTAGAATATGTTTATGTATACATATATGAGTTTATATATATATATATATATATACACATACACTCAGATATATTATATTGTATTTTTCATTTCGTTTGTATCTTGATAATACTTTTGTGAAATTGTTTTCGGTAGAAAATATTTTAAAAGAGAGGATGAGTTAAAAGAAATTCGTCTCTGTGGATCAATAATTCTTGATTAAAGTCGAGTTTCATAAACAATGACTGATATGTAAGAGAGAAATCTAGAAAGAAATTCAAATTTTTTGTATTTGAATATTTAACTAGACATATGAGCGATTCAAATACATTTTTAAGGTGATTCTGTTGTAAGCAATTTAAGACGTATTCCATTTCATAGAATAATTTATATATATATATATATATATATAAATCATGATTATATTCTGGTTATTTAAATCGAACACTAATGACCTTAGCTGTCGAATGGCCCTAACCCCAAATAACAACACAACAAATGATTATATAAAAAATATTTTTTTTAAATTGATATATAAGGTGTGCATTGCAGACTTTTCGCATTCCAGTTGAAAAATGTGCTACTGAAATCGCGGCAATGATGGCGGATAAAAAGATTAGTTAAATAATCATTCATTTAACCGATATTTTTACTTGAATATATTTATTTGATTGCGTCCTTTGTTTGAGATGAAAAATAAATTAATTTAGAAAATAGAAGTTAAGTCGTAGATTTTAATCAGATCTCATATATAATTTCTTTAAATAGCGATATTAATATGTAAATAAAAATATCAGTCAACATTTCTTACATATATAAACTTAGTTCAGTGATAATTCATTATTTTCACTATTTCCAGCTTCTCGTATTGTTCAGCAGAGAATCAACATTAAACATGTAGACAACTGTCAAGAGTAGACAATAAAGTTCAGTGAGCATAAACAGTAAAGGATTCGTTCTCTAGTATGAATGTTTATAAACAGTGCAGAATATTTATTGTACAATTTAAATATGCTCTGTATTATATATATATATATATATATATATATATATATGTATGACAGAACAGTACAGATGTAATGGTAATTAGAATTCCCGACGACGACGACAAATTTATAACGAGCTCAGAATTTATAGCATTGACATAACTGAATTTTCTCTATAGCAAACTATTTCCTCTTTCTGGTAAAGTGTCACAGAGCCACGAGAATACTAACGACAAACTCAATTAATTAAGCCGTAATTGCGCCGTACTTCAATTTGTTTTCAGACAATAATGACTTTTCTTCAGAACATGTACAGCGTTGACGGACGCGTCGCTTTCAAAGGGAATGCTGTTACTGTCTTTTGTGTATAAATATGTATTCTTTATAAAATTTATTATAGTTATGGCGGAGTACAATCTATTTTCCAGCGAGCGGTGGACGGTTGTAAGGAAAGTATTGAGTTTTTTTTTAGATTAGAGAGAATATATTGTGGAATTGAATTTCAAATTGAAATATGAGAGAATTCACAAGTTAAAGTGATGTTTAAGAATAGAAACACTTTTATTCTACACATAAGATTTTTTTTAAATAAATTTTTCTACATAACTTTTTCTAACTACGAAGTACTTAGTCCTGTGCTTAATAAGCTTTCGAATTCCATCCAGGAAGAAACTTTTTGGATTCTGTTGTAGTCACTCGTGAATCCCGTTAATAACTTTTTCATAAGAAAGAAATATGTATTCTCTTAATTATTCTTTTAATGGTCTGAAAATATGTAAAATTTTTGATCCTAAATTGAAACAATATTGTGGATGATCCAGGAGTTAAAAACTAAATCTTGAATACACAGATTCGTTTCATTAGCTGTGCGACATCGAGTATTGTCTTGGAACCGAATTGAACCCTTTCAAAGTTTTCATGCCTCCAGGGTTTGATTTTTGGCTTCAATCATGGAGGTTATGTAGGAAAATCATTTTAATAACATGCCTGTTTGTACAGTAACTGCTCGTTTATTTTTTGACATGCCCGACCTTCGTGAAAAAATTAAAACACTTCCAGAAGTATATATTTTCCAGACAGTGCTATATATATATATATACATATATATATATATATATATATATATATATATATATATATATGTATATATATTCAAACTTCACGAATTCCCAACGCAATTGTACACCTTTATTTATGACCGTATCGACTTTTCTTGGCAATACACACAGTTGTCATGGATCTATATTGACATTATATATATATATATATATATATATATATATATATATATAGAAAGAGATAGAGAGAGGGAGGGAGGGAGAGAGATGATTGTATGTATAATACAGTCGTGTATCGACGTGATGGAATCGTGTGTGTCGTGACGTCGTAACACATCCAGTCGTTACACGTTACCTAAACGAGCGGCGTTATTTCCCGCGGGACCTGCCCCCTCGTACACAACGCATCGCACATACAGACATAACCATTCGGTACCGGCGGCGGGCGACAATGCACCGAGGGGGATGGATGGATGGATGGATGCACGCCGCAAAGAATGCCAATTCAAAGTCAAAACACTGCAGAACGAGCTGTCGTGTAAATGTCGGATCTGGTCTTGTGCATCTGTTACATATATTTGCAGCAATGAGTGCATACAGTGATGAAACTGTGCGCCGACACGTGCGGATGTTTACTTAAACGTACTGGAAGGACGCGCGATGGGCCTCGTTAATTTATAATTTCATAAGTTGATGGATTCGTTGAGTCGATACGAGGTACGAAAAATGTTAATCGTTTGATTTATTCAATCGTCATCATCGTTCGGGCATGTTTCAAGATATTGTGGATGCTATTCGAAACGAAACTCATACCGGAGAATGGACATTTGGCTGATTTAAAAGTATTAAGACCACTACAGAAGCTTTTCTGTAAATGAAACTTCATTTCTCGTTTATTTAAATATTTTTATTTGTGGGAAATAATCGAAGAAATCGCCATTAGAAATTAAGTACACGTTTCACACGATATCTTTCTTTTTCAACCTTTCCTTCTCTCTTCTATATATATATATATATATATATATATATATATATATATATATATATATATATATATATATAAGGTGGTTTAACTTAGATTTCTACACGAAAGTAGTAAAAGAACGCAAATATAAACAAACTTGTTATCCCCCATCTAGTATTTTAGTTCAATTGTATTTTAGTATTTAGTTGAAGTAAAATAATAATTAAAAAATAATATTACTTTCCTTAATCCGCTCCCTTTAATACCTCCATGTCGAAGCCTAAGTTGAATCACCTTAAATATATATATATATATATATACACATATTGGAACAAGTTGCGGTACTGCGAAACCGTGTAACAATGACACCAGTCTGCATGTCGAATCGAATCAAGGGCGTCGAGTTTTAAATGTACAATCGATGTCGGATTACTGTTGTATTATTTCCGACTGTTCAGACGATTGCAGGGGTGTTTGTGTGTCGAGAACATGTTTCCGAGAGAGATCATTCGGGCGCACCACGCATCCATCGCGACATTTACCATGCAGATTTTACACAACAGCGCTGCTGTATGTTCGATAGGATAGTAAAGTTTTACGCGTTCCTCGCGGACATCTTATCATATATGATCGACAATATTATGGTAGGGACGTGGATCGGTTTATTACGACAATATTCGTAACGAAATGTTACGGGCATTTGTTCAAATATGAGATCAGAATTTGAAAACGTTTATCTTCAGTTTTTTAACAGTTCTATCTATTCTATCTATTTTTCTGTTCATCCATCTATCTGTCTGTCTATTTGTCTATCTATTCTCTCTACCTATTATCTATCTATATATCTATCTAACTATCTATCTATCTACCTATGTGTCTACTTATTTATACTTATCTATTCATACTTATCTATTTATACTTATCCTTTTATACTTTCTATTTGTACTTATCTATCTATCTATCTATATATATATATATATATATATATATATATATGAGTAATTAAAATTAAATATATTTTTCCTACCCTGGAAATACCTGTGTGAAGTGTCAATAAAAAAATGGTTTTAAATTACGAACATTAAACATGCAGTAACAGTTACTAAAAACAGGTCCAATTTGAAACCTTCTCTCTCATTGTCTTTTTCATTTAGTGTTACTATCTCTTTCGCACATACATAAACGTGATTGTGTACTTGAAATTAAACGCACGTATGTATATATATATATATATATATATATATATATATATATATATATGTAAATATATATATATATATATATATATATATATATATATATATATGTAAATAAAGAGCTTACGGGATCACATTTTATACTGTTTTGATCATTAAAACAGGATCCACACACACACACACACACGTACACCGCCGCCATGAACGATCGCCGCTGAACGGGACGAAATGGCATTAGCACGCGACACACGTGGACCGAGCAATTATGTCAAGTATGTTATTAAAACGTTCGAACCGTACGGAATCGAATTAAGGCCGATTGGAATTTCGAAAATCATCGCGCAGCCCGTTCTTTTTGCATCCCATACACTGTAATAACAGCGTTTGTTCTCCTTGTGATCAATTCGAATCGTCACACTGGTCTGTTTGCGTTCATTCTGTTTCGGTCAATATTCGTTTTTGGTAAGCGTTCGTTTGAACGAGCTGCACGATTTATGAAATTAACAAATATGTGCATGGCATACGGGGACATTTCGATAAATTAAAAGTATAAAGCGTTCGTTTAAAAAACATGAGAAAAGTTGTGTCGTTTATTTCGAACAGCGTCTTTAATATTTATATATTTGCTTTATTCGAATATCAGATAAATCTTTATTATTGTACTGAAGTAGTTAATTTATATATATATATATATATATATATATATATAAATGAAACCAAGTTTTTTTTCTCACACATTTTTCAATTTTCAATTTGTTTTTCTATTGAATTTTCGAGTAGCGATTGTAAATTTTATTTCTAATCAGTGAGAAGTTTTGTTTTCAGTCGAAAAACGAAAGTTTTACACATAAGAACAAATTGGAAAAAATTATTTGGTCTCACCACTATCCTTTTTTCCTGTTAACGAATATTAAAAAAGATTAGATTACTTTTATTCCTACTGATCGGAATACTCGCATCCCTGCACACATTTCGATCGACTGAAAGAGATTAATGATAATAATCGTACACTTTTTGTTCAACATCCGTACGTGTATTAATTAATTAATAGAGTGGCGAATGGAGTGAATTGGAAAGATTCCACTGTACAGTGTACCGTACCGTTCAATACAACACACGGCGTAGGAAAAAAACCGACGAGAAAAATAGTGAATTTGTTACGGTCATCCATCAATTTGTGTCAGCGCGATCATTTATTTTATAATCCATTAAAAACAAACTGCGAAAACTTATATCGTTGCATTGACAAATGGTCGACGTGTGTTGTCCGCTGTAGAAAGATAAATAATAAATATAGTACGGATGCTGATACGTACGATTGTTTATTTAATGTTTATTTGTTGCGAGAAGTTTTTTTTTTTTTTTTTGAAAACGGAATTGAAAATGTGTATGGATTTGATCGAAACAAATATATTTATTGAGAAATCGATCTCAATTTTGTATGTTTTTTCAATTTAGTAAGTGAGAGTGAAAATTAGTTCAGTCTGAACGATTTTGTCAAGCTATAAATTCATCTTCGTTTTTTTTTCATGTTAATATTCATTGTCATCATGCAAAGACTTGAAGATTTCAAGACACTGTCCTTCATTCGTCTCCCAGTCATTGGCACTCAGTGAAAATTATTACAAATCCTCAACAGGACACGATTTATTATCACTTAACACTGTTCGTATGTGGTGAACAATCAGCGATTCATTTTTAAGTAGAAAATGACAGATTTAAAAGAGTATAAAGATGAAACAAAATTTT
This sequence comes from Acanthacorydalis orientalis, assembly GCA_034766995.1. NCBI lineage: Eukaryota > Metazoa > Arthropoda > Insecta > Megaloptera > Corydalidae > Acanthacorydalis > Acanthacorydalis orientalis. The sequence goes on along the minus strand of CM068321.1, from coordinate 37,056,993 downwards.
CTAGAATCAAACTAGTGTCCCCGTTTAAACAAAAAAATAAGTTACCGTAAACTTCAATATATGTCTTTGAGAAAGATGTGAAGCTGAAATAAGCCATAAGTCCTAAGCCTCATAATGGCAATAGAAAACAAAAACACGGTTTGGTAAGATTTGTTCAGTGAAATATTTTTATATGTTTTTATAAGACCATTTTATTAAAGATTTTATCATTTTTTATGAAAATAGCAACTAACCTATAAAATAAGAAAGTCGAAGTTATGATAATTGATGATTACGATTTTAAGAAAAAACAATTATCTTATATATAATCCCTATTTCAATTTCAGTAATTATCTTTTTATATCATTCTGACAATACTGAAAAAAGAATACTGAAAAGTAGAACGTTTGATAATTAAAACAATTAGAAATTAATTCAGTCTAAACGACGATTTTGTTAAGATACAAATTTATTTTCTGGTTTTTACTTTTTGTGATCATAGAAAATCACAAAAGTTTCAAACACTATACTTTATTCATTTAGAAGTGAATGGATCTTAAAGAAAACGATTAAAAATCTTCAGGAGGGTACATTTTCTCCCTGATTAACACTATACCTATCTGGTGAAGAACCGGGTGTTCATTTTTAAATGAAAAATGACAATAATATAAAAACGAAGAAGATTTTTTTATCAGACGATCTGGTTGTCAGGAATCTGGGTTCTATTATAAAGGAGTGACTTTTTGAAAATTGAAATCAAGGAATTGTGTAGAGAGATGAAATATTTCCTTTGTAAAGAAGTTTTTGTTATCGCAAATCAATTTTAATTTTATCTCGGACAGAGAGCCTCGAAACGTTGAGACTTCTATATCTTGGTGCCCTGAGGATGATGGAATCGTTGTCGTAATACGGATAAGCAAAAATTAAAAATGATTTATTGAATAGTATTGATCAGGAAGATTTTTTATTGGCTGTGGGATGAAAAAAAGATTCATTTGTGAAAGTGATTTGGATCATAGAAGCGTTTTGAGCGTTTTTTTTTTACATTTTTCTTATTTTGGTAGATAGTTTATTAACTAGTCCTGATATTTTTGAATTACTTTTGAAATACTCTAATGAATTGATATGATTTTAACTTAAGAATATATTTTAAAGATTAACTTATTTATATTTATTTAAAGAACTAGCAACAAGTTTGCAAACCTGCTAATTCGCACTCGTCGATTTATACAAAAAAAAGACCTGATATAAAACACGCCTCGTTCCACCCTGGCGAACAATTTATAACGTCCAATATTTTTTTCCATAACAAATTCATTCAAACACTAACTAAAACTTAAGCAAAAAAGCACGTCGGGCGAAAATCCCGCCCGAACTTTGCGCGAAATTCCAAACTAGGTTATTTATCATTCTTAGTACAGTGATTTTATAAATTCTAGACGCATCGGGTTTTCTTTCCAATATACCGGGACGCGTCGTGTCGAAATCTCCGCCGCAGGTACTTTTTTCTGTCCATGATTAATGCTCGTGAATTATTCATGAGCGGTGCGCGGCGTTATTGGAGCGCGCGTGGAAAAAGTTCCCGAAAAGATTTATCCCGGAAAAGTTGCACGGAGCCGCGCCATATGGACGGCCCGACGAGGGATGTGCACGCGGACGCGTGGTCATGACACACGACGTGCACTGTAAACCGGGGATCTTGTGGATTTTTCGGTCGATTAACCCGTCGGGACGGACGGTGCGTGCACGTTCTTGATAGAAACGGGTGTTGAATATGCGTCAGCTCATATTCGGATATAATTGTTTTACACGCGGAATGTCTCTGTCGAACTGTCAACGATTTTCCAGTCTAACAGGAATTTCATTTTTTACAAAAACGACACGAAAGTTTTCTTCCAAACACACTCCAGAGAAATCTACATGTTTCCAAGCATAAAAATTACAATTCTCAACGCGAAAGTTACAAGCACGACTATTGTTTTCGAGGATTCGCTGTTGGGTCATTGTCATCGTGCTCCGACTACACAGTGACCGAACGGTAAACACTCAATGAAAACAAACAATTTCATCTTTAATTAGAAAGATGCATGTTAAAGTAGCAAGGATGAATTGAGTAACAGAGATGAAATGACGAAATACGAAACGAGAATAAATAACAAACAAAGATATTATTTAAGAATGATATTCCGTTACTGAAATTCTAAACGGCTCTGATGATAATTTCAGTGTCGCTCGCCGAGTTCTGATTCACTTCGAATCATGTTTTTAATTTAAAGTTTTAACTCAACATGACATTTAACTTTTCACGAGTTCAAACATGCACAGCCTTTCGGCTAATTTCAGTGTGTATTCTGTGAAGGTGACTTTTAATGAAATCACGACAGTGTTTTCTTTTTCATTTTTGAGAAATATAGCTGATCTATACGCATTTTTCAATTTTCGAATGAACTGTTTATCATAAAAATCACTCGGCATGAAAATACTGGTTCTTTTTTAAAAAAATGTTTAAACGTTTTAAGTTATCAGGTCTTTCAAGTTTCACAAACAAAATATTATATTAAGTAATCAACAATTCACCATTCTATTAACTTCTATGCTTGGAATAAAAAAAAAACTGTCTTAAAATTTACATTTTTTCAAGAAAAAACCTATTTGATTACATTTGTATTTACATATTATCTTTTTTTTATAGATGAGATTGTTCTATTTTTGCATTGTAATTAATTCAGTAAAAATAACGATTAATAAATAAACAGCTTTAATAAGAGTCGTTTTCTTTGAAATCAATTGCATACAAGTTTAAGCTTTCAAAAGCGAAAGCTTATATTTAACGGAGAAGTGTAATAATAAAATTATTTTTATATAGAAAAAGTTTACGAAAATCTAGTTGAACAGACAAACAATTCATAGAAAAATAACGAAACAGAACTGTACAAAAACCAAATCAATGGAAAATCTCTGAATCAAAAAACACTGAGATTATTACAAACAATAAAACCTGTAAATTTAAATATACATTATTTATAAATGAGAATAATAAAGATATAATTGTATTGAACTGCAATTTAAAATTCATTGTATGAATTTTTTCACATAGTAGAACAAATCATTGATCAATTCAATTTATTCTTTATTTAAAGTCTGTACGAATGTGAAATACATTTGATACAAGCTGTTATACAATTTTGAATGAATTGCACGACTGATCGTCATATAAAAATATTCTGAAAGCTTTTACAACTGATTAAAAATTCTACTTGTATCACGATATAAGCAAACTTCGACATGGAAAGTGAAAAACATTTTCAATTCAGATTTTTTATACTTTATGAAGATATTAGAATCTCCAACGAAATGTTTATAAGCAACAATCAATAATGATTTATTGAATATTTTTCAGGCCGGTAGTATGAAAAACAATTAGAAATTTTGAGTTTAGAGGAACGTCGATAACCAAGGTAATTAGTGCTCGAACAAGAAATCAAAAATAAAACACACACCCGTATAAACATCCAGGTTTGAACGCCCTTTTATTTAAAACTAAATGAGCGCCATATTCAATAGCCTAAATATAAATGTAGTGACAAAAACATATAAGGAACTGAACTGTTGAAATGATTATCGATTTTTATGAGATATCATATGTAAATAATATAAAAGTGGCTGTGAGTCTAGCATGGAGACAAAAAGGCAGAAGACAATATGTTTAAAACACTGTGATCGTATATTAAGATTCACAGATTTTGAGATTTGACACTTTAAAATGATGAAAAGTGCTGTAAAGAGTCTATGGCGTATGAAAATGAATTGACTTGTGGATATAAACAAACATGTTTTGACTGTTTATTGCATGTTTACAAAGACAAGTCACAATTTATATAAAGTACATACTGAATGGTTAAATCTTACAAGATTCCTTGATTTTGAATTATATTTCTTTCAATACTTGTTTTCTATTATTTTATACTTTAATAGAATGCTGTTCAGTTAAGCCGGAACATTTATATATAATGTCAGTGAAGTGTATATTTTTTCTGTAGATGTCCAGTCTAGAAATTGTCCATTGACTAGTAAAATAATCTATAAAAAAAATCGATCCGACGAGATTCAAGACCGAAATCGGTGATCAATTTAAATAGACCGGCAATTTCATATCGGACGATTCGCAACATACTAACAAGATTAAATAATTTTTCTTCCGAAGATCAGTGACAAACGTCACCGTCCGCGTTCGGTTCCGAACGGCATCGCCTTAATCGCCGTCGCAGGAACAACAGCACAGATAATTATTCCAATTAAATAGCGAACACGCGCAAACACCTACAATCAATCGGCATTAATTGCGACGCGGCCGCGGCGTGTCATCTCGTCGTCCGCACGTCGGCGACGGGCGCACCGTCGTTCCGCCGCGAAGAAAACGAAAACGCTGCATAATTAACAGCTTTAATTGTATGCAAATAGTGCGAGAGAGAGAAAGGGAGCGAGAGAGACGCGACGTCGCCGAACGTACAGTACGCGGACTGTACGCTCCGGATGTGTTCCGTCACGCGATAGGTCCCTCGGGCGATGACGTCAATGTGTGACGTAACCAATGAACGCCGCGCGCTTTAAGCGCCGGCGTCACGCGTCGAAAGCTCTTGTGCGACGCCCGCGCTTGCTCGAAGCCTTCTACACCAGCGATTGTGGTCAGGCCAGTGCAGGATTCCCTATATCCAGGGCCTCCTGTCGGACGACAGTAAGGCGAAAATTATATATACATAATAAACACATACATACATTCATAACCGTTCACATATTCATATATACATATATATAAAAGGACCGTACACGTACATAAATAAATAAACAAATTCGAACGACAATCTCGTGATAATTTCGCCGGACTCGATCGAAGAATCACACAGGAACTAGAAACCGAATAAGTTGATTCACGACGCTCGCGGCGCGGCACTAAAAACTTACCGGACGGACATTAAAAAAATCAGCGTGCGGACGAAAACACGCCCGCACGCACAGTCAGTTCTGTGAACCGCCGTCGATCGCAAACCGTACATTAAAAAAAATCCACACACTCTAATATACATAAACGGGTACTGGAACGCAAGGCGGCACACGGCGGTGACGTTTAATCCTGGAGAACGGAAGTGTGTCATCATCAGCAATCGTGGATTCGACGGAGCAGCGCCAGGAACAGGGCGCAAGTGGCACGGAAACCCATTTGCTCGGTGGACTTCCGGAAACGTTGCTCGGCGGTCTCACCGCGGTGCAAGCGTCCCCACAACGGGTCGCTTCTAATATCCGCGGATTCTTCTCGAACAAACTAGGAAACGCGATACCGGATACAGGTGAGTACGGTTCAATCGGACCGGTCTTTTATATGTATATATTTTTTAAAAAAAAAATTCTGTTTGTACCGAATCGACGCTTGAAAATCATGCAAACGATACTCATCTTCTGATCGAATCATTTCAGAAAAGTCTATCGATTTTTCCACAGTTTCAATTACTCGAATCCAATCTAAATAAAATCATCTCGTACTTAATTTACATATATTCGACTTTATATACGGTTCAATATACTTCTGTGACAATTAGACTCGAATTAACGCTCACCGTACATGCCATGAAATCAAAGTGCTTGATGAAACAGCGCCCCACGCCATTATTTATTAATATACGAATGGGGAGATATGTAAATTAAAATCTAATAAAATAAACAGTAAAATAATAACAATCTCCCTTGCACGGTGAATATTTTTAAAGACTCTACTCGTTTATTTTCTAATAAAAACTGAATTCAACTGTTGAGCGTTAATCACAGTCTTACTGTCTACAACCAATAAACATGCTCTATTTATATGCGATTCTCTGATTTAGAATCGATTCTGAATCATATATATTTTTATATAAATATATACAATATGATTCAGTATGAAATAAATAAATCTCAAATCGAACAATGTCAATTAAAAAAGCCACAACTCTATACAAGTCGCACTAATTCATGATTGAAACACGTTCGAGTATTTTAATTAATCATCAAATAAATTCTATTTAAGTTTCTGTATATAATATGTTCTATAATAAAAAATAATCCACTCGTAAATGAATTAATTCGCATGAATAATTGATAACTTGGCCGTAACACAACAATATCTGTTTTAAATTAAGTGAAACGCATTTTTATCGATTATTATATGTAATGCCGGACTCGGTTATGTCTTTTTGTATGGAAAAAATAGCTGTTTCGTTAATTGTTCGTAGAGAATTAATGTGAATGGATTGTTATGTAATTATTCTAAATCATTAACGACCTACGTTTACCTATACAAACCAAAATGGCGCCGTTTTTATGAGGTATATCAAGATGGCCGCTATGCCTATGTTAATGATGTTTTAATGATATTGATTAGACAAATAGCACAGTTCTATATTTCCAGTCTATAAATATGTACATTGTCGTGTTATACAAACATTTAAAAGTGCACATATATATATATATATATATATATATATATATATATATATGATAATTAAATTTAGTCAAAGAACAATCATAAATGTTAGAATTTAAGAGCTTATGAAAATATTAACGAATAAAAATTGTTAAAATCTAAGCTATTTATATTTAAGGTTAGACGTTTTTGTAGATGTGTAAAAAAATATTAATAAAATAGAGAGAGCAAATATGAAAAGATGTTTATAAGATTGCGATATTAAAATAAGTATTTAGGTTCATACAAAGTGTTTCAGAAGGAAAAGAAATATTTATTTCTTAACTATTTATATGCACGGTTAGGATTTTCAAATACTGTAACGGGAGTTGTGAGAGAAATAGAAAAAAAAATATGAAAAGATATTTATAAGACCGCAATATTAAAATAAATATTTGAATTCATCAAAAGTGTTTCAGAAGAGGAGAAGTATTTATTTCTTAATTGTTTATAAACAAGCTTAGGGTTTTTAGAAGCTGTGAAATGAACTGTTGGAAAAATTGAAAAATGAAACGATTCCTTATAAGATTACAATATTTAAATAGGTATTAGAGTTCTTAAAAAGCGTTTCACTAAATAAGAATTATTTATATCTTATCTATTTATAGGTAAGGCGGAGATTTTCAAAGGTTGTAAAAGAAATTATGGGAAAAATTGAAAAAAATATTTATAAGAATATGTAATATTACTAGAAATATTAGAATTCATTAAAAATTATTTCAGTAAACAAGGAATATCAAATTCTTATAACCATCACAGATATTTAAAAACAAGGTTAGGATTTTTTTTAAGTCTTAAGGTAAATTGTCAGAAAAATTGAACTAAGAAAATTAAAACATATTCAGAAGATTGTTAGAAATGCAATTCCTTCTGTGAAACTAAAATATTTGTTTCAATAATAAGTATACATATATACAATAAGATTATTTATACATACAACTAATTTGGTATAAAATGATGAATGATAGAGAAAATAAGACAGGAGACAGGACGATTGATAAGAATGGTAAATAAGCTCGACACTGTTAGACAAAAAAGACTAAAAAAAATACTGGACAGGATTGAAATAAATAGCTTTTCATTCAACAAAACTGTGTAAAATTACTGCTTAATTATTATAAACTTATTAATATGTATTGAAATTTGTCTGATGTCAAATATTTGTCAATTATTAAAACACGAATTGAAACATAAAAAAAGAAACTATGAAGAAGACTGCTTGAAAGAGTATTTGTAAAACAATCATTTATTAATTATAAACAATTATCTTTACAAATATAATAATAGGTTATTATGAAACATTATTCGCTAATAACTGACATTAGCAACAAATTTATTACCGGTTTCATAAAAATAAACAGCTATTAAAAATATCCATTTTGTATCGGACCTGCGAAATTCGACATTTGAGTTACGCAAACGATGAATAATAACCGGTTATTGGACCTATATGGGTTATAATTAACTTCTTATTGTTTTCAAGAAGACAGTTAATTGCAGTGTACTTAATTTCGACACTCGTGTTGAAATTCATGATGAACTGTTAAGTGCAGTTGAATTTTTTCTATAGTTTGGTCACTGTTTCGTATAATTATTTTTTTTAAGTTGACCCCGTATTAAAATCAATGAGTTTTGAAATATTTCTGAGCTTTGATTTGGTTTTCTTCAGATAAAAAATTATATTGTCTTCTAATTGAAAAATTACTCATAAATTCGAACATTTACCCTGCATTTTACTGATTTATTTAGTAAATATTTCAAAAATCATTACAAATAAATCTATATGTGTGTATATATATATATACACGTTAAATCCATTAATAATTAACATATACTTTAAAATAGTGACCGATGAAGAACAAAAATAAATCATAAATAAACGAAAAGGCATGAAAAATTGAAGAACACACCAGTAAATAAATTAAATAGAAATAAGAATATATTTCTGAATTATGACTGTCAGGAATATGTCATTATTTTTATTTATAGATCTATTCTTATATTTATCAGATAATAATTTCAGACAAAACTGTAGATATCTATAAATCTAAATCAGAGTAAAATTAATTTATTCTAGTCATCATTTTTTATTCGTCCTTTGATATCACATCATGGCCATTATTTCCAGTTTGTGATAATATATGCTTAATAAAGGATTTGTTGCTATTTAAACCGATCTACTGCATGTGTTATCAACAAATACATTTTTTTAAAAAAAAAATCAAGTATCATTATTCCATATATTAATTTGTCTCCTGTTGAGGCTTTTTACTCCTCAGCAATTGTTTTGCATCTCACAGTTCTGCTGGCCATCGATTATGTTTGTTTGTTTATGTTGTTATTAATGTTAAGTTTGGCATCTCAAAATCCTAAGATGGCGAAAAAATATTTTAATCTGAAACAAAGTTATGATTGATTCAATTCAAAGGCACCGAATCAATTTTTAGACCTAATAAAAATTGTATTCCAACTAAATCTCATTTATAAACAATTCATATTCCATTTCAAAATCGTTTACTTTCCACCGACATTCTTCTAAACGTTAACGCACGTTTCTGTCCCCTCTGTCTGTTTTTTTCGTTTTTTTTCTAAAAAAAAATAACCCGAACAATACCGTCACTCATTAACGGCTTCTTATCGTTCTCGTCGAGTCCCGTTTCGATTGCATCGGACACACAGCGTACGATTCATTTCAGTTATCGTTCTTTTTTCAAACCGCACAACATCCGAGATATTTTCAATCAATCGATGGCCGTTGCGACGAAGTGAACGTACCGTACACGTCGTCGCAACTTTCCCTTTCACATCACTCGCCGCACAGTATTTGTACTATTAAGTGCTTACCTTTATTAGCTTAGTTTACTCGTTCTGTGTCATCGTTGGGGCGATGCACGGCTACGAATGTAACGCGTAGCCACCCGTCTAACTCAATTACTGTCTCGTGGCCACGGGGGGAACATCCATTCATTACATCCGGGACGCGCTTTGTCGGGACTTTATGGGGTTAGCGCAGACTCTTTGGGGATATGCCGACCTCATACATACAATACCCACACACGTCCATTTATATATGTTTGAGAGTACGTGGTCAGACCTCACTTGAAGGTTCATCTCGGATATACAGTGTGTAAAGTTGTAATTTATGCTCAAACATTGCCAGTGTTTGCCTCGACAGATCTTGTCGTATATTCTGGCTGCTATATTCAGCCGAATTGTGACATTAAAACAATACTTGAAACTGTATGTATTTAGCGAGTTTAGCTTTTGAATTCAGTTAGTTATTTCAACAAACTCTTTGTGTTCCCAATATATAAACATCCCTTAAAAAATCTAATGTTGGTAATTTGATAACAGCTAAATTATATATCGGATTATTCATATTTTTCAGTCCCTAGTACTGTTTTCAATCTATAAAGATACTAAATATCTAATAAACTATCTTTGAATTGATATTAAAATGAGTAGATTCGTTAAAAATACATATCAATGACTAAAATTCGAATAATATTAAATATTATGGACTAGAAATCTATTCAAAATGAATATTTGAATACAATATTTATATTTGTTTATTAATTTCCCGTTGAATAGATGTGAAACTTAACAGTTGATCTAAAATTCCAGCTGATTTTTTCATGTAATTTACTATGAAAATAATATTCAAATCAGATTCCATGTTATTCACTGTTTGAATATAAATAATATGCAATTATGTAATATTAATATGTTTTATAGACATTCACACATGTATTAGATAGTGGAAAGACAATGGACGTGTCAATTAATTTTTTCTTCTATGCGAAATATTAATTAACGGGTCAGGAACGTTTGAAAAATGATAATTTCGGCACGGATTCGCCGATGACGCTAAACGCTTTGAATATAATGTGTTTAAAGATTCATATTATTCATAAATGGACGTATTGTAATGTTTTTTTTGTCGTAAAGCAGCTTGTATTACTTTCACTTGACAAATTTTCAGTAATATCTATGAGACGGTTAATAAAATTAGCGATTGTTTGCGTAAACGATGTTGAAATTTTCTTGTTCTGGAATAATATTGCTTTTGCTATAAACATGTGGATTTACTGGTGTGTATCTGCAAATATTTGGGTTGTTTCATAATGAGATTATTTTTTTCTTGTCTAATTATATTATTTTATGAAGAATAATAACCATTAGCTACAGCTAAAAATCTTTGTTGGAATGAAATAAACTAAAGGAAAAAATATTCAGAAAATCTTCATCCTATGCCCGATTATTATTTTTCAGTGATTAAAATAGACATTTCTTTTATGATTTTTTGTCTTTTATGAGGAACTGATATTTTTGGTCAGAAAAATCTAAATTATGGAAAAAATCTAAGTAATGTTTTTTCATTGAAATTTGAATGCTATAGGTCGTCGATTTTTTTTGGGCAAAAAACTGAATGTTGTAAATCACAATTACTGTCACTATAAATTAATTATGTATGACTTAAATAAACGTTTCTGAGTAAATAATGGCTTGGGAATTGAAAAATGCACGATTGAGATTTGAAATTCCTATTTAAAAAAATTTTATATGGATTCACACTAACTTCAAAGACAAATACGAAATTATCTAAGATTTAAATTAGAGATATCTAATGAATTTAGTCTTTTTTTATCTAATACTGTTGTTTTATGAAGAAAATTTTTATACTTTATCCCAAAATTGCTTCCTAGAGAGAATTATACATTTTGGTTGCAAGAACATGAAAAAATAAGAATAATTCCTTTCTTTTTTCAATTACTGCCGAATAAAGCATTTTCATTCAATAAAATATAGTTTTCATTCATTTTCTATCACCATCGAACAATTTTAGCTCAAAAAAATGATTTTTAAAAATATTTGATTTTTCGCCAAATTTTGCATACTATAGGTCGTCGATTTTTTTGGGTCAAAAATCGAAAGTTGGAAATGTCGAGTTTTTTCACTATAAATGAATCGTTTATGACTAAAATAACTATTTTTCACCAAAAATTACTTTGGAAATCGGATACTATTTGATCTATAACTGAAATTCGTTTTTAAGCAATTTTTACTCTGCTTCAAAAAATTCTCCAAAATAAATATATCGTTTTCTTGGATTAAAATTACTATTTTTAACTGAATATATTCTCTTTTAATCTAATACTATTATTTTATGAGAAAAATTTTTAAACTTTATCCCAAAATTGCTTCCTAGAGAGAATTATACATTTTGGTTGCAAGAATATGAAAAAATAAGAATATTTCCTTTCTTTATTCAATTACTGCCGAATAAAATATTTTAATTCAATAAAATATAGTTTTCCTTTATTTTCTATCGCCATCTAATAATTTTAGCACAAAAAAATGATTTTTAAAAATATTTGATTTTTCGCCAAATTTTGCATACTATAGGTCGTCGATTTTTTTGGGTCAAAAATCGAAAGTTGGAAATGTCGGGTTTTTTCATCATAAATGAATTATTTATGACTAAAATAACTATTTTTCAGCAAAAATTACTTTGGAAATCGGATACTATTTGATCTGTGGCCGAAATTCGTTTTTAAGCAATTTTTACTCTGCTTCAAAAGTTTTCCAAAATAATTTTTAACTTATTTCGCATATAATGCATTGTTTTTCAATAAACGAAAATTATTTACATCCACTTATACTGTTTCAAGAGAAAAATTGCAAGAATGGGTTGATATTTCTATCTCGGAACGAAATAAAGGCTTCTGAATCGAAAACACTGAAAAAAAGCACAATAACTTTTTTCAAGTATTACTAGTTATAATAAAACATTTACATCGAATAAAATTCACTTTTTATAAGTTATTTTTAATTTTTTACTATAATACAATAGCTTTAAATCGAAAAATTCCAAGCTTAAAAAATAAAATAAAACAAATGAAAAATAACTTAAAAAATAATTTACAAAATATAGATTTTTTATGTTAAAAATCGAAAATTTCACACGTTGAACTTTTTTCATCATAAATCAATCATTTATGACTAAAAAAATCGTTTCTCTGCACTATGAATCGAAAAATATAAGATTTGAAGCTGAAATTTACTTTTAAGGCATTTTCACTTTCTAATAAAAAGTTTTAAGATGTAAACACGAATTCCTATTCTGTTAAAGTTACTAACATTCACTGAAAATGCTCTAACTGTATTATTTTATAAAAAAAATGGATATAAGACTGACCTAAATATTTTTGTCAGAAAAAGAATGAAAGAAACCTAAATATATTATTTCTCTAGGAAAATAAAAACGTGCATTAACAAAAATCGATTTCTATCTCCATCAGTATACTAGAAATCGATTTAAAAAATATATACCGCTTTTATAAATTTAAAAAATAATGAAATTATCTAAATTACAAATCGCTGGATCGCTGGTCGTAATAAAAACCTAAACTCTATCTAAATATAACAATTTTATGAATAAAAAATCACAGGTCTCATTTAAGAATCGAAACTGTAAAAGAACCGCATCCTCCGTATCAAAACTTGGCTTCGATCCGATATAGAGTTATGCTATAAAAGTGTAAGAGATATAAATCAAATGTCTGTTATCTTTTTTATATATAAAATCAACAGTAAACGATTAAACGAAACAATGTGTCTGTATAGATACTATTTCTAAACAATAATTCTGTTCTCTATTACTAGTCTCAACTACACATCGATTGTCTATTTAAGCAATGTTCTCAGCCTATTAGTCGTACATTTATTACTCTTATTATATTAACAACAGCATCACTCTGTTATTTTTTAAATATATATATATATATATAACGTAACAGTTAACTATGTGAAAATATTAGAGTTCCTTATTGCTTTGAATAAAATTATATATGCAAGAGACTTGTATTCAAAAATCATATTATGTTCTTCTTATTCAACTCCTGTTAAATATGTCAGACGTGTTGAAAATTTTAAATAGTTGAATTGATATTAAAAGAAGTGATAGTGAGATTTAACAGTAGTTTTCGTACTGTCGATAAAATCACATTGAAGGAACAAATCGTTTTTGTAAAAGACCACTTTTTTTCATCCCACAACACACTTTTTTTCATTAAGTTCTTAATAATCATCAAATAAATGAGAGCTTAGAACCTTTTCGGTACTGTTGCTAACACATATCGAAGATAAATTATTTTAGAAAATGAATTCTTCGTGAAAGTAAAATAGGTAGAGTGTCAGAACTGTACTGTGAATAAATTATTTCTCTTGAAAAATATTTCATCAAAATATTCAACAATCGCATATTATCATTGGTTTTGATCCAGTTCGAAAGAAAATGTTTCATAGTGTCTGGGTAGTAACTGATATGTTAAAATGAAATTTGAGATTATATTAGAATTTACTTTAATTAGAATACAGTTCTGTGCTTAGAGACATAAATTCGTTTTCAGAAATTAATTATTTTCTCCTCCCACGAACAGCAAAAAATATTTGTAATCAAAAATGTTCAGTATTTGTTTTAAAAATGATCTGAGACATTTTTCTGCGACGAGATGCTCTGAAAATGATGCCATCGTTGACTAAATGCGGATAAGCAATGATCAATAATAATTTATTGAATTCTTTTATTGTGTGTGAGATTAAAAAAGAATTCATCTGTAAACGAAAATTTAGTCACTGAGCCAAGAACTGTATTGTGAATTAATAATTCCTCGTGCATCATAAAAAAGACTTGATTAAAATCTTCAACAATCATTTTTATTTGTCATGAGAGAAAAATGTTTGTGCCTTATGGGCCGTCATTGATCCAATAAAGTAGAATTTAAGTTTTGTTAGTCATTTATTTCCATTTTATTATTTAATTCCGATTTTATTGTACTCTATTCATGTATTTTAATAATAATAGAAACTATAATTATTTGATGGATGAAGATAAACTCGGATTGAGCATTTCATTTTTATGTACTGATACAAGTCTAACACTCTCATATATTTTCAATTTCCCATCGAATGAGTATTCAAACAGAGATGAAACTAGACACTGAAACCGTTCGTAATGAAAAAAAGAGCGAACGTACAGAATCGAACGGGAAACGTCAAGAGATGATTCGAAACGGATTCCTGTTAAAAAGAACGAACCGAACTTAATACCCGTTTACAATTAATGACCGCATTAAATATTAAACGCGCGTCGAGGCCGATCCGGCACAAATCTACTCCGACCCTGTACATAATCCATCCAGTGTTGTAGACGGTGCGTGCGTGTGGGGTGCCGAGTCCCGGAGGCGCAGCCACCGCCCTTGTTTTCGTAACCGCGCGTAGTTTTACCTCGGATCAAGTTCAGACTCTATCTCGGCGATCCCTCATTGTTTTCGAATGAATTCGATACACCGTAGCGCCGTGCACATAGGTAAACTAACCGGCGTGCGCTTCGTGCGTTTCGCCTGTAGCGCGAACGGGAAACTTTTCCGTCGGATCAAAACGGGATTAAATAGTAATTACGTGTCGAGTTAATTGAAAAATGATTCTTTGTAATTTATGTTGCGCAGTGTATGGAAACTATGCGTAGTATGGATGTAACAGTGACGACGCGAAACCGGTCGCCAGGCGCTGAAAAAATTATGATCCGCGCGCACGAGCGTCCATGTTGCGCGACGGGTTCTGTTTTTTTTTTCTTTTTCGTACGCGAAGAACGTAAATAAGAACATCGCTCATTACAAGTAAAAGTTACGCGTACAACGAGTTCCAAGTATTACCGGTCGTGTCGAAACCGTGTCTAGTTATTCTATCTGTTTTGTAATCATTCAAAGATACTTTTTGTCCAAGATAAACCGTCTTTCAAATCGGACAGAACTGAAAGAAATCTGATCAAAAATGTTTAATAAAACTGACTGAACATCGGTGACAAGAACTCGTCTGTGATCTTAGAGACGGAAAAGAATTCATTTGTAAAACTGGATTTATTCAGTGTCAGAACTGCATTGTCTGAAGATTATCGTCGATGGAGTATTATTTTATAATTGGAGTCTGTTATTCTACAGGAGACATCTGAATATGAATTACTTATGATTAAATCGATTCTGTCGAATATTCTACCGTGAAATAATCCGAAATCGAGTCATTTCTCCTATAAAGCATCTCTTATCGAAACAAACTGTAATTGGCTTTTTATTAAAAAAAAATATTCATCCATACAGGTTTTTTTTTGTTACAACCACATCACAAATAATTACTCTGCGCTTTCCATTCCGTTCGAATTCTATTAAATGTCGACTGTAACTGACAGTACACTGTACAATAATAATACAGGGTCCCAGGTACCCCACAGTGTAACAAAAACGCCCCAAGCAATGACACACACGGCGCTCGATTGTAGTATTTAATGAATTCGTAAAAAGTTCGAGTGCTTTTGACAGCATTGGAACATAATGACCTTCGGAAACATGCAATACATTCGATAATAATTGTAATCGTTTCTTCCTTTTCTTAATTACTGTATGTATTGTTTTTTTCGTTCGAAGCCGAAACTTCTCCTCCACTGTCTTCATATAATTCGAATTCGATATCTTCATATTTGTATAGAAAACACCTGTGAACTTTTTGAGGTATAACGAATCTGTACACTATTGATAGCTCTTATCGGCGTTTTATCTGATTGATATAAATGTAAATGAGCGGTGCAACCGAACGGTATCCGAATTGAGAAATCCGTCCAGTTTCAACAGTTCTGATTATTTTTTCGTTCGACGCTGACACAAAAAAACAACATCCGTGTCACACATGAGATCGAATTAATCTAATTAATGATTATTCAAATCCACGTACCAAATACATACGAAATTCGTAAACTCGACCGAAATCGACACTTTTTTCAGTGACAGTGTGTGCACATCTCAGTTCCTTGTTATGAAATCGTACCGAACACGCATACAAACGATTCGTTGTTTACACTGAAATTTACCTAGAACAGTGTCATATCTCTTCAAACTGACTGTTTTCATTTCGATGTAGCTAGAAAATCGTATGATTTAGCGCGAGTTTATATTCAAAATACATACATTTGATGGTTCTAGTTGCGAAATCATCATACGTTTGACTAAAAACTCTGTGGATGTTTTTTTTTATGAAAGATAGGTTTCTCTTTATGCAACGGTCGGTCATAATGTGGTTTAAAAATGTCAAAACGTTCGATTTTCAAATTGCGTTTTTGCTTAACTAATACCTGCTTTTATTTCGATATGAAATCGTGTACTGAATCTGAAATTATCTCAGTTATAAAATGACTGATATTGAATTTTAAATGCACTTAAATGCTACTAAGAATTTATTTTTTGATTCTGACATATCTCAAATATTAAAAACAATCTTTGTACGATCTTAAAAAATATACCGGAAATACATGAAGACTGAAGAAGAGACAGACTATAATTCATCACTGCTCGGATAAAATATCGAATCGATGTTCTACAAATGAATTCTTTAAAGCGCTTTTCGCCACATCGTCAAAAAATCCCACCGGCGAAAAATCACACGTTACACTTTTTCTTGAACTGTGTTCGCTTTCATTCGATCCCGTTCGTTCGACGAACGGAACGCCAGACGTGCAAATCAAAACTAGATGAATAATGAATGCCGTGACGGACGCGTTCTGAATAGGACGCGCGCCCGAGGGATTCGTGCGGGATGGACAGGATGTATAAATAAATAACGACATGCAAATTGCATTCGCTTCCCGTCGTTACCGGAGGTTAGTTTCTTTAGGGTTACTTTGTTATCGTTGTCTGCGTTTTCGCCTCGTTTCGCGCGGATTCGTCATCACAAATCATTAAGCATTCGAGTGCATTCGGTGCATTTTAAACATTTTCTATTTTACATATATATATATATATATATATATATATATAGGTATATATATATATATATATATCCGGTACTTAGTGCTTTTTTTTACTATTATTTCTTTACCAAATGATATTTTTAGAACATTTTTCCTTCAAACCAGTGACAAAGAGCCATTGTGTAACTGATATCACACCGCTTACACGGATAATCACTCGACCTCCTATTAGTCGCCTCTTACGACAGGCAAGAATACCGTGGAAGTATTCTAACCCCCTTCCACAGGGGAATTCTATATTTTTTAATTTATTTATTTACAGATATCGAAAGTCTCATTTTAAAATCCTCCTTCTCATTTTCATATTATCAATAGGGTCTAAGACTCCTCTTCTATCTTAATTATAAAAGCTCTGTTGATTTTTTAAAAGACATGATGTTAATATCTGAATTTATGTAAATGTTTGTTACTTCTCAATTTTGAAACTGTGTCTATATATATATATATATATATATATATATATATACATGTACAAATGTACACGCCGTACCTTGCAGCCTAAATGTGTGTTTATCGATCTCGACAGAAATGAAAATAAACAGACAAATCATAAAATAAACATGCGCGTGCGCGTATCCGTGAATAATTTAGTAGGCGTGTGAAATTTTTATAACGCCGCCATACGTTCCGAGGCCGGGGGGTTCAGCGCCGCGTACATGTACATGGTGTGCCGTATCAATAATTCATGGTTCATTCCACTCGGCATCTGTCGATCTGTCCGCTATATGACGCTACACGACGCACTGTAAGGATTTGTCGAGGGTCAGCCCGTGTAAGTCAACCGTTCGAAAACGACGAAGATTTCCATTCATCCGGGTTCATTCACGTTTCACACGGCATGTGTGCGCGCGTGGCGCGTACGATTTTCACTCGGATGTGTGAAAATGTGTCCGAAGTCGGGTGAACGGAAAATGTCGTCGTTAAACTATTTTGTTTGCGTTTTCTATCAAATGTGCGACGATTAAACCCGACTGAGCGTTCGATGTAATGTTCGATCTACGGTTGAATGATTTAATCGCATGACTGTCTATAAAATCAAATATGTCTGATGGAAACGGAATTTCTCAAATGAAAATCGTTCATACAATACCATTTTTCACAAGTTATTTCTTTTCCGCACAACAAACTTTTTTCTAGTCGAAAATGTTGAATGAATCATTATTTGGTTGTTACTTATTTGCATTTCGATGACAACAGAGAGAAAAAACATGGACTAATCGGTTCCAGTTTCAGAAAAACTGTATTATATCCAATTTTGGAATAAAAAGAAATTCCTTTCATCAATAAACGAATAAACAGTCTATAAAGTAAGAATGAATACAAAAATATTGTACGCAAGTTTTGAACTTGTTACAAAATAATTTTTTTCTGTACATTTTTATCTAATATAATTGTATTGAAATATAATTTAGAATTCATTATAAATGAATTTTAGAATTATTATAATACTATAAATGAATTTCTGGTCGTATCTTCATACAGTAGAATAAAGCATTATCTCAATTTAGTTTTCACTTTAGATTCTATATGAATGTGAAACAGATTTATCACAAGCAGTTGTCCAGTTTGGAATGAATGGCATGAATAATGCTCAAATAAGCATATTTTGAATGATTTTAAAGCTTATTAGAAATGCTGTTTGTGTAAGGACACAAGCAGACCTCAATTTGAAACATAAAAACATTTTCAATTTAGAATTGGAGATGATACAATAGTCATTGAAAGGTATATAAACAACAAGAACAATGATTTATTGAACATTTTTGAGTAAGACGCTTTCTATGATTTCTCAGATTAAGAAAAGAATTCATTGGTAAATACGAATTTATCAAGAGTGTCACAACCGTATTCTGGCTCTAATTTCAGAATATAAATATATTCAATTTAGTGATGAATGATTAAAAAGATTAACAGTTATTAATACACAGACAGATAAATACTGTACTTAAGTTTTAAAATTTAAAAAAGATATAGGTAACAAAAGTTAGACAAGATTCAATTTAAGAACACTCAGGCAAAATATAAAATACAATTTATTAATATTAATTTCTGAAATTTGAAATTATAAAAAAGACTATATATATATATATATATATATATATATATATATATATATATATATATATCTAGAGAGAGAGAGAGAGAATTTAACATCTTATTTTTTAAAAAAGTATTTGTTAATTCTACATTTTACACGAGTGGTTATAAATCTAACATGACTTTAAACTGGTATCTCTATCATTTAATTAAATATAAATTTATCGAGTTTTAGAGTACTATCCACAAGCTAAAAAGAAACTGAGGATGAACTTTCTTATATTACAGCATGTACTCGTTTCCATCTACCTTCTTTGATATAGAAACAATATTACTCTTAACAAAATCTGATACCATTTATCTAAAATAGATTAATAAATAGAGTCATCAATCTGTTTGAGCCGATCACTTTTTTTCTTCAATCATCTATACGGAATTATCATCATTCTTACATCTTTCATGTCTTAAATATCGAAAAAAATTAATTCATTTTTTTTATATCCTCTAACGTTGATCGATAAATGTATTCCTTCATATCTACAAACCGGAATATGATATTAGAAATCTAAAGATGTGTTTCTCATACGCATTTAAATGCCACAGTTAATATAAATATAGTTATAAAAATATAAAATATAGTATATAAGTAAATATAAATATAAAATATAATAATAGTTATAAAAATACGTATAAGCAACAATCGAAAATTATTGATTGAAGAACTTTGATCAGAAAAAGTCCTTATGGTTTGTGGAATGAAACAAGAATTCATTTGTGAAAGTCTTTTCTCACTCTACGAAGAAACAGTACTTTTTCTCTAAATATCATCCACAATCTGAAGATAATATAGGAATGTAAGGAATGTAGAATAGGAATATAGAATAGGAATATAGAATAGGAATGTTTGGCAGAAAGGTGTTACATAATTTCTTCCAAAGAGATTTATATATATATATATATATATATATATATATATATATTAAAATTTACTTTAAAAAATTATTTTTCGATTGGTATACGAATTTATGCAATAGATATGGCAAAGAATAGACTTGTACACTCCGTATATACATAAAATGTGTTTTTTTTTTATCTCAGGAGTGGCAAATTTGGACTTATATCATTTTTGCAGCACGGTCATCGATTAAAGAGAGAAACCGTTTAAACCAACGATCACGCACTTTCCTATTAGTCGCCTCTTACGACAGGCAGGAATACCGTGGAAGTATTCTAGCCGCCCCTTCCACAGGGCATACCTCAAAACTACTACACACTTCATTACACAAAAAATGTTCAACATTTTTTCTCCAGTTCTATCAAACACAGTGCTCTCGGTCATTTCCATCGGATCAATAAACGAGCGGTTCGCACGTTTCAGATGTGCGAAATGTCACGGAACGTGTAACTCTATCCCACTGTAATTTACAATTATCGCACAATTTCGATCATTATTTTTACATTAGACCGTAAAACACACACACACACACTATTTAATAAATATGCTCGTGTACGCGAACGCGAGATTTAGACGTTTCAGTCCGTTTGGATATCGTGGAATAATTGTGTAATAAGCGAGGAACGTGATCGAAATCGTTACATTGATTACCGGCCTGGCATTCGTTTTATTTAATTATAGCACTATTCGACAATGACACGTGTCAATGACTTTAATCTTTTATTTTTTGATTATATATACAATACTTAATATCTTTTATTATATTCTGACAATGAATATTAATGAGGATGTTTCTATTTCATCATATCATGCGAGAAGACAGACAGTACAGTTTCTTATTCTTTAATTTCAAATATCAAACAATTGACCAAATATCGCTTCGATATCGACAGATATTCAATCTGTTCCTCTATATAAATTCTATGTGTATAGAGGAACTTATTTATTATAGAAATAGATCGAATATTTAAGATTTAATTGAAAATTATACAATCGAACAAGATAATCAATTTTTTTAGACAAGTATTTTCAATCAAATATGGAATTATTGGAGGTTTGTGCAAATGATTAAGGAATATCTGACCGCATTTCGTATTTGTTCGAGTTATCAGGTGTACAAATTAATTCGGTACCTTTTTTATATAAAATGAATGTTTATGGAAAAATTAAACACATTTCAATCCTCAAAATATTCCATATTATTTTGTGTAACTTGTCTCGTCCATCTATCAGCTAACTGACGAAAAAACATGATAGCTTTTAGACGATGAAGTCGTCAATGCATTGTCGGACCTCTTTCACTGTCTTAGCATATTTTATATGTCACGACATATTCTCTCAAAGTTGAGTCAAGTATTTTTTTCAACTGGAATGAGAAAAGTATGCAATTCCTAATATGATGCTTTTCGAAAGCCATTCTGTTCACCACTGTTTTGTGAGATTATCCCAACAGCTTAGACAAGATAATAAGTGCTTTAAATATTAATGTTGTCACTTCAAGATCTTAAAACGACGAGTAAACATTTTAATTTATTTTATTAACATAATTATAATCGATTCAATGTAAATACACAGAACTGATTTTGACGCTTAATACTATGTATTTGCTATGATAATCAATATTTTTTGACTACCTATTTGCTTCTTTAATTTAGAATATTCCTCATAGATATTAAGTCTCTCAGAAAAACTGTATCTAGAAAATTCTCATTAGATTATAATAAAAACGAAACAGAGAGATTGCTTGCAATTTTTTAGTGAATCATGAAGTAGGTAAGAAAAATTTACATAGAGTTATTATTGAAAAAGTTGTGGTTTTATTCCATTATGGAGAGTAATATAGAACCAATCATTTGTAAAATATTCATATATATAATCTTCATTTGATAAAATTAGATTTGCACGTTTTCACTACATTGAAGAAATATATCTAAAAAGATTACATTTGTTATCCTAATTACCGCTTATCTCGACCAGGATATGAACGATGGCAGTTTATCAGGAGACATCTTTTTATGATCAAGATTTCGAATCAATCTAACATTCTAATAAGTCCCTCAACAGACATGAAGACTGTTCCGAAATATAGACTGATGGTGTGTTTATATCAAAATCTGCAAGTATCTGATTATCATTTATGTATATACAAAATTTATTTTTTTTAAAAAAAGAAATCTAATCTTTTTTCTGGCTTCATCTTGTACTATCATATCTTTTTTATTCGCGAAATACTTTGAAAATTCAAATTAATCAGTTTTTTTAATTAAAAGGTTGGAAATATTTATTATATCAAAGTTCTAGTAATAAAAGTGTACGACTTTTGTCCTTTTTGTTATCGAATAACATTTGATTAATATATATGTATATGTATATATATATATATATGCATGCATTATTAGGTATTGATTATTGTTATTGTATATATATATACATAATAAAAACTAATAATACGAAACACACATAAACCTACACAATTTGATAAATGAAAGCATAATCATGATAAATCGATTGTAAGAGAAAATACACGCATACACACACACACTTTTACCTTTCCGTTTTTGTGTACAACACGCGATACTGTCATAGTGTACAATATTGCTGACGAGAACCGGGGTTGAATTGTGTTTTGAGGGTTATTTATTCGGGGTCGATAGGGCCTTGGCATGAGGTCATGCGTGACCCGACGGCCTTCTTAGACCTACGAAGTGGGTGCGTGTGCTTCTACTTACACGCAATGTATAGTTAGAATTACATTCATCGCTTTTTTCCACAGTGCCTTTCTTTAACAAGTACACGGAATTTTTTATCCTCGTAAGCGGTGGGTGTTTCGGACGGCTATAAAACTGGTGATTAAATTGAAAGTCATGTGACTGAATTATAGATTTTGTGGGCGTTCGGCGTGCGCGTTTCGTTTTTTTTTGTTGTTTTCTGCTTTTTTTTGAAACTTGGGAAACGTTGGTGTATTTGTAAAGAGGAGGATGAATTTTTTACGATGGTTATTAAAATGGTATGGAAAAGTATCAAGTGTCAACAGTTTTATTGCAGATGAACGAATATATAATCTTGTTTATAGCGCTTGACACGATCGGTGAAATATCTTTTATCGATATAAAAATGCAAAAGAATATGGCATGTTTTAATGGAGGGTTGCTATTCGTTTTGATCGGAACGTATTGAAGAGATATTCCGAGTTATTATTTTGTTTAGAGTGTTCGAAATGATTCTAGGATCGATGTTTATATTTGTCTACGTCACTGTTTAATACACTTGTCATTTTTTTAAAGTAATCTGAATCGAAGATATTTTTAACCGTGTGACTTGGCGAGGAGATGTAGATGTATATGTATCTCTATGTATTTGAACATTATTTGACGTTGTTTCTTCTCTATGACACTCTTGCACTGAGGACATTTGTGTTCTGCTCATTGAAATCTAACATGTGTAGCTCGTGGTGTGTTGGCTGTTTGACAGGTCGGCGTGCGTCCGGGTGGGAACGAGTGCACAGTGCCCGCTTACGCATCCGGTGGACCTGCCTCTCCCACCCCGACAAATGCTGCAGACCTGTGCGGCAAATGACCTCGATCATACTAGTAATCAAATATTGTGTCTGTGTGTTGAAGGTCGGGCTACCATATCGCCAATACTTCTTGCGACGTGAGATGGCACTGCTGCACTCGTTTCCCACCGGCGAGCGCGTCCAAGATAACAACGCGACGTACTCGACGTACAGATAAACGTAAACGACGAACGTACAAGCCGAACCGAATCGAAAGAGAGCGCGACCGCTTAGCGAATACACGAGACGTCCCGACGCCACGACAAGAATGCTCCGGCTGAAGACGGACCGCGACTGTTGAAGCATCGTCGAAGACAGAGCCGACGACTGGCTCACGACTTAGCAAACTCGGTCGAGGAAACCAGTTACAAAAATTACGACTCCGGGCCCATTGAAGGCTTGCTGGAAGTTAGCGGCCATGACGACCATACCGATAATCAACATGGAGTTCGGCGAGCTGAAGGAGATCGTCTGGGCGAAACTCCAAGAACCGAAATCGCAACGGAAACTAATCCTGGTCATCGTGTCGATCGCGCTACTGTTAGACAATATGCTGTACATGGTGATCGTTCCGATCATTCCCGACTACCTGCGCTACATCGGCGCGTACGTCGACGAGCCGTTGCCCGAGAACATGACGCTGATTCCCGGCGAAGTCGTCCACAGATCGCACCACGGACAAGACTCGGCGACCGGCGTGCTGTTCGCGTCGAAGGCCATCGTTCAGCTGATGGTGAACCCGTTCTCGGGCGCACTGATCGACAAGATCGGCTACGACATGCCCATGATGATAGGGCTGACGATTATGTTCCTCTCGACCGCCGTGTTCGCGTGCGGAAGGAGCTACGGACTGTTGTTCTTCGCGCGGAGCTTGCAGGGTGTCGGCTCCGCGTTCGCGGACACGTCCGGATTAGCTATGATCGCCGACCGTTTCACCGAGGAGAACGAACGCTCGAAAGCGCTGGGGATCGCACTCGCCTTCATCAGCTTCGGGTGTCTGGTGGCACCGCCGTTCGGCGGCGCTCTGTACCAGTTCGCCGGTAAAGAAGTGCCGTTCCTCATACTCGCGTTCGTATCGCTGGCGGACGGATTCATGCTGCTGCTCGTGATGAAACCGATCAAACAGCAGATGAAGGAAGCGAGTCAGGAGAAACCGCCGACGATTCCCATCTGGAAACTGTTCATCGATCCGTACATCGCCGTGTGCGCCGGCGCGCTGATGATGTCGAACGTCGCGCTCGCCTTCCTCGAGCCGACGATCTCACTGTGGATGGAGGACAATCTCACGACCGACAACTGGAAGATCGGAATGATCTGGCTGCCGGCCTTCTTTCCGCACGTGTTCGGCGTGATCATCACGGTGAAAATGGCGAAGCGATACCCGCAGCACCAGTGGCTGATGGCCGCGCTCGGGCTCGGTCTCGAGGGACTGTGCTGTTTCATCATACCGTTCTCGAGCTCGTACAAAATGCTAATGATACCGATCTGCGGCATCTGCTTCGGCATCGCCCTGATCGACACCGCCCTACTGCCGACGCTCGGCTATCTCGTCGACGTGCGATACGTGTCCGTGTACGGTAGCATTTACGCCATTGCGGACATATCGTATTCGGTGGCGTACGCCATCGGACCGATCATAGCCGGAGGTGTCGTCGAAGCGATCGGATTCACGGCGCTGAACTTCGGCATAGCGTTCTCTAATCTGCTGTACGCGCCGGTGCTGATCTACTTGAAGCACATCTACGACTTCAAACCGTTCGAGAACGAGGCGAACATTCTGATGGCCGATCCGCCGAACAAAGAATACCAAACGTACACGATGCAGGATCAGAAACCGGTCAACGGGGAGTTCAAGAACCACCTCGAATATTCGCGGCATCAAGAGGACACGAGCGGCATGCAGGAGACAAACGTCGACGCCGATAACCAGGCGGGCTATGCGAACCAGTATCAAGGATATCAGACGACGAACCCGTACAATCAACAGGGATACCAGCAGTACGACGAGAGACAAGAGTATCAGGGGCAGACGTATCAGGAGCAAGGATATCAGACGCAGAACTATTCCGGTCAGGAGGCGTACGCAGATCAACAGAATTACCCACGGCCGCCGTCGGCCGGCCCGCAACACCGTCAGCTCCCGCAGCAGCCCGGCACGACGGGCGGTGAATCGAATCCGTTCCGGAGACCAGAGGCTCCACCACCGACAGACGGGCCCGTCGTCAAGAACCCGTTCAGACAAGGAATGGGCTTCTAAAACCGCATTCAGACATTTGTATGCGAGTAGTGTACATATAGTGTAATTGTAAATTAATTTTAGATATATATATATGTATATATATATGTATATGTATATGTATACATATGTATATGAATTTTTCGTTCTGTTCTCGGTTCGATTGATCCATCAGCGTTTCAGCAAAACAATGTTGACATGTTTTAGATATTTATCTGTAGTGTTATACTATTTCAGTGAATACTCGTACCCGTTATGCATTTAGTACGAAAGATTCTAAGGCTGGGCTTTAGCAAATAATTTCGTTAAGTATGTCTTAATCGTTAAGGGAAAAAAATAAACAATGTAGATGAGAGATGTAAATGTAGTCGCTATGTAATATTGTGAAAATATCGATTCGGAAATGTGATTACGGTTAAATTATAAATATATATATAAATATAAATAACTTGTACATATCTGTATCAAATGGAGACACGCACGACCTAAAAAGCAAACAGCAGCAGCAAAACAGCTACATCAGATTTAGCCTTAATCATCATTCGTGAATCTAACCCGTGAGATTCCATTTGTGTCATATTAATAATAATAATGAGGAGTATTATTTTCTATTCTGTACTAGTGATAAAAAAAACATGAATATCAGTTCTGTAGATCGTAATAGAAAATAATAAACAAATAAATATATATATATTTATCGTGAGAGATATATACATACATAAATACATACATGTTTGATTTTTCACAAGCCTTAATTAATTGAATAAAAAATATGTATAGGTGTCGTAGGTGTTTCTTTTCGGTTATGTATATTTCAAGCCTTACATTTATGATACAACCAAGGTAAACAAAACATATCAGAATCGTTCGATTCAAATGTCGTGATATATCGAAGAGTAGTGTTTTTCGATAATTGTAAATTTCTTAGTGTAAAGTATCCTACATTGCTCTAGAATTATCACTAACATAGTCACTGTATAAATACAAAACTTATTAACGTATCAAAAGCAACTAATGTTAAAAATGTTTCTGTTTCATTCGGTTTCATGTTTCCGTCAATCGGACGTCCTTATTTCGACACACAGGAAAATATATCAAAATATATATACATATCGTTGTTTTTTCTACATTCAAATGAAAAAAGTGAACTCTAGTCAAAATATATTCGTTGTGTATAATGAACCGTCGACGGTGGGTATCGTTTATTCAAATCAAATCAGGAAAACAGTCGTTCGAATCGATTCATTCAAAGGTTAGACCACAAAGTCATTTAGTTGTTTGTTCATCAAACAGTCTATAGTTTATAAACAGATTTATTTTTTTCAAAAATATCGACTGATAACTGATTCTAATTTATCAATCATCAACACTGCACAAAGAGTTAAAATATTTCTTATTTGAAATGAAACCAAATGATTTAAGTATATTTGGATTAAAATAAATTCAAAATATTATTATTGTTTCTATAACTTTGTCAAATTTGATAAATAAAAATGAAGAAGAAAATAAAGGAAACTTAGACAAAATGATTTTAAATGAGACAAAGAATTTGCTTCTTCAGTTCTTCCTTTTATTTCATTCATTTATTGGAAAAACCAATGGATTAAGGAGAGTTTCTGGCTTAGACCTTTCGAAAAATAATATTTTCTAAGGACAAGAAAAAAGATAATTTTAAGCGATTTTCTACATCTTATTGAACATATATTTAAAGTTATAAAATAATTATCATTTTTTATTTTTTTTAAAAAAAATGGCGTCGCGCTGGTTTTCGTAGCGAACCACTCAGAAATCTTCTTCGATGTGGGGATACTTCAAGTGTTGATGTAAAACATAAAAATAGAATAGATTCTTAAAAAGTACGAAAATTTAGAGGCAGTGAACCTCCGACCACTTAAAAAGATTTTTTTTTAACAAACTCCATGACATTTCAAGGTAAAATGCATATTTTTCCATTTTTTTGTGTTATTAGACCGCTTGAAAAATTGAAAATCTAAAACATTTCAGAATATCAAAGATTCACCGGCTTGGTAAAACGTTTTCTCTTTAACTTAAAAACGGTTCACGTGAATCCATCAATTATTTTTTGAATATATTTGTCCGACCAGTTGGAAAAGTGATATTTCGAGAAAAACGCGTTTAAAGTTTTACCCTCCGACGGTTTTCCCTAAGCACCGACCGCTACTTAAATAACGTAGATACTCTTTCGAATTTTAAAATTTTCACGGAAGTATGGATATTTTTGAAACATTTAGGAATAGAAAAATCGAATTTATGAAAGTTCTACACCGGAAACTTTCTTTAAAAACGCTAAAAAAATTTTTAATTCGAAGCGCATGGTCTTGTAGGACTCTTCGGAAAAATAAAAGTATGAAAAATCTGTGCAGTGAGTTTTTGATAAATAAATTATGTCGCTAGAAACAGTGATTCGAGTAAGGCACGCTTTGTGAATACAAAAACGTCTTTTCCTCGATCTGATTCGAACAATCGGCACGCGCCGCGTTTTTTTCTTCCAATTAATTTCATGATTTCGATAAAGATGTTCAGATTGGATTTCATTGGAAAATATATTGATATTTGTTAAAGATATCGCCTCTAAGTCATGCATGTGTAAAAAGAAAAACGTGAAAAAAACTACTATGCACGATATTTAACTGTAGATATTATGGTTTTAGTTCAAAGGATAATTTCGTCGATTAGTATACATACGTTCGGGAACCAGAACAAATTGCTCAGTCATGTAGATATCAAATTTTCATAATTAGTGTGACAAATAATTAATTATAATAAAATCTAAAAAATATCCCCCCCAAGTTGATCTTCCCGCATGATTATTAAAATAAATAAATAAATAAATAAATGAAACACACACACACACGATGAAATTAAATGAAAATATTTTTAAAACGAGTGTGAACGTGCGCACGGTGAAGAAACAACGGTCTTTTTCGAGAGTTCAGAGTTTCACCCGAATTTTCCAAGTTGTAAAAAGGTCCTTTCAACAATTATCCATGTACATTTTCCAAAAATCCAAATTGAAATCGTCTTAGAACGTAATTTTAAACGGTTTTTATTGTTTCCCTCAAACAATAAGCATGTACATACAAAAATAAATGAAATTATATCAAATTGACTTATCTAACGAACGTAGCGGCGTAGACATGTGTATATTTCAACATTACGAGCAATATTTGATGTTTGTCATAGTGTCCAAAAATAATAAAAATATATTTAGAGAGAGAGAGAGAAATACGAAACGCGAGCTAGTGTTTAATCGATCAATTCAAGATGATACGTTGTTATTTCCTCCACTGAACAACGCTAGCGTAAGAGAAAAAAAGCAACCAAAAAAAAAACATGTTCTTTATATTACTCTCATTATTATATTCATGTATTTTATTAGGTATCGTTGTTAATATCACTAAATGCCATGTATCATACATAAGTACATATCTTTTAATTATATTATATACTATATAAGACATATAAAAGAGAATAATAATAATTATAATAATTATAAATATAATTGAAACTAAGTAATCAACAATTCGAGTTTATTGTAACATCGAAATCACACACTAATGGTAAAGATTAAAGGCATATTTAAATGTTTCCCTTCTTTGAAAAAAAATCGTGCCTGTAGTGAAAAAAAAAATAATATCAGATTCATATAAATAAATATATATATAAATATACATATGTGTGTAAAGTTATTTGTAAATATGTGTGTGTAAGGTGACAGACAGAGGACCGAAAATGTGAACGATCGAGAAACGAATCTACTTTAAAGCTTTAGTTTCAGGTTTGTTGACTGCAGGACTTTTAGTTTTCAATGTTTAAATAATATGATCCACTGACAGATCCACTTTCAAGAATGGATTTTCAATCGTCAATTTCTAACTAGAATGTTCAGGGATTAATTGATGATGATTTCGAATATCATCCATCCACATTTAGATGACGGTTTTATCATCCTCGGAGTATAAGGATACAGAAAAATCTATATCTGAATGCTATAAAAATATTTTCCACTCTTTTAACACTTTCAAGATGATACCATCGTCATCTAAATAGTTTATATTGAAGTCAACAGCTGTTTCTGAAAAAATCTATTGTAAAACCAAACGAAATTTTTAAAAATCGAATATTTTTAAAGTCCACAGTCGATACGATATTTTTTTCTGCAGTTCTGCTCGTTAAGCTACAAAAACTTTCAATGTACTATTGTTGAATCATACAATAAATTGAAGAAAAAACTAGCAAATAAATGTTTTATTACTGAAGAGTAATTGAAAAAAAAAACATGTATGAAAATTGTTAGATTTAAGTTACTGTTTGTATATAAGTTGCTAATCTGTTATCATTATTGATGATTCTTTGAGTATATTTGAATCTGTCTTGTAGAATTGATCAGTATGTACGATGTTATCTAAAAAAATACTCTAGAAATAATTAAGAGAGGTTATCTGAAGGTTCGAATAAAAGGTTTTCCGTTATCGATGTTAGATATTAATTAATTGAAAAAAATGAACTTTATATTGAAATAAATATACATATATAATGTATAAGGTGCTGTTTACAAGCGTTGTTATCTTAAGGTACGTGTGAGTGTAAAACTCTGAAACATTTCCTTGGTCCTCCGAAACAAACGAACGAACGAACAGAAAAATGTATTCGAACGTTTGATAAACGACTAATAATAATAATGATAATAAAAGAGAACAAACTTTTAGAATTTATCTGAACACGAAACATATACACAGCAGCAGACAGACAGACACACATACACAAGTAAACTAGTTATAACTAGAGAACCGTTGAACGCTGTTTTAAAAACATAAATGTGTACATTAATGATAATTCAAGGAATCAAACAAGTTTTTACATTTAAAAAAAAACCGGGACAGCTTCTTTATAGTTGAAAGGTAAAAGACTGTAAAAATTATTTGCTACAAACTAGAGGCTGCAATTGTTTACGTAGAGTCTAATTCGACGACTGTATTATCATCATATGTATGAGTGATTAAAAAAGAAATTAAATCATTGTTATCAAACTTTGATTTGTTATTGTTCTTTTATGTAACACACACCCGCTCGTTCTTGTATTTGTTTCTAGATTTTACAGAGATTTCGGCGAGTTCTTTTCTCACTGGTATGTTTACACAATGGTCGACGAAGTTCGACAATTTAATTTTCGGATTGACGCTGCAGCGTCAATTGACGCACGGCGTTATTGAGATCAGTCACACACCCTATTCACCTGACTTGGCGTTAGCTGACTTTTTCTGTTTCTTAAAGTGAAAATGTTCTCATAAGGAAAAGATTTCAGGAGGATTTTAGGAGATATGAATAAAACTTTTACCGCCGAATTGAAAACCATTTCTTCGGACGGCTTTACTGACTGTTTTCAGAAACATTTAAAGTGCATTAAAAATAAATGAAGATTACTTTCAATATATATATATATATATATATATATATATATATATATATATATATATATACACATTATATATATATATATATATATAAACATTTTTCATTTTACTTAAAATATATTTCTTTTCATTGTCCAATCCGGGAATTAAATAGTAAAATCTCGTATTTTGAGCGCTCACGAAAATTAGAAAATATTTTTGTGGACTTTATCCAAAGATATGAAGAGAAAGTAGATACGAACCCGTTTGAAATCGATAAAATATAAAATTTGATTATCCTGAAACAACAGTTGTTTCATGAAAGGAGAGCAGATAGTTGAAATGTTTATGGTTCTAATGAGCACAACGAGGAAATGTACTTTTTCTCCACGTTCTGAAAAATCGTTATCAATTATTTGTCGACACGAACGTACGAGCCTTATTCCACCTTGAAAATAATTGCAACGGGGTGTTTTCGACTCGCAAGATAATGGACTGGTGTAGTTAGTTCACGGATAGTTTATTTAACGTTGTAATGGTGTACGTTTCTTCTTGCTCGAAGGGGTGTGTGACCCTCATACAGCACAGGATGCATATTGTTTCGCGTACAGCGACTGACATCATCATAAAACGCTAGTAAAAGATAAACACATCGTTTGTGCGAAATCCGAATATCTCTATTCTGTTCGACTGGTGGCGGTTGCGACGGTGGCGTGCGTGGCACTTTATTTATATGGAGCAGAGGAGAAGGGTGCCGCGTCATACGAACGGATGTGAAAGAGAGAGAACGTCGTTCCGTCGTCGAGCGCTGAAAGTTCACGACGGGTTGTGTTTTGATAGTGGTTAGAGCGTTATTCTCCTTTCATTTCGTTTCATAATACGGCACGTAGCGGAAAGTAATAAAGAATGTATACACTTTAGGTCTTAGACGCACGGCACAGAGCCATTATCTAACCGACGAAATTAAACTGACATTATTATTGGGAAATTTATGACCGCGTCGGCGTTTTTATACCGGCGCTTTTTCACGGAACGCAATTTGCGAATCGGCCGATTCGCAATACTGAAATTAGAAAAATCAAATTTAATATTCCGTTCGAAACAAAAAAAGTATCGGCACGGCCTGAGTGCGCCTCACTCCGAAAATCTATATACGAAATAACGACGTCGGTCGTGCCGTTGTTTCAAAGTGAAACCGCACGGTGTGTTCAACCCCTAAATATTTTCAAGTTCCATTCGTTACTCATTCGCTACCCATCGGACCGGCGGTCGTCCGCTTTATCTTTTCGAAAGGGCGATAGGTTCAGGGTTAGAAATTACCCTAATTACCGGCGGGCACGCTTGTTTTATCGTGACGCCCTCGCCCTTCGCCATTCTCTCATTGCACTGTTTAATTTGTGACGGTGTCCATGTATTATCTACATTGTAATATCAAATTATAACGGGCAGTGGATTCTTTTATATTCGCAAACAGTCATTTATATTTACTGTTTCATTTATGTATATATATATACATATATACGATAGACCTTATCAGGAAAGATCTAAAAACACAAATTCTACTTTGTTTCAATGTTTGTTTGAACTATAAGTGCTGAAACTGTTTTTAATGATTAAAATCTTAAATTCTTAAATATAAATTTTGAAAACTGAATCCAATTTGTATTTGATTCTTTTATTACTTTTACTAAATCAAAATGTTGACTATTTACATATCCGAAATAAGAAATTAAATCAGTTCTAGAATATTTATTGGAATTAATCATTCAATTAGATTAATATGTGTTTAATTTAATTGAAAAAACGTGCTATTTTTCAAAAAAAAAAACAATAGAAGTTCTAGCACCGGTGGTAAAAAATATATTACTGATAACCTTAAGGGTTAGAAGCTGAGAGATTAATACAGAAATGTTATCACGTATATGTTTCTTTCTTTATATTTTTTTCAGATTCGATTGTAAGTAGTTTTTATTGAATTTTCTAATATTTATTCTTAAAAATGGGATTCCTTAAGATTTTCAGCAAAAAAAAATAAAATATCTCTTTTAATCAAATCTAAATCGCACAAGTGACTCTCTATTAGAGACAACCGTTTAATTAATAAAATATGCTGCTTTTAAAAGCTTGAATTGACCGTGTGGTTCATTTTTCTGTAATTTAATATTAAATTTACTATAAATTTCTGACACTGATTGAATTCACTTTCACAAATGAATTCATTTTCATTCCACAAACCAAAAATGATTAAAAATATCATCTGGACAGTGTCGAAGTACAGAAAAATCTCTATCCGATTTTTCTGTACTTTGAAGCTCATGATAGCCCTGTCATAATCAACACTCAAATGATTTATTAAGTTTCTGTAGTTTTGTAAAAAGATAATTTTTACATGTAAAAATAAATTTATTCTCGGTGTTGCTACTGTATTTTCAATATTTTCCAGGCTGATAAATCGAATATAAAACTTTTAATCAATTCTAAATGTCATCAAGCATTTCCTATTGAATATAATCTGTTTATTAGTCAAACCTGATATGCTTAAAAGCTTGAATCGAATTCATAATTTATTGTCCAATAATTTAACAATACTAATTAAATTATAAGCTCTATGAATTAAAATATGACCGAAACAAACAAGTAATTTAGTATAACTGTCTGTTTATTAGAAATTTCATTCAAAATTAATGAATTCGTCGATAGAAACACATCGATTTGTCCTGGAATAGTATAATAAATGAATATTAAAAA
Source organism: Acanthacorydalis orientalis (assembly GCA_034766995.1). Lineage (NCBI taxonomy): Eukaryota > Metazoa > Arthropoda > Insecta > Megaloptera > Corydalidae > Acanthacorydalis > Acanthacorydalis orientalis. The sequence continues at coordinate 37,022,717 of CM068321.1, read as the reverse complement.
CGCATAGCGTTTTAAAAATGTTCTTTGTTCTAATTATTTAATAGTGGAAAAATAATGAATGTTAATCAGACATTCGTTTAGCCGGTAAAACAGGATCGACCGAAACTCGCGCACTGTAAGAGAGAAATACAGAACGTCCAACATGTTGAATGTTCGCCCGAACTGAACCATAAATGAAAAAAGACTCTCGGATGGATACCGACAGCTATATTACCACCGCATAAATTCCAGTCCATTGACAAATGTTTCTAGTTGGGTGATAAAGGAAGTGCGACTATTTGGATGAGTTGTGTACGCTGGGGTTGTGGATAATATACCGTTGCGGAGTTCATTATGAATTCGAAACGATTTTGTGAAACAGTCGATGGTCAATTGCGAAAAATACAAATACTGGAATATTTACATGTGCAATTTTATTTATACAAAAGTTTCAAATCGAATTTTACATTCTGTGCAAGATCTCTAAACAAAACTCATAAGATACAGTGCGGTTTTTTTTATTTCTCTCTCACAGTGTATGAATTCCGGTGTCGGTGCTGGTTTATCGATTGAATGAAATGTCTGGTTAAAATTCATAATTTTCCAGCTATTTAATAACGTCGAATATGCCTTTATTAAAATCAGAAAGAAGATCTGTAAGTTGTGTATTTCAATCAGCTGGGAGGGTGTGTTTTCAACATAAAGAGAGTTTAGTCAATGAATGGAAGAAAAAAAAATACAGAAAAATAATTGAGATTATCCAACGAAACAGAGTCTTATCTTTTTATATGGATCCTCTTTAAAACATCGCCAATACTTTCCACGGAACGAATACGTACAGAAACTAATTAAACATCAATTAAGATAAAAAGAATCAAATCATTGTACGTCGTTTCGTGTACGATGCGCGGAGGGAGAGAGGAAGAGGGCGCTCGCCGCCACCGAACGTGGTGTATACCGGAACGCGTGTAAACTCAATTGAGCATGAGGGTGCGTAGACACCCTTGATCGCGTTGTACGTCTCGAGGGTTACCGCGGATCACCGATATTGGCTTTGTTACGCCGCGCTAAGCCCGGTCGTCGTCGTACAACAACCAGGTCTGCGGCCATCGGACTAACACCGCACCCGCCGTTCAGGCTTATTTCCGAAGTCGCGCGCACGGGGTTTTTCCTGCAAGGATATCTACAACGAATGTATATATATATATATATATATATATATATATATATATATATATATATATATATATATGTATATATATATGTATATATTCGAGAATATAAAAGATTTTTTTAATTATTCAAAAATTGTAAAATGAAACATTGACATTGACATTCCATAATTAAAATTTATCAAATTATTTAAAAAACAATTTTAAATATTTTGACACTGCCTGAAAATATAGCTAGATCATATTAAACTATTATAAATTATTGAATAAAATTAAATATTCTAATGTTATAAAAATAGATATGAAAGAGAACATCACTGAGCATTCTGTGAGAATTTTTTAACTGGAAATAACAATTTGTCTGTGAAATCGGTAAATTGGAAATAAAACAGTTGTTGGAATTAATTATTTAATCGCAGTTATATCTACTTTATCTTCTTTACATTTAAAAAAATGTTTACAGGATATGCTGAAAGACTGATCTACAGAATCTGAAAATAAAGGCATTGTAGACGAAATGGGCATAATTGATAATGAAAAATGATAAATAATAATTTATTTAACACGTTTGATCAGGAAATATTTCTGTACTTTCTGAGGCGACAAAATAACTTATTTTAAAAACTGGAAAATAGACTGAAGGTTTTAAGGTTCTTAAATGAAAACGAGTATATGATTTCATTTAATTGGATATAAAGATTTTCGGGCTCTAAAGCTGTTTATTTATAGTAGTGCTTGGTCCCTGGCTCATTCTTTGAGACGCATTTTTGTAAATTTTTAGAAATTCCAATACAGTTCTAACACTATGATTAATTTTATTTCAGAAATGATTATTTTTTAAGTACAAAAATTATATATATATATACATATAATTCAATTGAAATCATGTCAGTAACAGAAAATTATTCAATTGAATTATTAAAATATCATTTTTTCAGTTCATAACCGGTACAGTCTGACACAGGCTGAATTCAATTTCACAAATTAATTGTTTTGTTACTCAGCAAACAGCACGGATTTTTTTACTCTGAGAAAAGTGACATTTTGAGAGAAAATCAGAACCGAATATTAAAATAAAAATCAACGTTTATAAATAAATCTCTACTCTTTACTTTTGTGGGTCAGTCTTTCCACATAGACATTTTCTTTCAAGCCAACCCGAAAACGAATAACACACGATTATTAAACATTTTAATAAACTCTTTCTGTGATGCATGAGGAATGATTTATTCATAATTCAGTTCTCTTATATATTTTATAAATTTACTTTCCCTAACGAATTCGATTTTCATCGTACAGATCACAAAAAAAAACGTTCTAATCAATGATTATTGATCGATGTTTATACAGATTTCTACAGCGATTTCACTATCATTCGACTCTCTGAGAACGATGGCATCTCCATCGAAATACAGCTAAGAAACAATCAATAATAACTTATTAATTGGATGAGAAAATACTTCATTTGTGATTATCAACGAATATCTTACACCGTGTTTAGCTTTCCTCACTGTAAACTCATTTCTAGTTCGAAACGAGTCGTACGATAATAAATATTAATTAAGACAAACATAACAGTTCATATATTAATATATTCTCGTTCCTCGACGTTCAAACAATCCATTCTTTTATAGACACTGTCAACTCTATCCTCATAGAAACACAATATGATACACGAGTAAAGAAAACGACGGTACAGTCGCGTTACACATCCTGTCTGCCTCGCTTTAACGTCATCCCATTGTCCGTTACATTGTTTGCACATTTCCAGTATGATTTTATTTCACTCCGCTTCTGTGCAAACAGAAACACAAAAGCAAATAAATAAAATACTACTTGAGTAATCAGCTCGAGAGTACTTTCGACGCAACGACGCCGCCGAGGCAGATGTGTTCGTTTCGCAACGAAAGTAAATATGAAGAGATACACGGGCAAACACCGCGACTGGCAGGTTTTCTTTCCTATTATCATTACGGTATTTGTGTTCGACGTTCTGTTTGATTGCTTGAACGTATCGCTCGCTCTCACTCTTATCTAGTATTGTATATTCGTATAAAATAACGATTCGTTATAGAAGAACAAATAAAATTATGGAATATAATCATTCGCGTGCTCGGTAAGAACTGGAATATTTACAAGTACTTAGACCGTATGAAAATAGGCTTTGTGGTTCTATTTATTTTTTTATTCGGATACTGAAATAGGAACTCTAGACTCAAACAGTTCTGGATATTCAGCGTTTATTTTTTTTATTTTTGAAACCATAAATCGAATATGTATTGAAATTTGAATTAAATCTGTGTGAAATATATATTTAGTCAATACTTTTACACTATTCTTTCAATAAGGATAACTCTCTGTATTAATAGACTTGATATAAAATTGACGTGAAAAAAATAAATCAACATTCTAAACATTATAATAATTATGGAATAAGAACTTTTCAACCAGTTTGGGCAAGTGTGTCATATAGTCTCAATATCTACTTTAAATTTTTACTCGTTATGAATCTAGTATTGAAGAACAGGTACTCAGCCAATTCAAGGAGATGAAAACAGCCAGAGAAAAATGTCTGCAGATATTTTAGAGGTTGATTTTTCTCGCCACATAAGCTACAAAGATTTTTGAATAAAAAAAATCAATAAATTAATACTGATCACGTTCGATTGTTGCCTGTTTCCATTTCAATACCGATTCCATTATCTGAAGAGCTACAAGATACAGAAAAATCAAATCTTTTAGAATCGAGCACAGAAAAATCAGATTTTTTTGTATCTTGTCTCCCTGAAGATGATGGCATCGTCATCTAAATGCTCATAAGAATGATTAATTGAATATTTCTGATCGGAACATTTTTTTGGAAGTTTGTGGAGTGAAAAAATAAAAAAATTGTGGCTGTTAAATAGCTACAATATCACAACTGCAATGTGGTAATTGACACGTTTATATATTTTCCATAGTTGAAGTGCAACCCTAATATAAAACGTTGTTACAGAAGAATAAATTTCATATTAAAAGAAAATATTCCAGTGACAAAATTCCACCGTCTGTTTGAATACAAATCAAAAAAAAGTAAACAATAAATTCATTTTATAAACTGTGTGGTCTGGCAGAACAGAAACGGTATGAAAAAAAGTTATATTACAAAGTTCGGTCGGAGCACGTTTCAGTAATAAAAACTTTTCACTCGGCGTGCAAAAATGAACGACGTTTGTTCTGAAGCTCTTTGACATGTTTATAGAACAAAACCGTGGTGATTTCAATTCGGGTCACATAGTCTTAGAACAGTTCTACGAGAGACGGAATCATACACTGTTCAAAAGGAAAACTCGTACGATATTTCACAACATCTCAGCTGTATTATTCAATGTTCGCGGCAAATAGTTTTAGAAAATATTACTTTTGGTTGGTGTTTTCAGATGAAGAATAAAAGTATAAAATAAATATTTTTGTATCGACTTGAAAGTTGTTTTTTTTAAAGTACTCGAGTGCTTATTTAATTCACATATAGATAGGGAGATAACTATATTTAGGAAATCGTTAGAGAATATTCGTTTAAAATAATTATGACTCACTTCTCAGCGGTGTTCTTTGTTTTATGTTTTTTTTTTAAAAAGAAAAATATGAGTATAAATATTTAGAAAGAGTAAATAATAAAAACGAATCTCTTGTGATAATTAGTATCTTTATTCTGTTCGATTATAGAACTATTTCTGGTCGAAGCAGGACAAGTTTTCAAATGAACAGTAATGATATTTACCAGACCTCTATCTAATATGTATGTTCGGGTACGGAATCGCTCGTCGACGCTCGCATCCCTTCAACAATGTAACTTAATCGACACCGTCGAAACGTCACCGTCAAACCAATAATATCGTACAATGACGCTATTCCGCACGGTATTTATTTTACGGGCGTCGAAGGCCCATCGTACAAGTCATTACATTGTAACCGTAATGCAGCAGTTTCAATAGTCATGAATATTAATAAACATCATCCAGATGCACGGGTGTATGGTAATAACGGGCAGGCCGTTGACAATAGTGAGGGGCGGTGGCACCGGCCGTATATTTATTTTTGCCGCCGTGCCAGCGGGATATTTCTATATTAAATTCATGTCGGTACGTCGATGGGGTTTTTCTATGAAATACACCGTTCCATATTCACGATTCGCTATCAACGAACACTCATTTATGTTCTGTTGTATGTTAATGATTTTATTTATCGGATGTACATTTCGGAAATAAAAAACGTTGAAAATAATGAGAATTTAATTTATATCGTGAAGTCTGAAGTTGATGGCTAGCATCGACATCGAAATCTACATTACACCAACAACGATTTAATTTTCATTTTTTTTACAATTTGTACCAGGCATGATCAAAACAAACAATTACTGAATACTTCGATCAGACAAATAAGCACAGAATGTAGAGAATTCCAATTCATTTTATAAAAAGCAATCGAATTAATGTTAAATATTTTTCTTTGACAAAAGAACTAGCAAGGAAATTTCTACTGTGAAACTGATTACAAGAATATTATTTTTGTAAACATTCTGTAATTAAATTTCGTATAATCGATTTCAATATTTTTTTTTTAGTAAATATAATTTTGTCCGGCCTTCGATCGACATCTTTGACAAATTTGCATACCATCTTCTCTTATTTAAATTATCTCCGTTCGTTTTTTTCCTATTATATATTTTTTTATATAAAAAAAATCCAATGAGAATGTATTCATTGCACAAAAAGTGTCCTGCTCGAGCTTGAAAATAATTGGACGGGATTAAGTGCTCATTATGTTCTAGAGTTTCCTTAAAAGTACTATTCGTATATATATACATATATATATATATATATATATATATATATATATATATATATATATATGTGTATATATATATATGTGTGTGTGTGTGTAGAGTATCGACGATGACGGCGTACATGTAAGGTGACCTACCTACATGACTGCACCTTCTCTGTTCCTATAGCAACAACCCCTTACAATCAATTGATTATTTCACAGGGACATGTGAAGCGTTTGAAAGTTATTTGAAATTTTCTCAAAGAACCTACTCATTTGAACGATAGAGTGTTTTCCAAGAAGTGTTATTTTGAAAATTGTAACGATGGTTGTTCGTCGAGCTCAATATAAAAGATAAATATTTATTTCTCTAAAAAATAGATATGCGTTTGAGGAACGATTTATGTCTTCATTTTCTATCTATATTTGCTTATATCGATTCATAAAAGACTATTTCTCTTTAAAGTGGAACAAATCGAGATGTTTGGGTCAGAAATGATATTTATATAATATTCAACTTTATTTACATGCATTTACAGTGTTATACCTTTTTCTGATTTTTATCTGTTTATATAAATGAAGAAGACATTATTACACGAACTTGAATTGAAGAATATTCAAGTGAGAAGTGTATGAAAAAAAGTGTATAAAAATCTATGATTATTTGTAGAATCAAGTCTGTAAATTGTTTTACAAAGAAGAAAAGTTAAATAAAATAGGAGGTAGAAGAATTATTGTCCAAAATTAGATTATCATATTTTCATCATCATATTTCATCATCATATTTTCTATGCTATCGCATTGAAGACGACAGTATGGTCAAAAAATATTCATTCACGAAGCTTCATTCCTGTTTTGACCAAGTTCTGTCCGGGTCATGTCCTATGTTCCTTCATACTTTTTCTTATGTTAATTGCTACCTATTGTTTGTTACCAATGCTTATTACCATTTCAGCGCGAGTTTAAACAATTTGTTCAAAAACACTACTGACTCACAAACACTTAGCGACTGTCGTCGCTCCTGAATCCCACGTTGAGAATCCCGCGTCGTCCTCGATGCGTTTCACACAACGACCTGAAAGACCCATACCAAATCCTAAATCCTGCGGACTACCTATAGGGAGCGGACGGGAGGCCGGCCTCCCGCCGCCGCCCAGCGCACGCTTCGTCCGAAGACAACGTGGCGACGGTACCCCGCAGGTCCTGATTTGTACCCGAGGCTCTGACTGAAGCTAAGGTTAGCCTCGGTCGGGTACGGGACGTGTCCTCTTATGCACAGCTAGATACGGATCAATAGCGTGCCGGATTCGCGGGGGTGACCCGATCGGTCAACGAAGGATCGGGCTGCAAAATGTAAATGACTAAAAAAAAGCGCGGTGGAAGCGCATCGACCGTGGTACACCAAGTGCAATGGTGAACCGAAGCACACGCGTTGAGATCTAAACGCACCCCGGCTTGTGACGTCACCAGGAATGCGTCCGATCGCACCGCACATGTTCCGGAACGCCAGTTTTAGTGTGGTACGGTCGCGGCTCTGCGAGCAGACTGTCAAGGGTTTAAAACAGTCCGTATCGGATATGATCGAGAGTGGCCTGAGCTAGTGGACATTTCTAAGAAACGTCGGACTGCGGGCCGGCCGACACACGATCGTTCGGCGACCGGCCCGCCCCTGAATTCGTCGCCGATATCTTTTCATCCGGCCGATGGTCGGACAGGACGGTGACCGCTCGACGGCAGGAGCGCTGGCGCGGGGATCGCTCAACAGCGCGACCACTGAGGCGAGTGCCCGCATCGACAGCACAAGTGCCGGGGCAGGTCACGCCCTGCCGTTCCACCGTCGGGAGTCGCAACGTCTCTTATACGCTAGGCGCTTAGGCGAGACTACTCCAGACGACGAGTCCCTCCCGAATCGATGCGCGACTGAAACCCCTAGCACGGAAGAGAAAAACGCGGATGCAAAGCTAACATACGACAAATATCCGCGGCTCTGAACAGTTCTAACAATTCTTAACTAAACCCCTCTTCGCCTGCAAAAAATACAGACATACTAAACCTGTGATTGAGTGCGACGCGCTCTTTACTCTCTGTTTCTCCGTCTCCATCTCGATCAGGAACCACAGGACTGCTGAGGACGAATTCTGATTCGCGGCCGCAGCGATGTATCTTCGCAGCCAGTGGACGAGGATGGCTGCTCAACGTCGTTTTAAACATGTTTTTCAAGAAACGAATTCGCGGATTTAAAACAAAAAACTGAAAATTAAATATTAACAGATTAGAAATAGTGACTTGCAAACTTTGATTTATTGAAAAATAATTGCAATCGACATGAGATGGCACGTACCTTCAGAACGGAATTGATGATGATAACAGATTCAAGAGATCGTGGCTATGTTGTCGTCCACAATTATATTCGAAACGTTTGTTCAATTTTCCAGCTCTGATTCGATTTTCAACTATTAATTCATCCACTCTAATTATACATTTATACACAAGATCAGAAACACGTGACGTCACTGTACCTTAAAAGTTATAAAATTTCGATAACTTTTTTTGAAAATTCCACTTCCGTGCATCTAGTTCGATATTTCGTTCAGCTTTTAACAACTTTTCCAAGTGTTCACTGTTAATTTACCCGTTCTGAAATCAATTTGAGCAGAGACGCTTTCACACTACTGTTCCACAAAATAATGGCGATTTTTAACAATCGACGATCGCTAACAAACATCGATCGGCTATCGATCGGCTGTGATCGGAACTCGGTTGAGAACCGAAGTGGCATCTTCATTTATTCTATGATTTTTAATGTTTTAAAATGGTAAACGCGTTTTCTGAAAGTAAAATAATAACAAATTAAAAAAATTCGCCTTGAAACTCGAATTATATTTATATTTAAAAATAATTGCAATCAATATGAGATGGCACGTACCTTCCTCAGAATAGAGTTACATGAGAATAAATTCAAGAAACTGTTGATATGTGGCAGTCCACAGCTAACTTCAAAGTTTCATTCAATTTTCTGGCTCTGATTCGGTTTTCAACTATTAATGTATTTACTTTAATCATCATATCAACAAGGAGGAAATGAATTGAAAACCGAGATCACATTCAGACGATTTATTGATGTTTAATGATATAATTTCAATATTTGTTCTATGGAAGCAGGACAATGTCAAATTAGAATCGTTCGATGGCAAATTATCATAAACAAATATTATACATAACATTACAAACATATGTGACGTCACTGTACCTCAAAATTTGTGAAATTTCCATATTTTTTTTTGAAAATTCCATTTCTTTGTATTGCACCATCTAGTTCGATATTTCGTTCAGCTTTTAACAACTTTTCCAAGTGTTCACTGTTAATTTACCCGTTCTGAAATCAATTTGAGCAGAGACGCTTTCACACTACTGTTCCACAAAATAATGGCGATTTTTAACAATCGACGATCGCTAACAAACATCGATCGGCTGTGATCGGAACTCGGTTGAGAACCGAAGTGGTATCTTCATTTATCCTTTGATTTTTAATGTTTTAAAATGGTAAACGCGTTCTCTGAAAGTAAAATAATAATAAATTAAAAAAAATCATCTTCAAACTCGAATTACATTTATATTTAAAAATAATTGCAATCAATATGAGATGGCACGTACCTTTGGAACAGAATTACATGAGAATAAATTCGAGAGATCATAGATTTGTAGTGGTCCACAACTATATTTGAAGTTTTGTTGAAAATTCTAGCTCAGATTTGATTTTGGACTATTCTGAGATCACATTCAAACTATTTATTGATTTTTAATGATATTATTTCAATATTTGTTCTTCCAAAATTAACAGTATCGAATTCGAATTATCCGATAGAATTTTAAGATATATATATATATATATATATATATATATATATATATATATATATATATAGATAGATAGATAGATATATATATATATATATATATATATATATATATATAGATAGATAGATAGATAGAAATTGAAGATATATATATATATATATATATATATATATATATATATATATGTATGTATATATGCACGTATATATGCACAAGGTTAAGAATATAAAGTGACACCACTATACCTCAAAAGTTGTAAAATTTTGACATTTTTTTTTGAAATTGCACTTCTTTGCATTCCGCAATCTAATTCGATACTTCATTCAGCTTTTAAGAACATTTCCAAGCTGTCACTATTAATTTAACCGTTGTAAAATCCATTTAAATGAAAGAATTTGACTGGACGCTTCCAGAAAATAATGGTGATTTTAAAAATCTGACGATCGCTATCGATCACAGACTTATAGTATTTTAGTATTCCGCAATTATATTCGAAGTTTCGTCTAGAGTTCTAGTTCAGATTCAATTTAGAATTGATACTGCTATTATCATATCAGCAGAGAGAAAATGATTCTGAAACTGAGATCACTATCAGTCTATTTACTGATTTTTAATATGTTTTTTTTTATTTGTCTTCTGAGAATAAAACAATATCAAATTAGAATCATTTGATAGAAAATTGTTACATACAAATATCTATGCATAATGTTAGAAATATGCAGTGTCACTACACTAAAATTTTGACATACTCAACATTCAAATTTCACACAGCATATCTTTCCAATCATATAAATTAGATATTGTTCTTGTTCTTTGAATTGTCTGTGTACAAGTCTTTAATTTTTATTTGTAATTCATTATATATAACTTTACATTCAACAACTGAATTGCATTAACATACTCAATACTGTAATATCATTTGGTGAATGCTTTATTTTTAATATCTTTTCAAGTGAACATATATATATATATATATATATATATATATATACATTAATTCAAAAAATAATTTACAGGCACAAATCAACCCTTGAACATTTTCCCAATTACTTTCTGAATACTTAACATCGATTTTCTCTAAAATAATTGTAACGAATACACATGACTTTCTATGTCGTTCTGTGTAATAAATTTCGTCCGCTGTTGACAGAGCTCGTGACGAAGACGAGAGTGAATCATAATTCTTTAATGAAACGATAAAGCTTGCCGAACGGATAAAGGAGCTCTCGCATCCAAATCCCTCGTTTTCATTTCCTCTGCACAGTCGTCGTGTGGCATTCTGTTCTCAGATACATCAACTAAACCGGCAATATCCGTTCCACTGATCCACACAAACAGACAACGTGGGTAATTATCGTCGAGGATGGTCTTTAATGGTCGTTTTTCACTTTCGTACAGATTCAGTGTATGTGTGTATATATATATATATACATATATATATATATATATATATATATATATATATATATATATTTGTCTACTAGACATAAAAATCTAACAAATTTTCAATCTGAATAATAAATTGAAAATTTAGAATGTGTTTTCGTACAGAACTAACATCCAATAAGACATGAGTCCCTCGGCGAATTCACGATCGTACTTCACTTCCGTTCAATTTGAATATTTAATTGTGCATATCCGATACGTTGTTGTAAATGAATTGGATGTCGTTTATGAAACGAATTACAATGTTCGAAAGAAAGAGTCGTCACAGTGAAAAGAATGTTCACTCATCTCGTGACACGTGTTAATCAGTTCAGTCTATGTGTGTGTGTGTGTTTATTCTGTTGAACTTAACGTTCATATGATGTAAATTTTAATTGTGCCAGATACCATAGAATAGTTTTAGAATAAACGAGATTGTTTTGTAACATTTGTGTCGCGTTTCGGTTTAATTAATTGTCTCTAAGCGTTGATAGTTCCTGTCATTGAAATAAAACTTGATATATTGTGATATTCAGCTTGATCACTTTTGAACGGTTTCTGGTATTAAGTCATCGTCTGGTAGCTTGATTTATACTCAAATTGTCTTTGTATCTCAATACCAGAAATTTTCTGAAGAATCAAAAGAACAGTATTTGCAGAATACTTGAAAAGTGAAATTCGTGGAATTATAAAAAAATCTAACATAATTCTATCTTCAATATGAACACCGTGGTCATTTTTAAATCAAAAAATGGAAATAAAAAATCCATCTTTGGTTATAAAATAGTTGTTTACATAGTTATAAGTTATACGAGAAATTATTTTTCTAATTAAAATAATTCTGTTCATAAGAGTATATTTTTCCACTAGTAAGGACTTACTCGGAATTCAAATTTCTTTGTACTTCTATTCTCTTCATTAAATTCCATTTTTCGACCGTTAAAGCATATTTCAAGTTAAAATTATAAAATCCACTCACAAATTGATGACTTCATAGACTCTAAAAGATTGAAATTCTTATCAAAAATTCTATACAATTTCTCAACTAATACTTTATTCCGCAGTGACAACTCGAAATAAAGACATCGACCGTTCGAAAATACACTTTCTTCTTTAGAACAGAAACGTATATCTGTTTATTCCCTCGGGATGTTAAGCTTTAAAAAGCATCTACCGTTCAATCAATAGCTAACGAATGATTTAAAAGACTGTAAGAAGAAAAATATATATAATTCATTTCAAATCTCGATTGGCAGAACGTCGAAAAGTGTTAGTGGATCGTTCGAAAATATATATATATATATATATATATATATATATATATATATATATATATATATATATATATATATATATATATATATTACTTTTCCTGTTCGCGAATAACTATAAAAAGATGTATTTCCGATATATGTGTTCTTGTAGAAAGAAACGATATAGAAATGTGGGATAAGCTTTGTCGAAGATTTTCAGTTTATTATTTACTTGTATTAGATCCGAGGACGGCTTGAAGAGTAAATTTGTTTGATATTAGAGGCAACAGCTATGTTACAAGTGTACTTTATTTTTTGACACAATCTTCAGGAAGCTCAAAGCACTTAACACAACATTTCTTCCGTTTCACACGGTTCGTTCCCGAAAATAAGTTTCTTCAAGGACCTCAAAATAGCCGTTTACGGGCTCAAATTGCTGCTCGACTAAAATTGCTTTACAGGCAGGAAAATGCTAAATATCGGAAACAGACGGAAGTCTTAGGAAACCAAATCAATATGGACGATGAGGAAAGATTTCAAACTTCAATTCTGTTAACTTTTGCTGAGCGACATTTGAATGAGCTGGTGCATTGTTATGGTGAAACAGTACATTTTTAGCAATCGCTGCCTTCGACGTCTTCAAATGTGCTATATAGTATTGACTAGTAATTGTTTTTCCTTTCTGAAGAGAGTCGATGAAGAGGATTCTTTTCTCATCCCAGAGAACTGACCCCATGACCTTTCTAGAATTCCGATTTTATCCATTTTTGCACTTTCCTATGAAACGTTTCTGTTGAAACAACTGCCAAACGAAGAATTAATTGCGGAATGTCTTGCAACTTCACATATATTTACTAAAAGGGTTGTACCTATATGAAAACATATACAGCTGTACCCCTCTCTCTCAGAGACCACACAAACCAAGTTACTCTACAAACCGTACTCGTCTCTCTGTCTCTCTCTCTCTATATATATATAAATATATGTCATTTTCATTGTGAAAAAAAGCTTTATGAAAGCACGCCTACACTTTTCGCATATCTCCCAGAGAAAACTCCGTCTGTTTTGAATTTTATATACATTCAGCCTGGGTGCTGTTCGTTAGATTTATATAATCATATTTTATTTGTGTACAGATATGACAGATTTATTAAAACGTATAACTTTTACGACACCGTACCGCTGATTGTAAATAACTTCTTTTGGGAAATCATCCCGGGTTTCGTTTATTAATCATTCGTTGTTTGTTTTTTTTTTATCCTGCCGAATAAACTTTAACTGCTCTTCATACAAAATCAAACGATGTAATCGTACAGAGAACGACACACGCACACGTTCATGTGCGTGTACTTTCCTTTCCCATACGGACAGGATCGAAAAATCGTATTGAATCGAACCGAAAGCCGACCCGCGATTCCTCCACAGCGCATTTGTATACCAGCCGTCGTCTAAACACTCCGCACGCTCGTTTACCACTTCAAACGACTTGTATGAACGTCAATTTAACCGTGTAATTCCGTCTTCCGTTCGCGAATAAAAAAAGTACAACGTCTCACTCGCCGAGAAAGGAAAACTTTTCACATTGGATTACGCCACGCGTCGTTATTCCCTGCAGACGCGGTCGGAACGTGGGGGCGTCGATCCCGATGTACCGTCGTCGCACGTTCTCGAACCGTTCCGTTCGGGATCGAACTGCGAACAGTGCGCGTCTATTCGTTTCACTGTAACGCGAATTGACAATTAAATGTTTCCCGTAGGAATACACAGGCTCGTGTCGGTGTGCGTGTGTGTCTGTGTGTGTGTGTGGAATCGGTCTTTGAATTGAAATTGGAAAAAAAATGTTAACACGATTATCGATGTTTCAGTCGATGTCGTCTGGAAGGAACTTGATCGAAAAGAAGAAATCTTTTTATAAAAGCTTAACTAATTATTTATAGAAATCATGTACAAGGTACCGCAGAGGAACGAGAATAAGCTTGTGATGAGAAAGTGAATGTGCCTGATTTTAAAATTTCCTGCTCTACCGACGCATCCGTTATAAAATATGTAGATGCGATTGAATCTCTATTTATTAAAAACTAACAACTTCACACCAGAAAATAAAACATTTCGTCCATCTTTAATCTTCATCGAAATAATACACAGTTATACCTTCACAAATGAATTCTATTTTCATACCGCTGAACAGTTCAAAATATTTCAATCAATGAGAATTAATAAATTATTACTGATTATTTTCGACTGGCACTCATCCGTATTTCAATGACAAAACAATCATGCTCAAAGATACAGAAAAATCTGTTATACTTTGGAGACTCTAGGTCGGATTTTATTTTAAAAATTAAACAACATCGCTCTGAATTTGATTCCATCACCATCTAAATCCGCATAGCAAACAATTCAAAAGAATCGATAAAGATTTATGAAAAAAAATGTTTTAATTTGTGAGACGGAAAAATAAATATTCTGTGTGAAAATGGATTTGACCAGTATTGTGGTTCGTTGTATGTTTTATATTTTTAAAGTTGAAATTATTTTCTTTTTTAATGAATCTTTGTTGATTATCCTCTTCGTCTTTGATGGATCATTTAAATAGTAATCTGACACATTATCGAAACAAGAGTCTATCTGTAGATGGTTCGAGAACCTAGTTGTGGATGGTTATTCAATAAATCCATCAAAACTAAACCCATCAAGAAAATACTATAAAAAATTGTTTCAAAATATTCAACAATTATCGTGAAGCTTATGTACCTTCATGTTATGCATTAAACAGACTTTTCCTAAGAAAAAAATGAAGCTTTCTTTATAAATCACGAGCAATATTGTCATAATCCTTATGTTATTTTCTTTTATAGCTGTTTATATCTTGATTCTAAGCGAATCCTGAACATATCACGTGCCCGTTCATTTCGTTTCTTATATAATCCATTTCAACTTCCATCTCTAGATAGATTTTGAACTTTAAGTATTATGTGTTCAAGTTAATTCGATGCATTTTTGATAGAAAATGAAATTTTATATAAAAATATAAAATTTCATTTTCTATTTGAAAATTTTGCAGCGACGAGAAAATATTTTAAATTAAAACAGAGTTATAATTGATACAATTTAAATGCACAAAATTAATTGTCACGCATAACAAAATCAGCTCAAGATCTATCTGAAGTTTAAGTCGATCGTAGAACGAATAAAATCAATTAGCTTGGTATAAAAATAAAACAAATTATAAAACGACTTTATTCTGTTTAAATTCTGTTTATGATTCTCCGAAAATATAAAATATTCCTTTTGAATTTTTGACGCTGTGAATAAATTTGTAAACCCGTGTCCGCGTACAAAAAACCGAATAATTACCACCGATTATCGCGCGTACAGATATTTATTTGTAAATGAGATTCGAACGGAATCCGAAGTGTGTGTGACGAGGGGGAGGGCGCGACGAAATTATCGACAGGGACGTAATGCGTTCCCGTCGCTTTCCAATCACGATATAAATCACGGCGACGAGATTTAATCTTCGCGCACGTTCCCCTACAGCTGCAGAATTGGAAAAACTCTCGACCTGAATAACACATTGAACTCTATTTTGTATCACAAATGACACTTTTACAGATTCTGTCGAGATGTGTATTGTATACCGGGGTGCGACGATTGTTGAAAGGAAAATATGCGACGGATTAATATTGAAAATGAGTCGACGTTTCACGAATTTTTGTTGAACTCGATCGTTAATTAACATGTTAGGTGTAGGAGTTAATTCTGTGCCTTTGAATTGAATCAATCGTAACTCTGTTTTAAATGAAAATATTGTCTCGTCGTTGTAGGACTTTAAAGTTCCAACTTTAACATTTAAAATCCACTATATATTCCGGCGAAGCAGTTGGCATAACTTCACAAAACAACAATGAACACAATGGCGTTCGAGAAGCAGCATATTAGGCATTGCATACTTTTCGTATTTCAGTTGAGATAAAAAGCTGCGAAAATGGATTGTTCAACTTGAGAAGAAGGTATTGTGGTGCATAAAACATGCAACAAATATGTTAAAACAATGAAAGAGGTTCGAAAACGCATTGACGGTTTCTTCGACTCAAAGCCGACATCTTTTTTCGACAAGGAATTCGTCTGTTATCCGGCAGATGGAACAGAGTTATATAAAATAATAGAGGATGTTCTGATGATCGAAATGTATTCCATCTTTCCGTAAATAAATATTCATTTTCTCTAAACGAGGTACCGAATTAATTTGAACACCCAATGTATTGAGTTGGAGATATCATTGCTATGAAACATTGTCTTTACATATTTATAAAAGAAAAATATTTCTGAATTTTTTAAGGGCATGTGTCCATTGAAATGTTATTTTTTAATCATATTTTTTAAAGAAACGAATCATTCCTAACATAAAACCAATTTCTTATCAAATAGCTATTTTCTTATTTCTAATACGATTACATCGTCTTCAGAACATAAAGGCACTTACATTTCACGAGGATTTTGATAGATTTTTTTACAGTATTTTCCTTTTGATCTTAGTCTTAATAATTAATTATTTTCCACGATTAGCTATGGTTCTTAAACCATCTTTAGGTAGATTGTTGTCTCGATACCAGTAACATACAACTACTCAAATGATTCATCAAAAGACCATCAGGATAATACACCAACAGGATAACAAGAAAAGAAACAGATAATTACATCATTAAAAATTTAAAATATGCTACGAATTGTAATGCGAATCTGATACTGTAACTAAATTCAGTTTCACAAACAAATTCTTTTTTATTTCACAAACCGCAATTAGTTTCTAGTAAAAAATGTTCAAGAAATCGTTACTGTCTCCTGCTTTTCTGCATTTCGATGATTATTCTATCATATTCACTGTGCTAAGATGAGATATTGTTCGACTTTGACGCTGTGAAGGTGATATAAATGGAAGATGGTCGAAATTCACGTAAACAACAATCGAAAATGATTTTTTGAACATCTTAGACCGAAATTCATTTGTGTAAATTACTGATTATTTGTTTATCAATCGAATTTCGATTTTAATTTTGAAATTTCATTAACACTATGTTTTTTTTGTATATTTTCTACGAAGCGGAATGACAATTATCAAAATCTAAGAATCGATTTCGATTATTCCCCGATTCTTTATTTTTGTTTTAAACACAAAAAATATGTAAATCAAAAAGTGTGATATTCACGCAACAGTGAATAAAATATCAGTGTAACGTTTCGAAATATTTTGAAAATATCTAAATTAAGATACAATTTAGATTCGAAACAAGTTATTATAAGAAACGTGTCATTACAGTGCAGAGATTGTATCGAATTCATTTTTGAAAGGGGATTATTTTAACACACACGGGTAATTTCGTACAAATATTAAGATGATTGATTGTGTGAGCACAGAAACGCTTATTTATGTACAATAATTTCATAGAGGACTTCGTGTGAGAAAAATCTTGATTGCAGGTAAACAACACCGCGTTCGTAATTATAATTCCGAGTACATATAAAATTCTGTGCGGCGAATTTTGCTGCGTCGATAGCGTCCTTATCTGAAAATCGTCAGGAGTGTAAAAACAACGCGTTCGGTTACAAAGCGACGTCGGATTTTCTTGCAGACCGTCGTCGAATATCTTAAATTGACAACGACCTCTCCACCTCTCGCAGAACCATTACCGGTCTTAGATCTAACCTCACTTTACGATACCGTCGCGAGGGTGAGAGATTGCTCCTGAAACGTTCTACGCCCCAGACATATAACGGCGTAAATGCACGCCGACCTGCCGTTCTTATCGGGACGTCGCGCCCCGTCCACACGACGGTCTCCTCTGTGGTTCCGTCTCGCTCGCCCGTCACGAAACTTGCGACGTTAACGTCTTCCGTGGGCGGTTGCCGGCTATTGCTTCGGTCTGGCCGACTAATGAGCCAAGTCCCGCATCGGTCCGGCTGATGAATGGCCGTCTCTTCGTTGCTTGTAATTTGAACACCGCAACGAACTTTTTCTCTCCGTATACGTTTTTATTCCCGGGGGTGTTGTCCAAAACGTTTTATGTCAGTGTCATTTACCAATATGCTTTCAAACGTAAAATATTACGCACGGAGGCCGGACACATGTCTTCGTTGCCTTCTATATGGGATTCGGAAACGTTGAGAGCCGATATTTACTTTTAGACACAAAGACACTTGTGTTGATAAATTATTACGCAATAAAAACCAATATCCATTCCAACAAAAGGATAACTTGTAGAACGGAGAAGAAATATATATTAAACTATTTAAAAAAACGAATTAACATTAAGATACAACTCTTATAGAAAAAATATCACTGAAGAATATTTCATTTTTCATGAACGAGAATGGCCATATATTGAAATTAATTTTGAAAATTATAAAATACTGATTGTCATATATTTATATTCGCACAAGAGTGTCTCTGTTTCGGTTAAACTGCTTTTATAGATGGTAAAGTCTCTGATACAATTACAGTGTTGACATTGTGGCTTAACTAATGTTTCATAAATGACTGACTAAGATTTTCTATGAAAATCGTACAGCCGTCATCGAAATACACACTGATAAAATTTCAGTAAAAATTTGAATATCAGATTTAAATATTTTCATAATCCAATTATATGCTGCTCAGAAAATTAGAGTTAGTTATAAAAGGTTCAACTATTTCTCTGGTCTGGTATTCGAATCAAATACAAGCCATTATTTCTAATGAATTTTTATTTCATCCTACAAGGAACAAATACTTTCAATCAATCATTATTCGTATATTTTTCTGCATCATATTCCACTGAAGATGATGCCATCGCAGTTGAATTGCGTATAAGTAACAATCAAAAAAATGATTAGAAATAATTTATCGAACATTTTTTTCATCACAGAGAGTTATACGGTTTGTGGGCTAAAGAAATAATTCATTTATTAAAATGAAATTGTCCATAGTGTCAGGACCCTTTTGTGGTCAGTAATTATTTAAATATTCTTAAAGGATAAGATTTAATTGAAATTTGAAATCTGATGGATTATTTTTTGACAACCGTTTTTTTTCCTCATTTAATGTCAAAGATTTCCTGTACTCAATCAATCGTTCTATCAAATTTTTCAGTAAACCGTGAAGATAAATAGATATTTAGGATTTAGGGGCACGTCGACAGATAAAGTTAATAAGCCATGAATGGCAGAGTAAAAAACGTGAAAAGGTTTATATATTTTCATTTAAAAAATATTTTTACTGATTAATTCTTCTCTCATCTCAAAAACCACATAAATATTCTGATCAAAAATATTCAGGAAAAATTCGTACGGTTCATGTGATAGAAACAGAATTGATTTGTAAAAGCGATTCAGCCACACTGTCATAATTGTATTGTTCACAGTACTTTTTCCTGAATATTCCTGGAGGATAAGTTCTAACCGAGAACTATATTAAAACAACAGAGATAAGGGTGTTGTTAGATTCATAAATTCTTGACTTAGTTGTGATATATAGCAAGGAAGGAAAAAGAAAGAGAGTTTTGAAGAGTACAAGCATAGAAAAATATATTTATAATTTTATTCCATTTAATGCTCATTTATTGTAAAAAAAAATGTGCTCGTTTTTCAATAACCGAAAATAAAATTTGATTTTCAATAAAATTTAATTTTAAAAAAAATGTATAAACTGAGCTACTCTTTAACTTATAGTCACGCGTACGTAGCCTGAAATTAATTCGTTTAAAGATTATAAATTCGACCGAAAACGTCCGTTCTGCAAATTCGTACGCGGTCATTAATCTTCGTCTGATTTCGTGGTTAACTGCGCCGTCACCGTCGACTGAACGCCGTCACGCGAATAAAAAAAAGACCCGTCGACAAAACGTACATTTGTCGTATTATCGCGTCCACAAAAGAACACTGTCGGGACAATTGTGTCCTTCCTACGGCGGATATCTGTTCAATTTCGTTGCGTTTCGCAGCACAAAGCCGCAACTGAATCCCGACGACCACACAAACCATTGTGTATTACTCTTGTCTATCTGTTTGTCTCTGTGTGTGTGTGTACGTTCGTTCGTTCCTGCGTGTGTGTCAGTCGGTTATAGGGATATATGGTACACACACACACACACGTGTACCCCCTTCGTGGTCCCTACGCTCCTTGCCGGATTCTTCATTTTCCACTGTGTCGCTCCGTTCTGCGACTTTGTCTAACTGTTATCGTTCTTCGGCGACGACTAATTCCCATGTCGACAATAGACGACACTATCGTCAACGTTGGCTGGCGGTGTTCGCAATAACACCTTAAAGGATTTGTTATAGTTATGTGCAGATATGATATCTGTTTTTATGTATATATAATGGATAGAAGCACATATGCTCGGCTCGAAAGTCTTCGCTATAAAACGAAACAGAGTCTTCGCGTAATAAAAACACATTTGCGCATTAACTTTGAATTGGTTCCATTCCGACGAATAGAATGTGCTATAATCATTTATTGTCCCATTTAATGTTCTATTTTCACCACATCTATACATGTATAATGATAATAAAAAATAAAATTGTCGTATAATACGAAAGCTGAGCACATATTCATCACACTAGCATAAATGGATTTATAGAATCATTCCATGTAATAGCTTTAATAAAATCCTTTAGCTAATATTTCAAAATGTTTCAAGATAAAATATAATTTAGTGAAAGTATCACAATATGAACACATTGTAGAGTAAATAATCAGTAAATTATAATAATTTCATCATCAATCATTTTCATTCTAGTATTGAAAACAGATTTCTTGAATTTATTTCTATCTTTTCACTTCCGTTCCTCTGTTGCTATCCCTTCTTCATTCTTACTATTATATCATCAGACGAATAATACTTATTATTATAATTATTTGTAAATATATTTTTTATTTTAGGATTTTAAAAGGTATTAAGTGGTGAAAGAGGTGGATCTATGAAGAAGAATTATAAGAAAAAATTCTAAAAAAAGAAACTGTTGAAAGATAGTTGTATCTATTTCAAAGTATTATTTTTGATAAAAATTATTGATTGTCTTACCATTGAACAAATTTTATTAAAAAAACACATTGTGTAGATAACCTATTTTTATTTATGAATTGATTTGTTAAACTGAATTCGAACCAAGATTTTAGTGATCCAAGATCGAGATTTGATAAAGGAATTAGAAATCATAATTATTTAAAATTACATTTGTGTGAAAAATAAGATTTGTTTTCAATCAAAGGGATGAATATTGATGGAAATCAATTATATTCCTTATAGAAAACTAATCCATAGCTAAAAATTATACGTTTCCTCATTTTAATTTCTTGATCAAAAAATAACCACCATCTACAATATAGAATTTTGACAGAACCTTCAAATTTTTAAAATAGCAGAAATTTTATTGAAAAAAGATACTGTGTAAATTGAAAACGCTTATTTATAAATTTATTTCACGTTTAAAATCCAAAATAAGTCTTTAGCAGGTTAGAAATACCATTTTATGTAGAGAAAACAAGAGAAAATTATCAAAAATTCGGTACGTTTGAAAAATAAGACTTGTTTCCAATCTAAAAGATAATTATTGTAGAAAATCAGTTATATTCCTTATACATCTATTATGTATATAAAAATCATACATTTCATCACTTTCATTTTTTGGTCAAAAAATAACCATGACCTATAGTATGGAATTTCTGAGAAAATTTTCCAAATTTTAAAATCGAACAAATTTAATTGAAAAACATATTTTTCGGATCCATGATAGTTATTTATGATATAATTTCATGTTTGTAAATCGAAATAAGTATTTAGTTGTCTAAAAATGTAATTTAATGAAAAGCTGAGTAGCCAAAATTCTGTCAAATTAGATTTGTCTGAAAAATAACATTTATTTCCGATGGACGAGATAATTTTTGATATAAATTGATCCCATTCTGTATATACAACTATTTTATAACCAAAAATTATACATTTCATCACTTTCATTTTTTGGTCAAAAAATAACCATGACCTATAGTATGGAATTTCTGACAAAATTTTCCAAATTTTAAAATCGAACAAATTTAATTGAAAAACATATTTTTCAGGTCAACAATAGTTACTTGTGATATAATTTCACATTTTCAGTTTGAAATAAGTCTTTAGTTATCTAAAAATGACATTTGATGAAGAGAAAAATGTCCAAATTCACTAAAATTACAATTCATCTAAAAATAAGACTCATTTCCAATCAAAGAGACATTTTTTAATTAGAAATTTATTTCATTGCATATGAACAACTAGTTTATAATCAAAAATCATCTATTTCTTCACTTTCATTTTTCGGTCAAAAAATAACCATGACCTATATTATTCTATATTAATGAATTAAAAGATATTAAAATGCATTAAGTAAGTGTATACACGAGAGAAAAATGTCCTACGAACGCAATGTACGGAATTTAATTAACAATAATAGATTATGGCTCTTTATAAAACGGATTAACTTACACGCTGCCAACCTAATAACACTAACATCTCCAAATATTGCCATTGAAAACGGTAACGATCCATTATTACATTCAGCCGGTCCTGTTTAATTAAAACCGTTGCCTGGAATCCAGTGTTTGTTAATTAGAGCGTACGAAAATGTTTATTATATTTCCCATGATACAATTTTCTTTAAAACACGGTTTTGTACTTTGCCACATCGTTCTCGGACAAGCACCATACGTGGTAGCATTAAATGCGTGTCGCTCCTGTGAAAAAATACCCTTTACACACACATACACACGTATATATATATATATATATATATACACTTGTATATAATTTCGAAACGAGAGACTGGAAAAAATTAAACAGAATAAAAGTTTTCGCGTACAAAAAAAAAATGCCAGCGGTTATATAATGAAACTCTCGTTTTGTATATAAAAGGCCATTTTTCACAGGACGAATCTAGAACGAGGATCTTAAGTGCGGCCATATATTTGAACACGGAATGTTCTGGAGTGAAGTTTGCACGGAATGAAACTTTTATTGTTTCTACGTCGCGCTCGTTGGCGAAAGTTCAAGGCTGGACGTTTGACACTTTTTTTTAAAAACTCGATTTGCGTTCGGTAGACTTGAAATAACGGATTTAAAATCCCGTCTGTTTCGAATTTATTCTAATTCTGATAAGCAGTCGATTATTTATGACTGATTGGAGATAGTGAAGTGCATAAGGGATGTTTCTTTCCGTCTTAAAGTCTGTAAAGTCTACAAGCCGTTTAAGAGTTCGAAAATATAATTTCGAAGCGAATCCGTAAAAAAATCGTATTAAAAATAAAAAAATACTACGTTTAATATTGAATAGTAAAATACATTATTATTATTAGCAAACAATCTGTTTAATATCGATTTTTAAATTCTATCTGTTTCTAAAATGAATTAAAACTGATTAAACTTACTTCATCTCTGTTTATTTACAAGAAAATCTATTATATAAAAACATATTCATTTATGAAAACTAGAGTTTTTTTTAATAAAAAATATATATTTTTTTCAAATAGGACTGAAAACATTTCTTCGCAGTACTGAGCCTAAATTCATTCTCACAAATAAATTCTTTTTCAACCAATTATGCACACATGTTAAATAAATCATTATTGAAATCAATAATGGTTTATTGAACATTTTTGACCAGAAAACTATTTTACAGTTTGTCGAGTGAAAAAGAATTCATTTGTGTGATTATTCATTTATAATTAATTTAAGAAAATAATTTATTGTTTAATTTTTATCGAAAACTGTAAAGAAATTGTCAAAAAATATCAAGTTGTGGTTTTCAAACAGAATTTATACATATTTAAATGAAGAAAGTCAACCTTAACGTAGACTACTGGAAAATAACTAAAAAATCAGAACTTGTTAAATCAGATAACCGAAAAAATGTATCTTCAAACATTTTATTGAAGAAAACTCCTCGATCAATCGTTTTCTTTTCTTTTTACACAGACAGTTAACGTGCACACAAACTTGTTAATTCCGTCAGGATTTCAATAATGATTTTTAAAACGCAGTCAACTTACACTAATATCGATTCGATTCGCGAATAAATAAATGGACTCGTACGTCGCGTGCACGAGCTCAATTCGAAACGTTCGTGTTTACTATCGGACTCGTTATTTATTTCTCAGATTCGAATCTAAAAATAGCGACACAGTATTAAAACAACAACAAAAACATCAAACTAATTCGACTGGATTAAAAATCTAATTAGAGGAATAGATTGAAGGGCTTAGAAGGCAAACCGCAGGTTTTTTATGAGTTGAAAAAAAAACATTCCGAGTACCTTGACGAGCCGAAGATGACGACGTCGTCACCGAAATGCATATAACAGACAATCAATGATGAATTAATAGATATTATTGATAAGAAAAATGTGTTGTGGTTTGTGAGATGAAGAGAGATTTATGAAAAATACCTATTTTTAAGCAAGATTTGGAACTTTCTGTATTTTCTGTACTGTCTTTCAAGAATTTTGTTTATATATTATAAATTCACGAACAAAACATCTTAATGTGTTCTTGAAAAATAATTATAAAGTGGCAGTAAAGTATTCTTGAACTCATAAGAAAATATCAAAAGGAAAAAAATAAATCTAGGTAATTTATATAATTGATTTTGTTTCTGAGTTCATGAATATTTTTTTTTAATTTATAGAATGAAAAACGAATTAATTTGTGACAAGAAAGAACATAAGAATTAAGTCTTGTATGTAATTGAAATAGGTTATAACTAGCGCCACAAGACTGGCTACATTTCTATATTTTAACCTCTGCTCGTATAAATGAATGGCAAGTACAATCTGTGTTGTATAACGAGTGGGTTCTTAAGCTCCTTTTTAGAACAAGTACTAGCAACAGAAACTCATCTCGAATTTAAAATCCCAAGAATCAAACTTTTCACTAATTATTTTAGTATTTTTAGTCGCAACTTGACAGGGCTGCATATCACAATTCAACTATAAGTTCAAAAGATACACAGAAATCTGTTCTAACTGACCTGAAGATAAATTCTAACTAGATATTCTATTTTTCTATTTAATGATGATATAAAGATACTCTTATCATAATATTTTCATTCACACAAAAACACTTTTTATTTAAATTAATACAAGGCTTTAATTAATATACCTCATAATAATAATACAGACAAACATAGATACAACTTTGTATCTGAAGAGATGCAGGACGGTTATTTTCCATCTGTTTTCAGCGATAAAGTTAACAACTAATTAGGTAAAGAATAGAATTCTTAGAGAAGGTTGAATCTACTGGGCACATCCGTGAAACGAGCTTGTTACGAAAAAGAATGTTTGTATGGAAACATGCACGAATCATCCATGCGAATGTTTGTCCGTTATATCCATTCTCGTTATAATCAAGTATGACTATATGTATGCATACATCGATTCATCTTTCGAATACAGTAACACAGTTTTCCAGTAGAATATTTTTTCACCGTGTATCGAACATAAGTAAAGTGGAACGTGTCCGTCTCGTTCCTTTAAAAGGAAAACGTCTTTTCGTCTCTCGGCTCTCATGTTTTTTTTTCTTTTTTCACATTTCGCCTTCTGTTGCTGCACCATCTATCGTGACTGAAATACTGTACGGTCGGTGTGTCGGTCGTAATCTTGACAGACCCGAGTCGGATAGGATAGTGGGGTATTCGTGTTCGGCAATTTGGTGTAACACCATGTCTGCAAAGCTCGTCTCATCGATCACCTGCCACTGACACGAACTTACAAAGATGCGGAAGGAAGCTTTGACTTTTCTCAAAAGAAAATTTACATGTATACATATATATATATATATATATATGCATGAAAAAAGACAAACAAGAAACAAATATAAAGACAATTAAAATAATTGTAAAAAAATGGAATTAATAGGAAATACTTGTCATCGATTTTTAATATACAATTATAATTCTGTTTTTGGACATTTCTTATATTTACATACATATATATATATATATATATATATATATATATATATAGAGAGAGAGAGAGAGAGACAGAGAAAATAAATTATGATAAAAACAATTTAAATAATTGTAAAATAATGGAATCAAACGTTTAGAAATTATAGTTTTTTTTGTTTGAAACCTGTGATTCAATTCACGTTCATAAATCATCATTCACGTTCCACAAAAGCACAGACGAAAAGGTATCGTTTTTTGTGAGGTTGTGATTTATGCAGGCAAATTACAGGCTTTATTGCAAAGTGAAATCCATTTGTGAAGTAAAAGACTTTAACAACTAAGTAAGTTGTCAATACTTTTCTGTATGAACAATATTATTTA
The DNA here is from genome assembly GCA_034766995.1 of Acanthacorydalis orientalis. NCBI lineage: Eukaryota > Metazoa > Arthropoda > Insecta > Megaloptera > Corydalidae > Acanthacorydalis > Acanthacorydalis orientalis. The sequence goes on along the minus strand of CM068321.1, from coordinate 36,995,888 downwards.
AAAACAAGTTCTGTTCAGGTAACAATATCATAATTTCACAAATTAATTCTTCTTTCATTGCACAAACCTCAGACATTTTCCTGATCATAAATGTTCAATAAATCATTAGTGATCATTCTTAATTATTATTAAAACAAAATTCGATATCGATGGTCTCATATTCAGAGCTTTAAAGTTTAGTTTATAGAGAAGTCCATAAACAACAATTAAAAATGATTTATTGAACGGTTTCAACCAAATTTTTTTTCATGATTTGTGATGAAAAGAAGAATTAAAATTTATGAAAATGAATTTAGACAGTGTCGCAACAGTATTTTTGTACTACCACAAGATTAATATCTTTTATAATATTTAAAAGTCTACTTTGTCGTTGTTTACATTTATGATTTCATTAACGACTCGCCCCGACGATTCTAGTCCTAGAAAATTATAGAAATTTTTATCTGTCAAAACTATATTCGAGTATTAAGCTATTCTTGGAAAGCGTGTTGAGAAACTGTATCAGAATTCATCCTATCTGTTACAACTTTGAATAATTTTCCGTACTGTAAGGTTTTTCCTACTTGTTTCAAACCAGTTTTATCCAAATACTGAATTTTTTTAATTTACTGACACGTTTACACATTTATATATTTCTAAACATTACTATAATTTATTACATTATACATTATTTTTTTTAAGAAAATATAATGTATTTGTGTCGATAATTTTTCAAGAGTTGTGAATCAAAATAATATTCAATCTATGAGAATCCATTACTAAATAAATTCGTTGTTCAGACTAATCAAATTTTAGCAATTCAATTTCATTTCTTTCTTTCACACGTTTTTCTAGCACGCCTAGTCTATCTTAATTCTCAGTCTATAAATTAAATTATTCATCGAATTCCTATTATATATATATATATATATATATATATATATATATATATATATATATAGACTAACAAGTAGATAAAATAAACGTGACGGGAATCAGACACGACGTCGTTCGCTTATATTAGCTTCAAGCTTTAGGAGGAAAAAAATGAACGTACATCGGTTCGATCTCGTTTGATGGATTTATCCGTACTCACGAATGAGATTTTTTAAGGATTCGCACGCTACAATACATCAAAAGATTTTCGTACGGTATTCAAGAAAGCTTTTAGCTAATAAGTTACAAAATATGTATTGCCTACACATAAAAATATATTCTCGTGTGTGATTTCTTAAGCTGTTTCGTCGATTTCGTCGACGAGACGTTCAGATCTTAATCTCAATTACTTGATTGAAGAGTAAATACTTGTAGGAAATTTGTATAGAGGAATATACATATATATAGAGGAGGAAGTGTGTTTAAATGAATACATATGTTCATACATAAATGTCTGTGTGTGTGTATTTTATGAACGTATCAAAACAAAAACAAAGTGCTTGTACACGTATGGAACTCTTGAAAATGTATGCATAAACGAGTCGTGAAAAAACGCAAATCCCAGCCTCTCGAGGCTTAGGACGGGCGATGCCGGCGGCAGATTGCTTTCCTCATTCCTAAATGTGATAGAGCCCCGTAGATGTACGAGCCAATTCCTCGATTCGTGCGGTTCCAGTAATCATTTTCAAAAACGACGACGGTCCTCGTCGTACATGTGTTCTGTTTTTCCGGCGCTTGAACGTTCACGATGTTCGCAGATATGTTCGTACGTTTTCAAATAAATAAAAGCATAATTTAAAAACGTGCGACACGGATGATACAAAACACGTTTTTCCAATTCTAGAGATCACAAACGTCTTTGATCACATATGAGTTCTAAAGATGTACCTTGAATGTGTTCGTGTGGAAAAATATGAATAAAATATGTGTACGCAGACGGTACGAGAAATATCTTTAAAAGTGATGTCGAGTGAAAGGGAGTTTTTTTTATAAACATATTCGTATTTTTGATTTTAATTTCATTTCTCCATAAACACACACATCCATAAGCTATTTGTTTATAAAAATATAGACTTTTCCGTACCTCAGAGTCCTGAACATAATTGACTAATCATTGAAATGTGCATAAGCAGCAATGAAAACTGATTAATAATGGTTTATTGAACATTTTTCATCAGGAAGACGTTTATTGTTTGCGGGATGAGAGAGGAATTCATCCGTGAAAATCAATTTTATGTTTGAAGAATCTGATAAGAAAAGGTTTTTTTTGTTTTTAAGTATTTAAAAAAATTGATTGACATCTGACTGATACAATTTTATAAATAATCATACGATTAATTCATTCAAGTGCAGATCGAACATAAATTCAAACTCTCAATTGATTTCAATCGCTCGACATTTTTTTCAGAAATTATAAAAATCAATTGAATTACATTTTCTATCACAAGTGAATTCTGTTCTCATTCCACAAACCATACCACATTTTTGTATCAAAAATATTCGATAAAATATTGTTGATTATTCTCGATTGTCTCTTATATCTTCTTCCATGGAACCGCCAGTGTAGTGAAAAATCTATTTTGTGGATCCAAAGTGCCAGAATTCATTTGTGAAAGTGAATTGAGGTACAGTATCTGTCCACAACAACTTTCTGGTTAAAAATTTAATAAATCATTTTTTGATTGTTGTTTATCGCTCTAACAATGATAAAATCGACATGCAAATGCGTACTAGCAACAACAAAATGATAAATAATGACTTATTGAATATATTCGACCAGAATATTTTTTGGTAGTTTGTGGAGTGATGAGAGAATTCACTTGTGAATGTAAATTAGTAATAAAACTTTTAAAATGAATTTTCAAATAAACCAATATTCGCAGATATAAATATTTAGAAAAATTTAATACCAACATGTAGAAAAATCGTAAGAAAAATACCTACAGAGTTCTTTTCTTAATATTTCATATTTATAAAGTCCTACGTTTAATCCAACATTGTTTCACAATGAAACTGAATTAGTCTCTGTTGAACTTGTGATTATTTCATCGATCTCTCGAACAACTAATGCCAAATACGTCGAATATAAAACCTAAGATATATAATAGACAAATATTATATTTCGTACCGAGAACGTAGCATATCTGTAATTCACATAATTAAGAAACTTTTATTCGGAACTCAATTTAAAATCTGCGTCGAAACTTTATATCGGCGAAACGAACGACGCACACTGTTAAAATGTTTGGAAACTTGTCTGTGTTTTAAACGTGTTTCGTTCGTCAGTGGAGTTTGATTATGTCTGTTGAAACATCTAACAATTTATAAGCAATGTTTCAAATTTACATGTATCAAGAATTTAATAATTAATTAATTAATATTTAAGCTTGTCTGATAGATGTTTTATACAGGTACAGCGACGTGGATCAAACGAAAGTAAAATCAGTTTTCAGTGTCTACAAACTACATTTTGTGTATTTCGAACATATTCAGTAATTAATTATCGATAAACATATTCAATGGCGACGCTACCGTCCTTTAAAATATAAAAAATATCTCTCTAATATTTCTACCTTACAAATTTCACTTCAACTATCCAAAAATTTAAGAATCTCTCTAAATTCTTAAAGAAATCAATCGATAATCATCTCTTGAACTTTATATCCCGAAACCATTCTTTCAACTTTACAACATTTCAATCGACCACCCATCAAGAATATTCCAATTGAATTTGATGACTTGTAGTTGTTTTTTTAACAACAAATATTGTTGTTCCAGACGATGCCATAAACTGGAACGTACAATCAAAGCTTTTACGATTATTAGATTTTATTTTCTGTCGAGCTTAACAGCGGCTTTAATTAAAACACGGTAATAAAAACGGCAGTAGTTCTGCACGTGGACGATGATGTTTGCTGTATTTTTTTATGTACGGCTGTTTTAGACGTCCTGTACAGAAAACTAATTAATTTACGAATTTTATATCACACTCGGTTTTATTAAATGTAAGAAGATGAAAATAGACTGGAATCAAAAAAAATTGTATCATTTTCTTTGTCGGATTTTAAAAACTGTAATTAATGTAAATTAATTGAAATTTTTGTAAGTTATTTTTCTGAAATGGACTATATTTTCAACTCACAAACTATCAAAGCATTGAAGTAGAGAAAAATATAGAATCCTAGGATTTTTCACTACCTTGGATGATGGAATTATCATCGAATTTCGCATAAATAACAATCAGAAATTATTAATAATAATTTATGGAACATTTTTGATCAAAAAACGTTTTATGATGTGTGTAGTACGGAAACAGTTCATTTGTGAAAGTGATTTCAGCCACAGTCAGAATCTAATCCTGATTTAAATCAGATATTTTTTATACAAGAAATCATTTTTTTATATCATTCAAAGATTATCACTTGAATTTATATAATTATACCTGCCCTACTCTGAACACTATAAATGTACATTCTTATTATATTACTTAAACAATTATTACAAGCTCTATACATAACTTATTTCTCTTCACATTTCTCACATTCTTTTTCTGAAATTGTAGATAATTTGTACAGTTTATCTTTGAACCTGTTTTTCAAGCAATTATCCTCAGATGGATACTCGAGTACTTAACTGAAGATATCGAAAAACGAAACCGGTAATGAGGAAACAAAAATAAAGAATAGTGAGCTCGAGGATAAGAAAAATAACTGGAAATCCGGATACACAGGAATGAAACAAATTACAGTTTATTTTCTTTCATAGTTGTAAGAAATTTTGTCAATAATATATACGTTTCTCAATTAATTCGATTCTTTATATTTTTTAAGTACACTATGTGCATTTTTCTTTCCATGTTCAGAATTCGTGAATCTATTAATCTTTTGTACAGTTTTATTATTTCATATCCATTCATTTAGTGTCATTTTTCATATAAACTAAGTAACTGTGCAGAACTGTACAACCTAAAAACGCAAATTAGTATCATAACCGAGTTTATAATTCTATGATCTCATAAACACGTTTCTGCCATGTACTTTAATCGCGTTAATGTTCGGATGGTCTGTTTCGAATTAAACGAATTGTTTATTAAGATACGTACCCATAAAGAAAAGTGAATGATGTAATTAAAGTATTAAAGTATAGAGTGAGAGAGGATCTGGCGATCACGAGTTTCATTCATCTATTTAAGATAATACGATTTAGATTTCGAAACTAAAACTTAACGTTAATTAAATTTACAACACTCTATTGTTGCTGAACAATTCTGTTTGGAACATAAACATGTTTTTTTTATTTTCATACCTCAGTGCCGGTTTGAATATTCGTACGAGACTGAAAGAAACGAAATTAAAAATTAAATATTTCCTTGAGAGCACTTCAATATTTATTCGTGGAAAAAAAACGAACTCTCGTGTTTCTCTCAAACACTTTACAAGTATTTTTCAAGACGGACGTTTTGTTTTATCAAGAGTTATATATATATATATATATATATATATATATATATATATATGATGTGTAATAATGTAAAATATATTGAAACATTTTTCCTCGTTTCGTCCGTATACCTATATTCGTCGAAACATTCACTCTCGTCCGTCGTATCCTCCACGTTTCCTCTGCCACTTGTGCAATGACGACAAGCAGTCTAGCAGGGAGTAAAGTTGGCAGCAAAGTTTTTTTTTGTCTGCGGTCTCTGGGGATTTGCCGCCGGCAACCGTACGAGGGATGAGTGGAAATAAAAGAAACTCCAGTGCAAACGCACGAAAAGCCGGGAAAGTCAACGAGCTTAGCAATCGAGATAGAGATTGTTCACGTTCACTGCGTGTTTACACTTTCACTAGTGAACGTATTTACTTATTGATCATTTCCATGGACGGTTTTTGTACAACTGTGGCACGGGTTCGACACTGTCGGTTCTTTTGTTCGATAGTTTAGCGAATGTGCGCGAACGACTGATCGATTTGTGAATTATCTTTAGTGTTTTATATATTTTTATCCTATTATTATGAAATGAATTCGAAAATATACAGTTTAGATTACTTTCTTCTTTCTGATTGATTCTTAGATTATCTGCTATTGCTAATTTCAGATGAATTCCTGAAATTCGAATTAACCATTAATTCTGAATGCAACTGGCAATAATAAGATGAATTGAATAAAATGATATTATGATAAAATCAACATTTGATAATATATCTCTTCTATTTGATAATAATCTTCTCTTAAACAAATTAATTTAGATTTTCTTAAACCTGATTCTTCCTTAAATACTTGTTTGAGCTAACAAGTCATTCACAATTCTAACACTGCGGCTAAATTGACTTCCACAAATGAATTCTGAATTATGGAGAGGAGACACTGTTTCGCTTGTAAAGAGTTCTCTATAGAACTGAGTATTCGATTCGGCGTCACTGCGGATTTCCGAACAAGAAAATAACATATCAAAAGAGTGAGATTATCGAATTAGCGTCGACAGATTTCGGAAATGACTGTGTGGAAATGAAAAAGATGATTCAGCGAAAGCGATTCACTCCCAAAACGTGTACGGCGTTCGAGAGAAGCGATTCAAACACTCCTCCGCCGTGTCGATTGATTCGACCTGAATCGACTTCGACTTTAATCGAATTGTGTGTCGACGTTACGGACCGAATTCAAATATACAGAGGAAAAAATCAATAATCGATTCGTGAAATCTTAACAGACGATTGCACTGATAAAGAAAAAGAAAAAAAACGTCAGGATTATCAGTTTGTGTTGTAGAAGTGAATGTGTGTGTGTGTGTGCGATGCCGGAATACCCAGTCACCCCAATATGACAACGTGCTAATTTCTTAAATTGGTTCTTCTCCCTTGTAGCTCTGCCAGCTGTATGTGTTGTATCTTGGTCAATCTATAGCTTCATTATGCTCCCTCTCTACGTTTATAACTAAACACCGAACGAACGAACGAACGTGTCTCGTCTTTGAAGTAACAGTTCAGACGGATGCATTTTTAAAGTAATTGATTTGCACGTACAGGATGCGCTTATTGATTTTATTGCACGTGAAAAATATATTTAGATACGTCGAACAGATTCAACTCGAATGGAATACAGAAAATGTTTTAAAACAGATCATACACTTGACCTAAATAACTCAATTCGATAATCGAAATTAATTTCTATTTAGATACACTTTTCTTCCAACGACTTATAAAAACCAACCCCGTTGAACAACAATAAAATACTCAAAATATAACAGTCTTCAATCTATCCATTTAAGAATCTTCTAATTTTCTTAAACATTTTTATAAACCTGTTTGAAAAACATATAACAGATCAACGGTCAGAAATGTACGACCTATGATTCACTTGAGATCTCTAGAGTTCCTTTTGATTAATCAGTGGATTATTTTTAATTCGCAGACCTGTCCAGAAATATAGTGGGATTGTACTTAGGGAAAGATTCGCATTCTTGATTTCAATAAAAAAATCAATGCTGTAATTTTTATTGATTTTTCTATCTACAATCCATTCTTAAATGTTTTTACTGAAAAAATCGATTTCAAATCGTAAGAATGCAATTTATTCTAAAATCTATGTAAGATTAAAATTAAATCAATTAGTTTTTATGATTTTTCATTTTAATTCAGTTTATGATCATTCTTTTCATAAAAGTAATTAAATACCCAATGATTTCTATTGCAAAAAAATTATATAACGTCCCCTTTTCAAATATGCTTTAATATATTTCATGTTTATTAAAAAATATATAATCGCATTGATAGGCAATCAAAGAGTTGAAACATTTTTCCTGATTAATAACATTCAAGCACAATATTTTTAAAAGAGTTTAATTAGCGAATAAGAAAAATAAATTAAATAAATTTGAATGGACTTAATAATTACTCTTGAAGGTTTTCTGGAAAAAAACGATTATGAAAACACTGTGGATTTGTAATTATTTACACAACTGTTATCACTGAATCACAAATGAATTCTTTTTTCACTCGACGAATCTTTTCTGTGCTTTGGAGCCTTGAAGATGATGAAATCGTTATCGAAATTGAGATAAAAATAATCAGAAATGAGTAACTGTTGATAAATTGAACACTTTTTTGATTTGTGGTGTGAGGAAACATGATTCACTTGTGAATGTGAATTTGATTACAGCGTCTAAGAGATTCATTCTGTTATCATTATTTTTTTAATTACCAAACTGTACAATTGTTAAGATTTAAAATCTTCCATGTGTCAAGTGTACATTCTGTGTCTCTCATTTAACAAATATTATGAACGCGTACGACGACTCTACCCACTAGAAACATCCCGTCGAAAGTATGAAGAGTGTGCCTACGACCCGACACTTCTTAAACAGTATTAATACACAGGCGTCGACGGGTCCGTCCGCGCGACCCGCAATCATTAAAACAACGAACGGCGCCGCATCTGTCCGAGGCGCGTACACTTTATACCAATAAATGTCTGTTTCGAGAACGAACCACAATAAATCAGGGACGCGCACGTCACTTAATAGCAATTAAACCGATCCCCGTCGGATTAAATGCGATTATAAAAGCGGACCGCGGAGGAGCACGACGGCAAATGGCACCAGTGGTGGTCGCGTTCACATTTTCTTATGAATAATTGCGGCGTTAAATCCTTTTCCATTTTAATGTGTATAATTTCCAGCGGACCGCGTACAGTTCGAGTAATTATGAACGCAACGTGCTTTTTTTATATTATTGTTATTGGAGAAAGGACTGAATGCGGTTAGTAATATAATTTCGGCGAAGAAGAAGAAGTACTGTTTATGAGCTGTAATAAACTTGTTCTCCTTTATACATCTACATATATATATATATATATATATATACACCTGTGTATGTGTGTATGAAAAAAACCCAGTAATCTGATTCGAATCTCAGCTGCGCCACTGAACGATCCGGCCGAGGGATGAAACCGGTGTTTGTTTAGTACATTGTTAGAACAAAACATGATTACGATATAATAAATTACTATTAGTCGGATTAACATTGTCGGCGAAGCTGTTAATGTCACAACCGTACAATAAGGGTGGTTTGATCGCGATATGTTGTTACCAGCGAGACGATTTGCAGATGCGACGTTTAATATTTCACAGCGGAACGTCGTCACACGTTAAGCTTTCAGCTAAATAAACATGGATGTGTTTACCTTTATTAAATATACATACATATACATATATGTATATATATATACATCGATATTAAATAAATATAAATGATAAACGGTAAGAAATATACTACGAATACAGTTTGTTTTAATTTTTCACAAATTAATTAATTTTTTATACCTCAGACCACAAAAAACCTTTCTGAACATTTTCAATAAATCATTATTGATCATTTTTGTTTCTTACTAAGGTAGTGGAAAATCTTTCTGTACCTTCACACTCTCAAGATGATAGAATCACCAGAGTGTCAGAACTATATTGTAAATAATTCATCTCCTTTGACTAATTTTATTTTTTTTTAAAAAAAACATAAAAATCTAGAGATTTTCCTGTACCATGCTTCGAAGTCGATGGCATCGTCATCGAGATTTCTATAAAGAAGAATCAAAACTAGTCAATAATTATTTACTGAACATTTTTGACCAGAAAGTGTGTTTGTGGTTCGTCGAGGGAAGAAAATAATTCACTTGTGAAGCTGAATTTAGTCAAAATGTCAAAACTGACTGTTTTAATGCTTTTAAACGACTGTAAATCATTATTTCCACGAATCTATATTCCAGGATGGCGGGATTCTCTCCTGGCTCTACCAAAGAAGTGGCTGTCGGGCGCAACTAGCACAAAAGAGACGACAACGCCTGAAAATGACATGGTGAGTGTCTTCCATACATACTTTCTATTTATCATTTCGATTGATTGTTATTTTATTTTATCAGAATTTTTAACTTCTTATATATTTTCACGTTTCGTTTCTATAGACAACCTCTATTAATTTGTATATCAATCAGTGTAATTTCTATCATCTTCTAAGGTATTTAATCAGAAAACTAAACTGCCATTTCTTGTTATCGAATCTTCTCGAATTAAAAATCATAATTCCTGTTTTTGTAACTTTTGATTAAATGCAACAGGGTTAATAAAAGTTAACTATTTTTATTCGTGCGGTTGAGTAAAATCTGATATTTCTTAAGAGCAACAAATGCCCAGATTTTACATTTTTACTCTATTATTTGCTTTATTTTCATTCATCTGTGTAAATATTATCGACCGATTTACAGAAATTGAAATGAAATGATTCATTTTAAAAAAAATTAAATACTGGCTTCGACTCTCGTTTTCATGAAAGAAACAAATATCTGGATTGCTCATATTTTGTACGCTGCTGTATCCGCCGTTTAAGCATTGTACAAATTTACATTCTCCTCTGCGCTTAAAAAAGATTAATATTCAGTTATTTATCTCTTTGATCACAGAAAAGTTTACAGTTTAGTTGAGTGAAAATTGTATGAAAACGAATTTAGGTAGAAATTATACTTGGTGTTTTAAACTATAAAATCAATGTTTCTTTTTAATTAACCCTTCTTCACACACCTTGAAATAAAAGCCAATCATTAAACTGTTCAGTAATCGATTATCATTCTCTCTTTGTCCAATTTTTAACTCGTACTTTATTGTACTCAATTTCTAATAACATTATCCGAAATCAAAATCTAGAGAATAAAGGAACGCGTTTAAAACTGATCTCCGATGAAAGCTGTCGAATTTTATTAAACAACTACTTCCACTCACATCCCTCACTTGTGCTACCATCCGATACACAACTTTACAAACACACAACGGCGTTCATTTTCGGCACTAACATATTCATGATCAAAAAGTAGTCCGGAATGTAATTTGAATAAACGAACGAATATTCCGTACGTTAAATCACGACAGTAACAAAGGTTCAATTACGGCACCGAAAAAGACAGCGCCGGCGGACGCTCTCCACCTGCGAAATGGTTTGTTGGTGCGATGGCGTACTCGAGCTTATAAATATTTAAAGCTACAGCTACCGAAAAAAAATCAGACATTCATTCGATTTTCGAACAAAAAAAATGAAACTTCACGGGTGTTACATCGCATGTTTGTAATAATGTCTTTATTCGATTTCGGCACACGAGAGAGAGGGTTTTTTTGTGTACCGTTCCTCTCCGACATATGATCGATATATGTAAATGTTTTATCGTACAGTATTGATATTTTATACATGTTAAATATTCTATATGAATGAGTAATGTCGTCGAAGGACCCGTTGATGTGAATTGTATATATTGGAGGCGTTTTAAAAGAGGTAGTAGATGTAGATAGCTCATGTCAAACCATCTTTTAATAAAATTAAGTTCTTTCTATATTCATTCTGAAATAGAAATAGTTTGAAATATGCTAAAAAGATAGAAACATTAATTACTAAATTTCACTATGAAGGACAGGTAAAAACACACAGGACGTTGAAATTAAATTTAGGATATTTATTGAAACCTATTAAGTGTAAAAATTAATTCTGTCTTAAAAATGAATTGACCATAATTATATTTTAAATTAAAATATGTTCTTTTCTTAGTGTTTCCAAGTTCCAACCTTAACATTTACAAGCACTAATATATTTTGGCCGAGCAGTTGGCATAACCTCACAAAACGACAGTGTCTGAAAAGCATTATATAAAAGCATGTATGAAAAGCATATAGAGAGGATAATGTTGCATTTTGAAACAGTTCTTCGATTTAATTTTTTTTTATATTTTCAGTTAAAGATTTTTTAGAAATGATTTTACTGACATCGTTTCTTACAGTACTGTTTGAAATAATTTGGTTCATTCAAATGAATATCTTTATCAAACTATTAGTAAAACATCTGCTCCGTTTTACAACATATAAGTGATGTTATCTGAGACGTTGAGATGTTCTTAAGAACTGATTCAATTGTTCGCAAAGATATCTGTGTCTTTCATTAATTGTTTTTTTTTTCTCTTAACCTTGAAAAGTTTGATGATTATAAATTTGGAAGGCAACATTTGAAATACTGGATCTTTTGAATTAGTGGCCAACTTTATGCAACAATTGAGACATTATTTCGTAAGTCTAGTGCATATATATATAGAGAGAGAGAGAGGGAGAGAGGAAGAGAGAGATCGACAAATAAGCTCTACCCCAATCCCACAGTTTCGGTTACGTTTACTACAGGAGCGCACGAAAAAGTTATAATAATAAAATGAAAATCAAATTGACTAAGAGAACAATGGCCATCGAAACGACGGCTCCATCCCTGTTTCCGCGATGCATCCCCGTGCCCTATCTGCCTGCAGGGGTCACAATCTACAAGTGAGGCGATGTGTAGGGGGTGTGACGACGTTGCATAACAATAGCATAAGCCCCGTCGAGAATAGCTTACCTTTTGTTTTGATGTGTAATAATACCGACCGAATAGAACACTGTTTGTCGTGTGTGTGTGTGTGTTTGTATAATATTCGTACGAAGGGGGTACGAAAAAAGTCCAAAACGCTTTATGCGGAATTTTAAATTGTGTGTGTTTTTTCCCGTTTCTTTGTTATGTTTTTAATGAATTATTTATTTTTTTTCCGTAACTGTTACAGGGTTTTCTTATTTAGAGAATGAACAATGGTACTGTGTACACAAATATATATATATATATATATATATATATATATATGTAAAATCTATTATACTCATTAAAAGAAGATAATTAATCAAACTTATAGTTGTTATCACTGTAGCAAAAGTCACTCTCATAGATATTTTTTGTAATTTTTTCAGTGTTATTTTATTTAGTGGATGAAGAGTGGTCCTATATATACATATATATATATATATAGAGAGAGAGAGAGAGAGATAAAAGGGAAGATGAAGTTAAAGTTTTAAAAAATTAAACAGTTGTTACTATGAAGAATGACCTAGCAATTAGTGTGTATTACCAAAATAATGGAATAATATTTTAGTTCAAAATGAACTGACACTTATTTCAAGAATTAATGCTAGAAATATTGAAAAGAGATAAGATATTTAAGGTTTAGAGGCGCATCGATAGCAATTAGCACTCACTAGAAATATTAATAAAATAAACTCAAAAAGATTTCTTTATCGCATTCAAATGATGAATGAATAAAAGAGATAATTTTTTTTCACCCCACACACCAGAATAAAATTTTCTTACGAAATGTTAAATAAATCATAAGGTAATAATAAAAAAAACAACAATTAATAATCTATTGAACATTATTGATAAAAAAAACTTGTGGTATGAGAAAAGAATACATTTGTGAAAGTGAATTTAGTCAGTGTCAGAACTCTATTGTATTTAAGTATGGGTCTTAAGCACAATGTTTTGATATGAAGTTAGTAACAATTTCTAAAATTATTATTTCTTCAATATTTTTCTTTTTATAACTGATAACGGCCGAAATAAAGTATTGTCTATCGAAAAAAAACTTATTTATTATTTTTCTGATCTTTAATCCGCTTTTATTTGATAGAAAGTTGGGAAACAGAAGCAAAATAATAAGATTATAACTTTCTGTATCATAAAGTAGGATATATTTGATGATGATATATATATATATATATAGTCATTACAGAACTTAATTTATTATTAGATAAAAGATGAAAACCTGATCAAATATTGACACACCATAAGTATACATTTCTGATCACAAGATTGATTTTTCTTTTCTTAAACAAGAAAAAACAGGTATTCGTAAACGTGTGTCGAAAGAATCGTCTTACATGTAACAAATTCCATTTCGGATTGATCCCGCGGGACCGGTGTACACATAATATCGTTATATCCGTACGTTAAGGCCGATCCGTCCACCCGTCCGGTCTTTGTCCGTCGAAGATGACGGATTCGCGACAGCGTCGTCCCCAGGAAATATCTTTCAATACGACGGCGCGTCGCTCCGACATTATTAGATTACTATCGACTCGTGCAGCACTCAAAAGTTTTTCTATTAATTCTCAACAAGATTACCGACCGTTCGGTACTCGAGTACGAATTATATTGGTTGTAAAACGGACTAACCCTCTTCACGGCCTCGTACCGAATCGAAAATCGGTCTGTACGGTCTATCGACGATTCTCTCAGTGTATCAGTTACGATTTAAATACAAATAGGTTAGTGGAATTTCAAAAATTCAATAAAAGAATCTATATATATATATGAAATTCAACCTATCATTTATTCATAACAAAGTACATTCGTTATTTTGTGAATAAATAAATATTTAAATATATAAAAAAAAGATAAATAATTTAGCAAATAGACTGTATTACTTCAATAATAAGGAGTTAGTTTTAATTTTAATGCTGAAGTAAGTAGACATCCTTCAAAATTATTTATTATTTAACATATTTGCTAAAATATCTGACATTTCTTAAGAATGTATCAAAACTCCAACGTGGAATTTAAAAGTTGACATATATTTGAAACAGTCTAAATTATAAGAGTGGAATTAAATGATTGGAAATCGAAATCTGGAATATTTTAAAATCATACGGTTATATATATATATACACATATGTAAGGTCGATTTTTAAACTCGACGTTTGAATTTTGAAACATTCCTAAGAAAAATCAAGTATTTTAGCTAACAAGTCAAAAAAAAATAATTTTGAAGGCTTTTCAGTCATTTCAGTGTCAAATTCGATAGATATCTTTAATTTTCGACATGGAAATAACTGAAAATCCTTTAAAATTAGTTATCTTTTTGATACATTAGCTAAAAGAGCTGAACGACGTCGGTGTTAGGTTTTACATTCTATTTTTTTTAGTCATTCTTCTTCCCAAGTAAGTGATTTGATTATTTATTATAAATTTATTGTTTTTTAAATTTTGGAAGCTTCACAGAATTCTATTTTCATGTCTGACTCTTCTTCGTTTTAATTTTTCTTGTTTTTTCTTCTAATTTCACTGACATTTCCACTAATTTTGTATAACGTTCAATACATATGTCTGTTATATTTTGATTCTTCAATTCAGGTATATCTCATATTCTAAAAATTATGTATATATATATATCGTACAAATGTAGATTCAGTTTTGAAAAAGTACGAACTTAATTTATTTAAAACACGTTCTCCAGCAAATTACATTCCTTACTCATTCCAAACTTTGACAACGACGGCACAAAAACCGAAAAAAAAGGAAAACGAATGCTCTAAACTTTATACAGATTGCCACGGGCGCCTATTTTTAAACCGGTAGAATTCCGTTCCTCGTTTTTAATATTTTTAAAACTTTTTTTCTACATTTCTCTTGCACCTTGTTTTATATATTATAATATATTAGGTACGAATGATAACTCGTGTGTCTTAGACACGTGTATATATATATATATATATATATTGTGGAAATTTATTACGGGAAAACTCATCTATATGAATTATAAATAACTCTGTTGATGCAATATATGGCAGTGGTGGCGGTTCCGCTGAATTCCGGGCTATACGGATCGATACAGCCAGGTCAGACAATATTCACCTGGTTTGTGTTCGGTGTGTATTGACTCGAATATTATTTATTGTTATTAGTCGAATTTTCACTACATACACACACACATATATATATATATATATATATATATATATATATATATATATATATATTGAAAGCTTTATTGTTTCCAGGCGTAGGTGTAATGTAGGCGTGTTATTTTTAGCTGAAAATTGAACAAATTCGATGGAGGATTATAAATTGTTTATATATTAACACACCATCTGTGTGATTGGCTCGAGTGGAGCGCCATTAAACTGTAATGTTTATAAAATATTGGTACGGTGTGTGTGAGTGTTGAAATTTCGGTTATTATTTGTTGAAAAATATGTATAAGAGATTAATATTCGAATAGATTTTTTGCGGGTAGATGATTACAATATAGTTTTGGTATAGTTGGTAACTTTTAATTATTTCTCATAGAATCTTGTTAATGAATCCATCATTACAGAGAAAAAAATGATTAATATTCAATTTAGGAGCTACATAAAATTATAAATCTAGCACTAAGATTTTTCACTCACTCCATAAACCAGGAAACATTTTATTGATTACTTTTAATAGTTATTTATAGAATTTCAACAGTGATTTCACGTTTTACAGAGAAAAAAATTATTAATAATCAATTTCAGAGCACTGAACTCTGGAAAAATGTATATTAACGGCTGCGTTTATTTAATTAAATCTAAATTGTATAGAATAATAATGAAATAATTCAACTAGTAACTGGAATAATACTTAAATCATTTATCATCTAAATAGAATACACAAAACGTTTATCGCCAAATTATAAAAATGATACACAATCAATTATTAAATATTTATGATTAATGGAGAAAAAATATACAGTTTGTATGAGAATGAAAGTTGATTTTAAATTTTAAATAAACATTTCCAGAAATTAATAACTAGGAAGACACCTAACAAGAACTATATAGTTGATGTCCCGTTCGTACCAATTTCTCAAATCTTGAACCGAATTCCCTACACGTAGAGAACCCCATACATATACAAAATCCATTGAACCATCGTACAGGTCTACGAATGACGTAACGAACCGAGACCTATGCACGTCTTACAATGCCGGAAACAACATTTCACTCCAGAATGAACTGCCTCGCAAAGAAGTAGAAAAAAAGAAACTCCGGTCGACGTATTCGGAACAAGACAGAAGTCAATTTATAGAGAGGAACTTTAAAAGGCCGACCGTCTTTTTCTCTCGTTTGAGACGATCTGTCGAAGACATTGAAATGTAAAAATACAATTCTTGTTCTTGTTATTTCTGTTTATAGCTTTGTATATAAATAAGTAAAATTTTCGATTCCTTTGAATTTTTATATTAGAGCTTTAAATAATTTCTCTTTAGATCAAATCATGGAAACTAGTTTAATTATTTAAACAATGAGCAAGCAGCAACACCCGATAAATCTTAAAAACATGCAGCTGAAACAGGATTTTTAATCTAATAACTGTTAGGTATTCCGAATATCTAATTGAGTGACCATCTCTTGTGTTGTTGCGCTGGTTATTGTGGATTGAAGTATCGATTTAAAATAGAATTAATAAGTTTTGCAACTTAACAATAGTTCTAAAAAAGACCATGTTAAACTTCTGTTCGACAAAACACAGTTCTTCGATGCGTCCTCCTCTGAGTGTAATCAAACGTGGCACGAGTAACATACTTCTGCATTACAGCCAGCCATCGAACCTATCTTGGGACATTGAATGGTCTTAAATTCGCACACTGTCTCTAGAGATTCCGTGAGACGTAGATTTAACACTATGTCTTTGTTTTTAAGGATTCCCGATGGAAAAAGACGCTGTTTATATGCATCGTTCGGTTTTTCTTACAAAACTTTATCGTTGAAAACTCGAATAAAGAACCCTTTCTTTCTTTTATCTTTTCTAGTAATCGCATGAAAAAATCCAATTTATTTATATTTTTTTTAAATAATTTTGTGGCTGTATACATTGACAATAGTTATAATACATTTCTGCTAAAGTAAAATTCACAAATAAATACTTCTTTCATCCTATAAGACAGATAAAAAGTTTTTCTGATCAAAAATATTCAATAAATCATTATCAATCATTTTCGATCGATCTTACGCGGATTTCAATCTTGATTCCATGATCCACAAAGCGTTAAGGCCTAGAAAAATCATTAAATCTCTTTTAAAAATAAATTTTCGTTCCTCAGCGCTTTGAGAATGATGTCAGAGATATAGAAATACTGATAAGTGACAATCGACGATCATCAGTAATGATTTCTTAAATATCTTTGATCAGGAAAAAATTCCTTTACTATTTGTGCAATGAAAACAAATTCATTTAGAGTTGTTTTATGTAAAAATCATTATTTTTTTATCTAATATAACTTTTACATATCCTGATATGTTTTAGATTATGAAAATGTGTATTAACATTTTTTAATTTACCATTAAATGAAACGAAATATGACAATATGTATGATGATAATATATATATATATATATATATATATATATATATATATATGTATACATGTACAAACATACATGAATATGCTAATGCGGCGTGGCATAAACCTACAACATTTCGCCATCTACATATCTGATATCCCGCGGGACGCGTGTTCCATCACGGCCTACTCAATGCTACAACCGTATCGAATGGATGCTTTTTGAAAAAAAATTAGGGGCGGCGGGCGGATAATGCCGATGCGCGCGCGCCCCCATCGCGCGCGTGTGTGCGTCTCCTCTCCCCGACGTGGCCGACGTTTCGCTGTCGCTCGCTACTTACTCTGTTTGCATATTAAATGATTCATTTATCTTCTGATCGTTTTATTTGTACACCGCAACATTTCAAGATCGAAAATTCGTGTCACGGCGAGTGTTCGATTTGTTCCCGTTGATTTAACGGCTTGTTTATTATTCGACGGAAACAGATATAGAATCTTATATCAATGTCACAATTTTATATATATATATATATATAGCCATTCTAACAAATATTTTAAAGTCGGAAAGACGACCATTTCAAAAAAGTGATTTGTACTCAAATCGTTGGAAATACTCTGCCATGTTATAATTTTTTAAAATAAGTAAATCAATATTATTTTCGATAAAAATATGAGGATTTTATTGAAGACATAGATGGTTAAAATAAATTGATATTTACTCTTTCTCCCTCTTCCTGTCCCTCTCTCTCCCTCATCCTGTACCCTCTCTCTCTGCCTCTTCTTGTCCCTCTCTCTCTGCCCCTTCATTTCCCTCTATCTGCCTCTTCCTGTCCCTCTCTCTCTCTCTCCCTCTTCCTGTCAAAACAATACTAGCACATTAAATTAAATCGTTGGGAATTGAAATCTAAACCTGCTTGAAATAAAATAAATACAGAAAAGAGTATCCTTAGACGAATCCAAGCATGTGAGAAAATGTTTCACTATTTAAATTTCTTAGTTTTGAAATCATGTCTTCCTCAGAAACACAAAGAGATATTCAGCTCTATTTATATGACTGTGATTGGTAACTTTGCTAAATTTTCTTTCAGTACAATTTATTTAATATTAAAATATGCAGAATTTTATTAAACGATTTCAAAACAGATCTCTGTGCCTCCTCTTTCTTCCCGTCATCCTAAACATATGAAAAATTCTACACTGAATTCACAAATTGGGACTGAAAACAGTAATCTTCTTATTTCTTGTCATTCTAGCACACAATCCCATTAGACTTTCTTACACTATGTAATTATCGACGGTTCGTTTTTTTTAAAAAAATTTCGTACGAAACAACCGTTCTATTTGCAGAAGACACCTCTAGTAGAATCGAGTGCGGAGCGAAGGAAAAAAACCGACAGCGTCTGGTGCGAAAGAACCGCGCCTCGAATCCATTCTCTCCCCTTTGCATCATTAGCGTCCAACGAAATACTGACGGCTTCCGCCTAATCGACCACTGCAATCCATCGTTCGACGCACTGTTGCGGTGTAGGTTTATTCGGGTTAATTTGTTACGCTCCTTATCAGACACGTGTTCTCATTAGAGCGCACAGTCTTAAATACACGCGTGCGAATCAGTGGGTTTTTCTTTCTCTCTGACTTCGTGCACTTCGAGTACGCACGGACGGGTCTTACATACATTTGAATAATTTTGTATTATGATTTCGGTTTGAGTGTTTCGATTCGTTTCAGATACGATATTGTGATCATGTTTGTGCGCATGGATATGTTTTAGGTTTTCATAATTAGTGTGTCGGAGCGATGAAAAATTAGTCGAACGTTTGAAAATTATTGTATGTTTTTCGTTCGAGTTTCGAAGAATTGGAGAATAATATAATCAATAATTCATTCGACATATAAACGATTCGTCTGATTAAAAAATAGTCGTTGAAATATCAATAAATGTTGTGATTGTATGTTTTTATATCTGTTATCCTGTTGATCAGCTATATTGCTCACTGCTAGTTTTAACACGAATACAATCCTTGGATACACATTGAAAAAATAATTCTTCAATGTATATCTATGGATTGTATTCGTGTCAAAACTAGCAGTGAGCAATAAACACATAACTGATCAACAGGATAACAGATATAAAAACATAAAATTTATTTGTTTTTTATTTATTTATTTGTTAATTAAATCAAATATTAAAAATCGTGATTTTTAACTTTATATGTTGGTTTATTTATTTACACATAATCTGTACCATATTATTAAAACAGTCTTTAACATATATCTGGGGTTGCAACAAGCATCAGAACTAGTTATAGAAAACCTAACTTAGCTTATTTAATAGAACTAAGAGCAATTTAACAATTTATTGACTACTTATAAATAGATTTAAATATATTTTGAGAGAAATAAAGTAATATTCCTTTCATGAATGAATGAATATTATGAAAATTAATTTTTTGAATCAGGTTTAATTAAAAATCATTTAAAAAACATCTATCTAACGATAAAAATTATATCAAAACTAGTTGTAGAGAACATAACTTGGCTTATCTAAAGGAACGAAGAGCAATTTAATAGTTTATTGACTATATAGATAGATAGATAGATAGAATAGATGTATTTCGTATTATTGATGAAGTTCAGAAAATAACACCTCAAATGCTGGAAAGTGGGTTCCGGGAAACAATTTATCACTTTGAGCTCTCTAGAGACAGTGATGATCGTCATGTGTAGGCGCAGATACAAAAATAGCATTAATTCATTGTGGCACTTGTTTCTAAATAAATATATTTTTCATGTCATAAACGTTTCTCTTAATTCCCATTATTTTTTCAAAATAGATTACGACTTTTGAGATTCTGTATATTTTGAGAAAAAGTAAAGCAGGGGTTCTCTGATAGACGAATTAAAATTATAAAAATCGATTTGTAGGATTAGGTTCAATTGACACGATTTAATTAAATACAGGTATGAAAAATTAATCAAAAATTCGAACATTATGTTTAAAAAATGATAGATTAAACCAGGAATCATTGAAGCATAACCAGGAAACTGTCACAATTCTATAATCGAATAAAAGCATGTCCATCTTATAAAAAATGAGGTTTTTTTTGATATTATGACTAAATTCGGTTTCACAAGTCAATTTTCACCTGTAAAAACTATACATTATTTCTCCTCTATTTTAGATTTCTGAAAAAAATGGAATCGGAATCGAAATTCGTATAAACAATAAAAAATCAATCGTTGATCATTCGAATTAGATTAAAATAAGTGTGTGGTTTGCAATGGGCGACAATTTGTTTGTTAAAATCCATAATTTATGTCACTAAATGGGAATTTGATCAGAAATCGATATAATTCTAGATTATTTTACTAGACATTATACTGATATAGTAATTTACGATTATTACTCCATTTATGTCGATTATCATCGAACGTCTTGTTGGCATTCGTTCTTGTTAATCATTTATACGTCTGTTCAGGACAGAACGATCACAGTAAACTTCACGTTCACTATTCTCGTTTTTTTTTTTTTTTGAACAAACTGCCTTTTATCTAAACATTTCTCGGTCGTGCACGCACAACGACCGCCCTCTTCTAAAAAACACATACATAAATATATTTTGTGTTTTAATGTGCTTCGATTGTAATAAAACAGAGTGCGGCTGTATTTACTCGACCCCCCTGGACGTTTTAGTCGTCTCGAAGAGAAATATCGGTATAATTCATACAGAGACGTAAAAAACACGTAGATTTATATTAAAATAAAAAAAAATCACGCATATCTGTGTTCGTGTCGCAACGCACTGACAAATATACGACATGGCGTAATGTCGTTATACATTTTTGTTGGAACGACGCAATTTTTATGGCAGTACTCTTCTACTAGTGTACGTCCTATCTTCCGCGCACACCCGTGCACTTCATATAACAGTGTCATCCGCTGTACAGAAAAAACGTACCGCGCGTTCGAGTTACACGCACGGTTAATTTAACATCTGGCTGAAAATGTCCGACGGACGTACACGAATACACGGTGGATTCTTTTTTCAGTTCTCCACGATTTATACTCAGATTCGGTTCATTATTTCACGACGAGCGATCACGATTCGAACGAAATTTCGACAAGTCACGCCACGACCGCCGCTGAAAACTTGCACGGCGAACGCCCTGACCACTTTCGCGTCCCCCACGTACTTGCATGTGATAATGTCAACCTTTCGGCGAGGGAGACAAGTGCGTGCACGCGTATGGGTAAGAGAGAAGGGCGCGCGACGTTACGGTGATACAGACATATAAGGGATGATTATATTTGTGCGCAGGAGCGTATTGTGGAGAATTGTTTTTTTTTCACTTAAATCTATACATTCTGGTTTCGTATACAACACTCATTTTTATGTATGACCGTTGATAAAATTGAGTTTATCTACAAATTACCTGATGGTCTACGAATCGAAACTGATTGAATTTTGAGACTAATGTTAGCATTGAGTGCAACAGTGTATTTTTTTTATAAATTCGAAATATTAAATCGTCTCAAAGAATTGACCGAAAGAGAATATTTGAAAGATTGGATATAATTATTGTAAGAAAGTTGAGAAGATGTACATTGAAATAAAGATCTAACCTTAAAAGTTTCAACTGTTAAATGCCTTACACGAGAATGGTATGAGAAAGAAGAATTCTTAATTGTTTTCTCTATTTTGTATGACATCCTAATGTCCTCTCAATCTAAGAAATTGTGAATGATAAAGTTTTTTTTTTGAACAAAATTCTGAAGATTTAAATAATCTTGAAGAATTAACTATGAGAAATATTTGAAGGACATATTAGAATTAGTGCATGAAAATTGGCAGTGTATATCAAAATAGTTAAAGTTCAAACTCTGCAAATCTCAGTTTTACATGAGAATAGAATAAATAGGATAAATCGATAGAGAATTTTCGATTGGTTTCCCTATTTATATGACATTACTGTTCGTATCTTATCAAATTGAGAAACTATGAAGATCAGTTCTTTTTCTTACAGAATTCAAAAGATTAAAACCATCTCTAAGAAGTGACTGGATAAATATTTGAATGGCCGTGCGGTAAAACAGATTTTTTGCAAGAAAATGTGTCAGATTCTTAATTAGTTTGAAAAAAAGTAATATTATCCGTAATCCTCTTGAATTTTTTGTTAAGTTTATGTACAAGGGAAGATTTTATTTTGATTTGATTTTTCTTCGGATCATTATTCGTCTTTCTGTCACGTGTCGTCCACGTTGTGAATCACTCATGACAGAATTTCTGTATTGGACGAAGATATCATTTTCACACAGTATTTGAAAGCATAGATTTATACAGAATACGGTCCTGCGTCGCTAGTTTCATTAATAAAATAGGTACGCCAACATTGACATAACAAGGAACACGGGGCCGAGTACTTGTCAGTCGCCGTTCACTTTTATCCAATTAACGTGATTATTTGATTGCAATATTCGCCTTTGTATCTTCTTACCGACAGAACGTACACACACACACATATTGCCAGACGATAGGAACGGATGAACGGGTACACGTTTGCGGATAACGAGTTCGAAATTATTATTAAATAACGATCACGTTCGAGCAGATTATATGCTCTTTGAAATACACTTTACTTAACCGGCTGATTGAATATACAAACAGAACACAAAAGCTTTCGATACTTTGTTCGGTTTTAATAAAATTTGTATACGAGCTTTATACACACACACACATATATTTTACATATTGTATTATAATTCTATCATGAATCAGTTTTATTGAAATAAACTCTCATACCCTGCTTTCATTTAACAGAAAATATCTAGCAAATATAGATTCGTTCAGATGAAAAAGTGTGAAAATGAGATGATACTATTAATAGTTTCAGTATGAGTACCGTCCTTAAATAGATGTTGAAGATTAATTCAGTGTTTTCAACAATTACGCAAACAAAGTCTTCAACCTCTGTTTGAGAATGGTAATCCTGTCGAAACTGATAGCTGAGAATAGATAATCCATTCGTAATAAGACCACCAGGACAGCGTTCTTGAAGATTGTGAAGTAAATGAATTTATTTTATTATTAATTGTTCGTTTATTTGGGGTTGAAGGGCACGTCGACGTCTAAGATGATTAGCGCCGGAACTCAACAAAAGTATCAGAACTGTATCTAATTAAATGCTTTCCATCTTCATGATTTCTTTACAATTTAATCCACGATGTTTCGTTTTATTAAAATTATTAACCTTTTCATAGAATAACTGAACGTACAATACAATATTTATTTACACTGAAATGAAAACATAACTGCAGATAATGAATGATCGAAAAACAGCTTCTCTTTACTAGTCTAAAAAGTATAAACCTACCGAACTGACTATTCTAGATCCATATGAAGCTCCAAAACCAAAACCTAATACGAAAACACATTATATGTATTTGTGTGTGCGTACAATAATTGTAATTAAATCTGTTATTTCAACGTGGGGGCCCGTGAAACGCACCGTCAGAAGATATATGTGTGAAAATCTCCAGATGTCTGTTTCACCATTATGTGTGTGCACTATACACGGACACGTTCTGTGTGTTAGTGTGTGTTCGTCACGTCCCACATTAATAAACGATTTCGAAAACACATTCGAGAAACTGTATATATATATATATATATATATATATATATATATATATATTATTTAAGTTACAACGTTTAGTTAATACCGCGTTATAAATTCAATAGGACAATAGATTTTTTCAGACCTGATAGTGATTTGTAGTGGGAGTCTGTCGGTTGTGACATGTTCTACTGTGTTTCAAAATTTTTCGAATTTTACAACGTCAACATCTTCAATGCATGCAGATGCAGGAGATGATTAGTGTTATATGTTACTCAGCATGTGAAAAAATCTTTTCCTGTTTATTGAGCTATACTATATTACGTCCATTTGAATCAACGATTTTTCGATTAGTGAGTAAATTTTAAGAGACTGGAACGGTTAAAATGGAGAATCGCCGACGCATGCTCGTTTTAAAGAAAACAGTGACTTGGGCCGTGAAACGATGTATCGGATGAGCCAGGAATGTCAATTCCACGACGTTCACAGCAATCGGACCTTTCACAGACGACCACATGTCGTATTTTATATAAAAAATTGTTACTTCTAAAAAAGCACGCGGCGGCCACTCACACTCCTTTCCATTTATAAATGACACACCCCCAACTACTATTCACCGTAAAGAACCTTGGAATTTCAGCTCAAATTCTGTCTGTTATTTCAAATTGAAGAACTGCTTGCTTTTTATAAAACCCTGTATATTTTGTGAATCGCTGTAAGTGAGTTTGTCAGATATATATTTTTTTAGATTTTCACATCATATTATATATATATATATATATATATATATATGTATATACATACACGGATGTGTGTGTAAAAGGCTCGTGTGACGATACGCGTACGCCGTTATAAGAAAATTAAAGAACACATCCGGCATCCCTGTAATCCGTACGACGAACCCGAGAGCATGGAACGACGGTTCCACGTCTCCCGCACCGAGCGCCCATTCATTTCTGTCAGGGAAGCTTTTAAGCGTGCACATGTATATATAATATTTATGTAACGGCGTAGAGTAAACTTTTAGTAGACACATAGCAGTTGTTCCTCGTTTGGGGTTATGAATAATACATAACGTAAATGTAGTCTGCTATGAGACATTATAACGTATCGTTCGATGTCCTTGAACTTGTGTACCGTACGTACACCTTCTAAAAATAATGGAAATGTGTGCTGTTTTTTTTATATGCACGCCCAATCCGGTGATTGTGATACGCGAGGTGAACATATTAAAATCTCTGTACGACGGCCGTAAACGTTTGAAATATTCATGGAGTTTGCATGTTCTGTTATCGGCTCGACCGTAAATCAGCGCACACGACGGATTCTTTTATGAGAGACGAAGTGGGTCACTGGCTCAGAGTGTTGTTCGTGTAATCGGATATCGACAAAATGTCGTTTCTTCGACACAGGCGAAAAGGAAATTCGTTCGTCAAACGTGAGATGCACTCTGATTGAAATTTAGATTCCGTGTACTAGATATTCATCGTCCAATCGTCCACTCAGAAGACAACTTCATTTTCAATCCAAGTTTAAACCTGCGCGTCGTTCTAAGATAGGCGATATTTAAAAAAAATAAACAAATAAGACTGAAACGCTGCACAGTGTACGAGACAGAAACGCCGAACGTCCTCCTCGACGTTGTGTTGTTCACTTGTAATGTGTTGACTTCCCCAATCTAACTTCGTGGGAGCGTTGTGACCGCGAGCAGGTGTTCCGGTATGCATTACATTCGCGAAATCATCACCAGCCTCCGAGCGAGGGTGCAGACATCCCGCGATATTATATCCTGTCTAGCGTGAAAGATATATATCGAGCCACAATCCACGGTTTCCTGACACATGTGACCCCACCGAACGCGAAATGTCAACTGTACGAAAACGCATATTTTATAGTAATATTTCTTGTTTATTTTCATGTACATTGTTGTGAGCGTTCTTTTTCTGTTTACACGTTCGCCGAAGAAAAATATTTTACATTAGTTTAACGACAGATTACAGACAAGTGTTTTTTAAAACAGAAAATTTTCCATGATGTAAAACGTCATCGAAATATGTACAAAAATCATCAATAATTCTCACAAATAAATTAGTTTCTCGCCCTCGAACCGCAACAAATATTTCTGGCCAAAAATATTTAATTTTCTAATCTTCAGAGCACTGAGATACCAAAAAATCACAGAGATTTTTCTGTACGTTCGCATTAAGATGATGGTTGTGTGATTCCTTGTTAACTAACTCTACATAGATCTATTCAAACATTTATTTATTAAAAAGGAACAGGTTATTCTGTTCCTAGACTCTCTGAAGATGATAATGTAGCATCGAAATGTATATAAGCAACAACTATTGAACAGAAAAATAAATTTTTGAGCTGTAGGCTAATAAATGAAGTCATTTACAAAAATCAACTCAGCCACAGTGTCAGAATAGTAATCCGATGAAATGATTTCCATCTTTATGAAATCTTTGCAAATTCTTTTATGTTAGTCCTCCATATTTCAAAAGAAAATCAATTTACAATTATAGGTTTTAGAATTTTCTTCAAAATTGTTCAATAATAAATCACTGAACATATTTTACTAGAAACATTTCAGTGGTCTGTGTGCTAAAAAAGAATTCATTTGTGAAAATATACTAAATTTCATTCGTATCAATCGCTTGTGTAATATATGCTAAATTATTTATAAAAAATTTTAAAAAATACACAAACTTATTTTCCGACCCCTCTCTTTCAATCTCTCTCTCTCTCTCTCTATATATATATATATATATATATGTGTATATATATATATATATATATTCAATTATTCATACTTGGAAGCGCTGAACAAACTTGTAAACAGAGATTTTTATTTACTTTAAACGCACTGTTATTACACGCTCGCAAAAGAAAACAGTCCTCTCTCGAGCTACATTCTTCTCAAACAATTTTTTTTATTATTATTTCTGTAAACATGTCTGTTATCTTTCGATTCTTAACAAATTTCTCATTCTGTTCACGTTTATTTTTACAGCACGGCCTGTCGTACCTGGTAAATTTCTTTTCAGAAAAGCCTCATTAATATTTTAATTAATTGACAGGGTAGTGCTGAAACATTTTGCAATTACAAATGAAATAAGATTGTTTTATTATATTTTGTGCTATACACAGAACACCGACGCATTATATATGAATAGTATTTCAAATCGAATCTATTTTTGAATAACTGTACAAGAAAATTAATATTTGTAATCTGAAACGATTTTTCGGTAACTTCCATTACATTTTTAAATTAATTAGATGTGAAATTAGGTTTTAGCTAAATGAAACGCTTCTTTTATTAGATAGTTTTATGGAAGATCGTTTCATGTATCGTTATATCTAAGTTTTTTAAACAGAGAAACGATTGGAATTTTATAACACTGTTTAAACGATGAATACAGTAGCATTCAATCACATCCTCTGTTTCATAAATGAATACTTTTTTTCATCGCACATTCAATAAATCCTTGTTGATTGTTGTTTGTGTATATTTCTAAAGGGAGTCCATCATATTTAGAGTGTCGATATATATAACATCTAATGTCATCCGCAAGTATTTCTTAAGATTTTAACAATTTGAAATAATAGATTTGTCTCTGTAGATGATGGGATCATCATTTAAAAGCACATAAGTATCGTTTTAAAATGTTCAATTATTAATTATTGAACATTTCGTGGTTAGAAAAATGTCTAATGTTTGTGGAATGAAAAAAGCGGTTCATTTTTAAAAATGAGTTAACGACAGTGTCAGAACTGTTTTTTCACATTCTATGTAAGATAAATATTTCTTTAACCGTACAGAAAAGTGAAATGTATATACGTTGTTTGTATGTTCTTGTTCGAGAAAATATTCTCTGCCTGTCAAAATAATCATATTTTTAATCGGTTTCACTGCAAGAGTCTTTTTAAAAAGAAGAATCAAATATTTCCATGCTTTTGTTTTTTAATAGTGACGATATATCAACTGAAATGGTATAAGTGTTGATCAATGTGTAAAAAAATTAAGAAATTTTTGATTAGATCCATTGTTATATCTTTTATGAAGTGTGAAGTTTGATTTGTGAAACTGAATTTAGTAAATTTACAAGAACTATACTTGTGATTGTTAATTTTTTTTTCCAATAAATACGGTATTGAATCCTAGAAGTCTAGTAAAGTGTGTGATAATCGCGGTGTACATTTATCCATGCGAATGACTTCTATATTTACTAATCTTAATTAGGAAACGAATCGACACTAATTAAATTACTAGATCAAAACCTAGCCTCATCCATCTATTATTTTATTCAGTTCCATCGGTCAACATTTATCCAAACACACTGACACATGTACCTCCGTATAACAACAACAACAACAACACCGTACGCAACGTCACGGCGTGTTATCGATTTTCGAGAGGTGGTGTAGCAGCGTCAGACGAGACTCTGAGGGTCGCTTCTAGTCCGGTGTGCTGTACGTTCAGGGTGGTTTGTTTCACGGTCTCATACCCGCGGGCGTACGCGCCACGAAACCGAGGTGCTAGGAGAAATGTTTGATTTAGAGGTCGGGCCGCACGTACGTATGTACATAGAAGGTGTTCCTTTATCACAGCGGCCAACGTTCGAGGTTAGCACGGTCGGAATCTTATTTAATAACAGAGGGAAGGAAAGCAGATTCAGTTCTGAGATATGTACGGTGTGAATACTATATTCATTTCATATGCAGTCTGTATAACTTCACACGAAACCAAATACTGTTTTTTTTATTTCATTTAATTGATTCGTTTGAAAATGCCAGGTTTGTACAGGATATAAACGCGAGACCTGTTACTAAATTAAAACATATTAAATTATATACTATTGTGTATATATATATATATATATATATAAATGAGACTAATTAATTAGGCTCGACCGTTTAAGCGTAAACACGGCAGAGCAAATTCACAACGCTTTGCAACGTTGTCTGTTTATGCATGCGGTGTCACTCATGTGCGAAATATTTAATACACAAGGGAGCCTCCAATTATAGCTTATGTGCATAACTCGAACGAAACCATCGTCCGTATTCTCAAACTAGGTGGGATCGAAACGGCGCCCTTCCAATTAATGCATCCACGCGAGAAATATCCGACTGCATCGTCAAGTTTGCATTTTCAATATTTACAATTCAGTTGGTTTTATTTACACAGTGTTTATTGAAATGTATGTGAGTGTGTGTGTGTGTTTATGGATTAATTATATATATATATATGTATCGTCATTTTTTAAAATGATCATCCACCATGACAGATATTTTGGAATTTATAAAAGGCATTCATAAATCAAATTAATACGAAGATAAATAAAAAATCCCCAATAACGCTAGTCCTTCATACCTCAGTGATACCAATGACAATGATTGTCATTTCATTTCAGACGACACAGAACAAATACAGGACTTTATAACGAGTAGATCATGAGGAAATCGTACTCTGCTTTCAGTCTCAAAAAAATCATCAAATTTATTTCATCACGATATTACTTCACTACATTCTTATAAGATTTCCAGAAAAAAACGATCCATTTATTTACAAAGAGATGGTAAATCACAAATGGCATAATGTTAATTTCAAACCCGTTTGTTACAGAAAGGCGATGTTCTACCGAAACTACCTCTGCCGACGCTCGAACAAACGCTGGAGCGATATCTGATCGCAATGCAACCACTGGTGACGGCATCTCAGCTGGAACGAACCCGCGCCATCGTCAAAGCGTTCAGTGCGCCTGGAGCACACGGCACACGCCTACAACTATACCTCAACGAACAGCGCGAGTTGAAAGATAACTGGGTAAAGTCTCATCGATCGTCCAGATTAATCTAAAGCCCACACTATTTTTTTTACACAATCCAGTGTTCGCTTCTACATCGAACCGCATCTTCCGATTCTTTCACATAGATCCATCTCAAACATTATACACGATTAGTTCAGATGCGAACAAAAACCTAATTTGTTAATATGTGCTCGCAATCTCTGTTTAATGTACACACCGAGTGATATTTAGTAATTAGTAAATGGTCGACGTCGGGTTTGAGCGGAACGTATGTTGAACTCTTAATTAGTTAATGAATAGCGGCCCTCGCATTATGTAATGAATGTATATGTAATTGAGAGAGGAACAGATATACGCGCAACATGACCGAATCACTTTGAAAATCGTACGGTCGCAGAATGAAAAGATTGTCATTAATTGAGAAAGCTTTTACAGTGGCCGTCACTATTTAATCTGTCGAATGAATGATTTCGCATTATGCTAATTCGGCTGATGTTCGATGTGAAATTTTAATACTGGAAAATGTACGAGCACGGAATTGTATTATTTCGGAATGATTCAATTAGGTGATAGTTTTTTAAATACATTAATTGGCTGTACGGTCGGAAAAATGTATAAATAAATATCAAACATGAAAAAAAATCGAGAGTTAATATTGAATAAGAACTGACTGATTTGATAAGATTGTATTTTTTTGTCAAAAGTGTGCTTCATGTAAATTATCATTTTTGTTTAAAAAAACACTACTTATTTCACAACTACGAACCGTATACACTTCTTAAAACTTCGTTAAAACAATACGCAGAGTGATAAATACTTAAATGTTATAATTAAGGTATACAGCATTCTTTTTTGTGAATTTTATGAGATTTTTTCAAAGAAAAAAATATAAATTTGAAACCGCTTGTGAAATAAATGAATTTATAGATTCGCCAACGAATAAATATGCTAAACAGGCAGATAAAATCGTAGTAAGAAAAATTTCTTAAAATTTAATCGTGAATTACATCTGAAGATTAATTTTATTCCACAAGAACTTTTAACGAAGAAGTGTTTTAGTAAAGAATTCTTATTTTTTGATGTTTACAGTGAATTCAATCGAAAAATAGTTCCCTATTTTAATAAATATTTAATATATTACTAACCTGTTTAGTAAAACATTTTTAGATTATTTAAAAATATCACCGAAAAAAATAATCACTAATTCGGGACGACCAGTACACTGATTGCTAATCAGAACGTAAATTCCTAGCTAACCAGAAAATTAATTACCAATTAACAACTATCGATTTTCCTACATGAAAAACAAACAACCGACACATGTATACCGGTGTTATCATTGGCCACGTTGACAAAACATAGGAAACGATCGAAAACGCACAACAATCATAATAAATCGTAACGATCGACGATATAAAAAAAAACGCAGCGTTGCTGTCATTTCCGGTCGTCGAGCGGCGTCCCTCGTTCACCTTTAACATTTTGCCTCCGGTGGTCTCGCGGGCCTGCCGACGCGTCCCTCTCTATTCGATAGAGTTGCACGCATAAATACATAGATCCAATTATAATTTTTAATCCCCCAAGGGGTTACAGTAACTGCAGAATATCAAGGGTCTGCGCTTGATGTTTGCACACGTTGCGTTCGGTGGGGGTGGCGAGAGCTCTTTGAGCATAGTTTGGAATGGATTCTCAATTTATATATATATATATATATATATATGTGCGTGTGTGTGTGTATTATAAATAAATTCAAAATAAAAAAGATTCTATTGATAGTATTGCAATTTAAATCACATCCAGATAGTAAAATAAAACAAGTTGCTTTTTCACAATTGAATTTTCACTATTCATACAATATAGACAATCCAAGTGATTCACAATTAGTCATTTTAATAACGATTTATTTATGTCTATCAATCAATTGTATAATTCTCAAAACATACAAACAATCTTAAAATGATTATTAATTGAATTACATAGATCACCTTGGCCAGAAATATTTTTTTTCGTTCAAAGATTGAAAATTATTTGTGGAACAATACAGTTCTAGTACTGTGTTCGAATCCGTACAGCACATGAATTATTTCAATTTTCACAGATGAACGAATGAATTTCTGTCCTCTCAGACAATAAGAAATTGTTTACCATTTGATTAATGATGTTCGATGACGATGTGTGATCATTT
The DNA here is from genome assembly GCA_034766995.1 of Acanthacorydalis orientalis. Classification (NCBI taxonomy): domain Eukaryota; kingdom Metazoa; phylum Arthropoda; class Insecta; order Megaloptera; family Corydalidae; genus Acanthacorydalis; species Acanthacorydalis orientalis. Next base: position 36,963,398 of record CM068321.1, on the reverse strand, counting down.
TCAGATCTCTAAAGTATCATTTTTGAGGTTGAATCGTTTTATATCGATATAAAATACTGTACTCCCTTTTTGATTCCTATAAACAAGAATCCATGTACAGATAACTCTCACAAATTGATTTCTTTTCGTACCAAAGTCTATAAACATTTCTCTGATCAAAATCGTCCAATAAATGATTATTGAAGTGTTCCATTTTTCTGTAAACATGCCATTTTTTCTTAAAAAGGGACCGAATTGATTTGTACACCTTATAATATATATATATATATAAATTTTATCCACGAATTGATTAAGAAATATTCTTACACATTGTGTTTAAAATATTCACATTGTCTAAAAAATTTCTCATTTTTATTATATTTTCTAATTCATACCATTTATTCATGTTCGATATACTTTCTTGATACTCTGTCCATTTCTGGTATTTCTGTAGCTCTAGATGGTTTTTTTAGAGCCTTATAAATGTTTTTTTCTGAAATTCTTACAGTGTATACATTCGATTAGTTATATATATATATATATATACATATATACATACATATATAAGTATGTGTGTATGTGACATCAGATACAATGTCAAAGATATCAAGGTGCACGCTAAGGGAACAGAACTGGTACAGTAAGGGGAAGTGGAAAATACTACATTTACTTTCCGAATCGGTGATCAAACAATTTTCGTAGTTAACAAGATCATGTAATGCACGAGATCTTCGGGTGCGTCATTGCGGAGGGTAAACTACAAGAAACACAATCAGTGAGTGACATTAGAATTCCGATGACGTACTCATACGCTCCTGTACATACATATGGGTGTCTATACATGTGCATATATATATATATATATATATATATATATATATATGAATTAAGCTTATGAATTTTGAAAATCTAGACTTTCTTAGTGCGTGAGGAAACTGTAAGTTAATGACAGAGTCGTTGTGAATTTGAATGAGTAGTTCAAACTATAAAGTAATTCATATCACAACTACTGTGTAAATAATAAGTGATTTAATACACTTATATTATCTTTTGACTAAAGAAACAAAATTGAAATTTGTATAAAAAAAATAGTAACAAGTTGATTCTTTATAAATCCCTCTCGATTTAATCGAAACTAGTGTTTATTTCTCAATCGTATCGTTGTCACAACGCTATAATAAGAGAACAGAGTTCCAGAACATGTTAGGTGTAAAAATTGAATCTGTGTAAACGAATATTCTATGTGTAGCTTCAGACAAAAATAGATAAAATTGAAATTTGTATAATAAGAGATATAATTGAAAATATCTGCACTTATAAATATTAAAAGTAGTTATAAGTAACATAACTCGTACTGATTAAGAATTCGAAAACTAAATACAGTATATATATTTTTTCTAAAAGCTTTTTCAGATAAATCTGCTACATTTATTTGATTACAATTAAAAAAAGAAACAGTTGTGAAAATAATGAATGAATATTTAGAGTTTTAGAATGTGCCGATAAATATGATCATTATCGTTCGACCAAAGATAATATTCAGTCTATCGTCGAATGTGTACTTAGGATTAAATTATCCCTTATTTGAAACCGAATAAATAATGTGAATAAACACTGAAATTTGCGTCATGCCTGTGTACCTGGAATTCAAGTTATGTTTCTTGTCCTTAAGATAACTATTTTCCTCCCTTTCTTCCGCCGTGTAAGAAAAAGAACAAAGATAGACAGCAAAAACAAAAAACGTAGAACTATTACAATAAACATAAATTCTGTGCGAACGATCGGCCAAAACCTTTATTTATTTATGTAATATGAAAGCATGAAATGAAGTGATAAAAATATTGAACCTTGATCTGACAACACAAACAAATCGAATGAAATGAGCACGTCGTAACAAGACAGAGCTGAGAATATAAAACATTGTAATTGTATTTTAAATAGTTGCTGAAAATTAATTAAAAATACGATTAAAATTTAAACCGGTCGACTGGCTATTCAATCCAATCTAATGATTGTCTACAAAAAACATTTTTATAAGTGTTTATAAATTTACTGATTTCGAAAAGATTATGTATTGAAAATGTTTAAAAATTAAGCTAATCTGACACACAAGTTTTGAATCCTATAGTCTGAAAAATCGGTTTTATAAAAAAACCATACATTTCTTAAATGCCAGTTTCTCATCATAATCGTTAACTAGGATTGTCTGGCAGCTAATTCTGATTAAATTGGTTAGTACAAGGATCAGGGGTTAATTGTTTATACAGACCTGAATATCATCGATTAAAAATAATCAAGGAAGTCTAAGAGCACAGACATAAAGTTCGAGTATTTAATGTAAAGAGTAGAAATAATTTCAATTGATTTATAATTAATGAAAAATTATACTTTCACGATTTAATTTTTTTTCCATCTCACAAATAAGAAAAAAACTAGAACCGAAAATGATCACTAATGATTTATTGAGCATATTTGATTATAAAAAGATTTTCTGATTTGTGGGATGAGAAATGAATACATTCGGGAAAGTGATTTTATCGAGAGAGCCAGAACTGTATCGTACAAAGTTACATTTCTATATCTCATTGAATTTGACAGGCTTATGAGTACTGGATAAACGACATGTACATGAACAACCCACTGCCACTACCAGTGAACTCGAATCCTGGAATGGTGTTTCCGCCCAGAAGATTCACAACCGTTCACGATGTCGCGAGATACGCCGCAAGACTCTTAGACGGTGTGCTGGACCATAAAGAGATTCTAGACAAGTAAGTACTTTGAAACAGAACTGTTAGATAATCTAGTATTTTTATTAACTCTCATTGACTCAACGGTACGATTTGATATCTTGTATAGCTGAATTATTGTAACATGTATTTTTTTCAAACTCTCACCCCTTTTTTATTACTTGTATATTCTACGTAGATTCTCTAAATATCAAACGCATCTAAAAAAAAATTTTTCAATCGAAATTTTAATCAAATTCCATTGACAATAATCGAATTCGTTCCACAATCGAACACTCGAAAATGAAAGTCGCTAAGATCGGTTACTGCGTTTGTTGTTTCAGAAAAGCTCTGCCGATTGAACGCGCGACGTCACGCGAAAAAGGACAACCGCTCTGTATGACACAATATTACCGATTGCTCACTTCGTGTCGCATGCCGGGAAAAGTACAGGATTCACTTTATTCCAGACTCGAAGATAAACAAGATGTGAAAAACAATAACGAGCACATTATCGTCGCTTGCAGAAATCAGGTAATAACTATTTTATAATTAAAAATCTATATGTAACTGAAATCATATTTCAACAAGAGATGAAATTTGCATCGGTTTTTAAGAAACGTATTTTTTCTGATCATTTTAATCGACAAACGTCTAACAGGAATAAATAACAATAATAAAAAAATACACCTGAATCTATAAATATTTTTTTTATTTATATGCGAATAATATTATTTATTTTTCAGTTATACTAGTTTATTTCTATAAAATTAAATCATGTGTTCGTTAAATAAGTGTTGTGGTAAGGTTGAAAGGAATTTTTTGTAAACATTTATGTGGTGTTATAAAATTGTTTATAAAACTCTTTATAAAATTGTGACCGTGTCTGTTTATTAAACACAGTTTTTATTAATGCAGTTTAATTGAATCGTTGAATTAAAAAACGAGTAAAAATCTTGATATAAAAAAATATTAAATGAAATATTTATTTTTCGCAAATGAATTCGTTTTCATCTCACAAAACATTTTATTCTGATCATAAATATTCAATAAATCCTTGTTAATAATTTCTGATTTTTATCACGTTTATTTCGAAGATGTCATCATCCTCTTAACATCGAAATATTTGAAATTTTCTGACATTTTGGAGGATGAAGAAGTAACTCATACGTGACAGTGAATCTGTGACAATCTGTGTATTCTGAAAAATGTATGGTTTACAGTTTTACTGCGTGGCCGTGAAAGCGACGGACCGTGGACGTTTGAATGAGGACGAGATCTGTTCACAATTCTTACACATCCTGAACGATGCGCCCTGTTTGGCAAGTCCGCCTCCTGTTGGTTTATTAACCGGCGATAATCGGCGCAAGTGGAGTGATAACCGCGAGTCGCTGTATCAAGGTAATATCTATTCGAATGAAAATATAAAATCATCTGGATATTTTATCGAACATTTTCATAATACAAATTATACAGTTTCGAGGATATATTTTCAATTTCTACAAACCGTGCAGTTTTTCCTGATATAATGATCAAAAATTAATTTTCGATAGTTCTGATTGTCGCTTATCTGAATTTTAATTAAAAAAATCATTATTCTCAGAGGTTCGAGGCGCAGAAAAAAATATCTGTTTTCTAAGGACCGCAGAACTAATTTATAGAAGTGAATTTAACCAAATCATCAAAGCAAATAAATCTGAAGGATTTTTTTATGCTCGGAAGATAATTAAATTTCTCTAAAAATATGAACCGAAAATAATTAACTGTTAGATATTTTAATAAACAACTATTATTGATTTTAATAAATGATTTTCAGTGCAACCTCATTCGATAAATTGATTTTTAAATATTCAATTCATTTGTGAAATGAATCGCGTTTAATTTTTCTAAAAATATATACAAACCTAAATATAAATAGCCAAAAAATCAAACTATAAATAATCTTCGTTCTTTCGGATCAGTTAAATTCTGTTCTCCACTTCTAGTTTAACCACGTGTTCCATCTTCAAGTATATGTTAGAGACACTGAGTGATTCTTCAACATCTACCTGAAGATTGTTACTCGTACTGAAACCAGTAATGGAGAACAGATCCAAAACATTAATGAAATCATAGGTACAGAAACATATAATAATGAAACTATAAACAAATTCTATATTTCAGATGAACGAAACAGACGTAATCTGGATTTGATCGCGAAGGCTCTACTATTGATCTGCCTGGACGAACCACTACCAGCTAACTTCAACTCAAGGCCTCTACGCACGAGCTCCTCGTCGTCGGCGTCAGGAAATATCGACGAATCGAATCGGGGTGGATATGTGGGTTATATTGCCGGACATCGAGATGAAACTAACATGGCGCATCAGATGTTACACGGCGGGGGTAGTTCTTTGAATTCAGCCAACCGTTGGTTTGATAAAACAATTCAGGTGAGCTAACTCGTTTCGAAACATAACAAAAATGTATTATAAAGCATTAAGCGAACATCCAAAAATAGGTTCCTGTCTTAATAGATCTGGAAATTTCCATATCATTTATATAAATTGTTAACAAAAAGTTTGTTTGAAGAGTGATTTATTTTTAATTTTTGATTCTTAAATAGTCTCTAATAATCAAATTATCAAAGTGCAATCGGCCAGAACTATTTTTTTTTAAAAAATACTGATTTATAATAGAAAAGTGATAAATTCGCATGTGTTTTCTGAAAATTTAATAAAGACAATACGATTGTAGTTGGTGATTTCCAACGATGGAGTGAACGGATTGTGTTACGAACATTCCCCCGCTGAAGGAATCGCAGTGGTTCAACTGATGGAGCAGTTATTGAAGAAATGCGAGGATCTACCGCCAGGATCTGTCGCACCTGCGACAATGCACAGTCATCTACCACCGCCCGAACGTCTCGAATGGCAATTGGACGCTCGAATGCATCGATCGATCCAGGAAGCGGCACAGAATATAGACAGGTATTTATTTGATCGGAATATAAATGTTTAGATGTGAAATTTGATAATCCAGATTTGAGAAAACGAATCGTATAAAATAAGATTGATGTCGAGCGTGTTAAGGATTGCGCTGCAAAAAGATCAAGCACGGAAAAATATTCCAGTGAGGCGATTTATTAAACATTGTTGGCCAAAACTTTTTCTGTACTTTGTAAAATGAAAAAACAATCCATCCGTGAAGATCCTAGCTCCTACTTTTAAGATCATACGATAACAATTTTTTTCAATAATCTGATTCTATTTATAATTGATTATAATTCTAATACACTGATTTTATTTATACAATAAAAGTATTTAATGATTTAAACCTTTATTGAAATAAACGAACATTTTTCATATTTCAGCTTGGTGGAAGATTTGGACTTTCACGTGCACAGATTCACCGGATATGGCAAGAATTATATAAAGTCTTGTAATGTCAGTCCGGACGTGTACCTCCAACTGGCTCTCCAGTTGACTTACTTCCGGTAATATTACTTTCTTATAATCAGTCTATTTTTTCGCATACATGAGAAATTATCTCTAATAATCCACCAGTTGTAATCACAGTTGTGTGTTTACAATCTTATCAATAATTTTATCGATTTCTAAAAGTTAATCAATCGATTTACCAGATAATGAGAAGAGATAAAATACAATAACTTTCACATTTAAGACAACTGTGCTCTGTTATTAGATTGAAACGTTTGTGTTCGCTGTTGTTTTAGGCTTTACGGTCATTTGGTGGCAACGTACGAGAGTGCTTCAACCCGTCGATACCGTTTAGGCCGCGTCGACTGTATCCGTTCGGCCACTCAAGAAGCACTCGACTGGGTGACAGCGATGTGTCAAGGGGAAGGAGGCGGAATGAAAAGTCCACCTGACAGTGAAGTCAGTGACGACGAGCTACTCAATATGGGCAAAAAGGTTACTTTTAGTCTTTACACAGTAAGTACAGTGAGATTTCTTAAATTCTATTCGAGTAAGTGGGCCCGTACGTATCTGAACTCCATCGCAAGATCGATAAGACAGCACTGATAAGACGTATCCCGCTTATAAAACATGTATCTCTTTGATTGTACAGGAGCAGAAGAAACTCGAGCTGTGGGACCTTGCCGTGAAACGTCAAACGGACGTAATGATCGATAATATAATGGGACAAGGGATCGACATCCACCTGCTGGGGCTCCGCGAGGCGGCCAGAGAGACCGCGCCGACCGCCGCGCATCCGCTGCCCGACATTTTCTTGGACGAAACGTACAGAATAGCGAATTATTTCCTTTTGTCGACGAGTCAGGTATCGATAAAGAACTGGATATAGAATATGCGAATATTTTTAATAAATTCATGTTAGATTCATGTTACATCTCATCGACTTTTCACGCATGTGTTTATTCATTCATTGCATAAGAATGACATTGAATGAGAGGACATAAATAATTCTCAGAAACCATTGAGTATTTCATTGAAAAACTATTTCGATTCACTTATATTGACAGTAAATAAATGTATAAACAATAAATGAATCTCGAGTAAAATTCTCTAAATCACTGCCACAATTTCACAAGCTAATTCGTTTTTTATCTCACAAACGACAGAAATATTTCCTGTCTAGAATGTTTAATAAATTATTAATAATCAAAAACGATCATCAAATCTTTACTATTCATTTTTGATCCATATTAACGATGCTATCATCTTCAAACAACATATAGAAAAATCTATAATTCTAAATCTAATATTTCGATATTAATTAACAAGACCAAAACCGTTAATTTCTGTAAAGAAGAATGATTCGAAATATTATCAACAGTATATGATCACTGCGACACTTTAAATTTTTAACACAAATTATCAAAATTTTTAACAAATTTTTAAACAGACACTAAAAGCTTTCAATTCAGATTACTGAATAATTTTATTAACATTTCAAACAGTTTCGTTTATAGATCCAAGTCCAAGTCCCTGCCTACACAAACAGTGAATCGTTTCTTTTCAAACGTGGTAATTTTATTTATTGCTTTCATGAAGATGAAATCTCACTGAGAATTATTCCTGTCGTATAAGAATTTACTCATTACTGCACACATTTATACATTAGATTAAGTTCTATACATTTTATTAAATCATTCCATTTATTTCAGTTTAAATCATTCATCATTAGATTATGTTGTTCACACTTTCTTAAGTTTATGCAAAATCGGATCATCGAATCGTTAACAGGTAATTAATGATGAAATGTATTGCATTTTTCCATAAACATTCTGTAAAAATCGCACCGAATTAATTTGTACATCTAATATTTTCATATAGGATTAAGAGATTGTTCTCATAAGTCAAAATTAATGTCTGTTTACATTGTACGAAGCGATATGCACGATTCGATAAAACCTCCCTTCTGATTTCCGAGAAATAATACATGTAATTGCGACTCCCCAGTTGCCTACAACGACCGACACATTCATGGGCTACGGCCCTGTCGTCCCTGACGGATACGGCGCCTCGTACAACCCGCACCCCGACAGCATTGTGTTCTGTCTATCTGCATTCCATTCGTCGGAGACAACGAGCACATGGAAATTCGCGCACAGCTTGGAAGAGAGTCTGAACGCCATGCAGAAACTGACACAGTCGAAGAACGGCAGCAAGTAGAGAAGTGTCGAGACACACCGCTACAGCTTCATTTAGATATTTTTCAAAGTATATATATACACACACACACACACATGTACGAGCATAGCGAATTGTATTTAGTATGAGAGTCTGGTTTAATTTTTCGAACGGATGGATATGCGACAGATCGTTCAATCCGTATCTGTGTGTAAGTGGAGGACCGGTCCTGTTCGGTCCGACGTGGGGACGTCGCGAGATTCATGCCTTACAATTATTTGGATCCGTTTGTATTCAGTCGAATGTATTGTTCCACTTAATGATAAGATGTGACGAGAATACCTCTAGACGTATTCGAATTATCAGAGTGTATGGAGCGAAAGCGAGGGAATGATAACAGCGATAGCAGAACTTAATGTTTTTTGATAACCATCAGATTATAAAGTGTTCCTGTTTATAATTACTATACATATCAAGTATAAGAACATATCAGTAAACAAATATACATAAATATATATTTACATAAATAAATATACTGCTGTGTAAAACGCTTCGAGAAGTATAACCGTGTTAGAACACATATTTACAGGTATTTCTTTTCGTTTGGTGTATGTAAATAGTTAGTATAGATTAGAAATGCGTGTATTAGCAATATATAGAAACTATATTTTCACTAGCGGCTATGGAACTTTTTTCATATCGAACACAGCGTCAGAGCAAAAAGGGTAAATTGAAAAAAATATATATACATATCATACATATATGCATATAAACATATATCTGAGGAGAGTCTATCGAAGTTTATTCTGTGAATAAGAAACGAGTTCGTTCTTTTAATCATTGTTACATATCGTTGACCGTCCTATCTATATTTATTATCGTTCGATTCGTATGTTCAGTTCGACATCGATTTGTTTGGTGTACATTTTTCCTATATATCAAGTATTATGTATAGTTGCAACGTCGACTTATGTCTCGATGGAGGGATGGCGTCCATATCGATGCATAGGCGATGGTCTTCGATGAGCGTATATCGATTCTTTTTTTACATTATATATTAGATGTTGCTTATTCTTTGTATTGGTTGATTGACTGTTGATGATTTGAAATCTATTATTATTATGAAAGTATTAACGTTTGTAGAAGAACAACAAGCCAGTTTATACAGAAAGATCTTTTTTTTAATTCATTGATACTATTTATACAATTCGTGTAACCTGTAAATGTTTAAAAATCACAATATAAAGACAACTGATAAAACACACTTTTAAAGAAGCACCGAAATGTTTTTTAATCATTTGCAGAACATTCTCAATACATTCCAAGAAGAGTTTTTATTGAAATCTTTTTAAACTTTAATTTCATTTCCTATCGAATTTTTTTAAATATTCTGATAAAAATTTAGAGGAAAGTTAGTGCAGTTGAGATTGATAATTTTCACAAATTGATCTACATTTTACTTAAACTGATAGTTTAATGTGTCTTAAATTTAAAATCTGTGTACAGGAACATATTTTATAAAAAATGACACTGGCTAAATTCGGTATTACAAATGAACACGTGTTCCATTCACAAACTATAAGAAATTTATAGTCAAAAATGTTCAATAAATCTTAATTGTTGCTTATAACAAATTTCTATGACGCTTCCTTAATATTTAGGAAATGTATAAGCAAAAATCTTTTATAATTTATTGAATATTTTTAACTGTCGAAGTATTTATGGTTTGTAAAATGAAAAATAACTAATTTATTAAAACTTTGCTTCATTTCAAATCATAACGTGCAGACTTTTTTTTAAAAAAAATACATTTTTATAAGTTGTGACACGAGGAAGATTCCCTGATCACTTTTTCAATACATAAACAATTTTATCAAATGATTTCATAGATAGATTTTCTTTATTTTAATAGATTAAGGTTCCTCCCTATCCAAAATCCATAAAGAAAATGTTCAATAAGTGATTATTGATCGATAATCATTCGTTGAGCATTTCAAAGCATTTTACGGTCGTGTTTTTAAGATTTAAATCCGCGTCGATAACTAAGAACTTTTTATGATTTTATGGGATGAGAGAAAAGAAGAAAAAACACATTTGTGAAAAAGAATTCAGTCGTACGAGAATTATATTTTGATTTAAATACGATCTGTATAAAATACTGGGTACTTTATTGTGAATAGAAAATAATTTGTGAAAATGCGTACACTTGTTAAAAATGATTTAAATTTTTATCATATATTCAATATTCCTGTTTCAACTATTCCTGTGATTTTTTTAAAGCTATAACATATGAATGATTTATCATTTCGAACAGCAATCTTAAACAACTCAATAAATTCGTACAAACATCGATCCGACGTGCCAAAATAAATCTTACAGAATTCAGTTTCACGATCAGCAATATCTGTACCTATCAATGAATTAAAAAATCTCTGTTCTGAAAAAAACTGCTTACTAAGGAATGAAACGCTTGTTGAAACGTATAAGTTCTATAAAAAAAAATGTTTTTTTATGATTCGTAACGACTGGACGTCTGTTTACAGTAGAAAAAAGGATTGTTGAGAGCATATAATTTCCTTCTGTTATACTAAACATAAATATAATGATAACTATTATTAATATATATAATATAGGATTTAAAAAAAAAATATTAACTAAAGTGAACATAGCTATGCGACCCCTTCAAGTCAAATATTATTTTATTGTGTACACAAATTAATCTATATATATAAAAATATACAACGTTCACAATTTGTGTATTTTGTATGGAGTGTGTGCTTTATATGTGTTAGTAATTTTTGGATGTATTAGATTACACGATTCATTAATTATAATTAATTGATTATAACATATGTAGTGATAAGTATTTCGATGATAATGTTTATATAATTAATAATGAAATACAATTATGCAATTGATAGCGAACTGTAATTTTAAAGAATTACATTATTGTTTTTTGTATATAGTCATTGTAATTCATATGTATGATCAGTTCTTGTGTTATCTTTTTATTTTCTTTCGAGACACAAGTATGCGATGTTTGACCAGTTACATGAAACACAAATCTTATCACTGTTGATCAGGAAACAGAGCGTTTCTTTGTCTCGAATATTTGTTATGATTGATATGGTTTGTGATATCGTTCCAGCTATAAAGATCAAAATAGTTACAAAGCATAGACTTTATACAACGTGTGGTTAAGACATGGGATTTTTAAATTGTTTATCGTTTTAAATACAATCCTATCGTTTATATCGTTGAAAGTATTCGATAGATAAGCTTATTTGCTATCCGATTCGCGATTTTCAATATTAAAACCAACAGTAGTGTTAATTGCTGCGTTTTTTTCATAAATCTCTGTTGAATTCTTTGAAATGACTTTGATTTTCAAAAAAGAAAAAATCCGTTTCGTGGAAGACCTAGCAAATAAGGCACATGCTTCAATATTTTTGTATTTTTTTTATTTTTCCTATTTAACCACTCATACTTTTTCTGTAAATCCTTGAAACGGCGTTGATGACCATTTCTTCTGTTTGTTTTATTGAATTCGTCCAGGAATCGGAACAATAACAATTCATTGTTCTAAATTATAATCATCGACACTGATTCATTTCAGAAATAAGACATTATTGAAAAAATCCCTCTCGACTTTTTAGCCATACTTTAGAATTAAACTAGACAGACGTTTCGAAAAGCCTGATATCTTAAACGCTCTATTTCCAGTTAATTTAAAAAAATCGGTGGTTATTTTCAAAACAGTTATGAAAACATGTCTATTAACAGAGATATCATGAATCGATCTTTCTTAAAGATGAACAGATTAAATCTTCGTATACTTGTGTATGTAAATATAAAATAGTTTTTTAATGAAGGAACGAACGTTTGTCAAACACTGAATCTTTAGCCTAAAATTGTTAACCTACAATCTGTTGTACGTTTTATTCGAAAGAGTCTTAAAGTGTCTCGATTATTTTAACATCTGTTCATTATCTTTGTCTAGAATTGGCAAATTTTACAATATCTAGAGGATTGAGATAAAAGTATTTCTAGAAGAAAAAAAAAGACCAGACTGTTTAAGATTTCTTTTTAGTAATTCAACGGCTGATTATCAGACAAGAAATATATATAACTAGGGTCTAAATTGTATGAAAATGTTTGTGAAAAATCTAAATTAACATATAATGGAATATGACCGAATGGCCGTTCGAGAAAAAACTGATTATATTTACATATTTTATGAAATTGAGTTGATATTCTATCGACAAAGAGGTCGATTAGATTAAAATTGATTTCCAGCGGGAAACAGTCGTGTTACATTTAGATTGAGTTACGTTTTTTTTTTTAATATATAAAAATAAGAAGCATATCTAAGAGAAACTGTTGGTTATATACTTGTTTATTGAAATATTTCAAATAGGATTTATATTCAACTGTTACTGACTAATGTAAACGAGAAAAAATATGATATATGATATAGAATTTTATATAATTAACATGCAGTTGTAAAAAAAAGTATTTATAATATTATGCTTAATGTTATCTACTGCACTTATATCACTGCATAAATTTTATTTGTATTATGTAGTGTAGTTACATAAGCTAAAACGATAAAAAAAAACTATTGTAACTAAATTCGGTTTCATTTGCACCAGACGTATCTGGTTTAATGCCCGCACAGTAACTCTTGTCCATTCAAATGTATACTGTAGATAACATTTCTGTACGTATTTAATCGAAACGAGAAAAGAAAATTGTACTGAACTTTACATATCGTATAGTACCTTTCGTAGTGTAAGTACTTCCACTCCCCCCATGACATGCTTGTTGACTACTTATTCATCGAACTGCATAGATAATTCTGTGATAACTGTTTGCATGAAACGATTCTGTTTTGGATTTTTCAATTCATTAGTTGCATCTGACGGAGAAAATCGATCGGTTTCAAATATAGGATCTACTTGATTTGTAAAATAAAAACAACAACAAATACAAAAACGACGCGCGAAGCTCAAAGATGTGCCATTTTTTTAACATTTCCACTTGAATCAATTACTAATGAATTGGAAAATAGATTGATACCTTTGCTTGTAATTTAGAGGCTTATTTATTAAAAGTATTATAATATACATAATCGTACATTATATGTGGATACATATATATATAATATATATATATATATATATATATATATATATATGTATGTATGTATGTAATAAAAAATGCGTTAAAGAGGAAAACTCTTATAAAATACAACAAAAACAAATCGAATATAAAGAAACAACGATGACAGAAATGTTAGAATTATTTTTATTGATCGAAACAAAATTTTCTCGAACGAGAAAGGAGTTGTGAAAAATAACCCCTTTGGATTGTTCTTCTCCTTTGTGAATTTATTCAAATCTTATTCTTCTATATCTTCAATTTTTAGATATAATTCGATTGATTCCATCAAGTAAGTCCCTATTCAATTCATTATCTTGTAAGGCATATTTTCTAAACAGGCCGTTGAAAATACAAACTTGAGAAGAGATCGAAATATCGTTTCTTCGTTAGTTTAAAAGAACATATCTGAAAAAAAATATAAAGAAAGAGATGAAAAATTCGGAGTTGTGTTTAATTCAATAGGATTTCAACTTACTGGAAGAAATCGGTCTAATTAGGATTTTTTATCCGAATTATCCAAAACTATTTATTAACTAATGTCTATATTTGTTCGTTCCCTAATTATTCCTAAAAGACCTTACTTCGATTTCATCTTAAAACAGTTGAATTTATATTTTCTAAGACAGTATTTTCTGAACCGGTCCTGAAAATACAGATTCAATACTGTTAAGAGAAAAAATCGAACCGAAATCAATTCACAGTGTTTCGTATTTTTTCGAAAGAAGTCTTGTTCGTTTTAATTTTCTCAAAAGTGGCAGCCAGATCTGAAAAGTAGTGACAAGGATGAGAAATGTGGAGTTTTGTTTAATCGATTAGGATTGCAACTCACATAGACATGCGGACCATCTGGAATTCTGGAATATTTCCTAATTAAAGAGGATATATTTTCATTTCTTACATTATTCCTCGATATTGTTTTTTTCAAGTCAAAATAATTCAAATAATTGATCTGATCCTTCAATACGATTTCTACTTAAATCGATTTTTGACTGTAAATATAACACGACCGTTACATTCTCTGTTTGTTGTCGAACAACTGATCAATTTTACGAAATCCGCAATCCGAACTCGTGTTTGAAAAATAATAATTCTGTGCCAGTTTATTCGAACGTTTCCGATCTTTCCCCTTCAACGAACCAAACCGTGCGTTTTATAAAAGTTTCCCCGGACGATTTAACGCTGCCAACATCGATTTCTGTTATTAAAGTGAAAAGCGACGCTTTTGAATCACTTAATGGTAAACAATGTTATATTCATAATAAGATTAAACAAACAAAAAAAAAATAACTAAACATATCGTATAATAGTATTCGTAGTATAGACATTAATGTGATATAAAAAAAATATACTGATAATTACTTACTCTACAGTATGCAATTCAAATATTTATATATAAATTTACTTGTTTGATGTTATACATAAATATATATGAAGAAATATATATGAATATAGGTACGTTCGACATTCTTTTTATTTGTTTGTGCAACCGTTCTCAGATTTCAGCAACAGGCGATTTGTTTCAGAGTTGAGTCGGCTGCTGTCATTTTCAGGTAAATGCTGATATTAATTTTCAGATCACTGATTGATTTATTGACTGATACGTTTATTTTTGCCCTTACAATTTTTTTTTTACAAGAACAAGTGATTAGTAATAATGTTTCGAAAATGACTACAAGTATTGACATTCATGTCATTTTCAGATAGATGATGAAGATTAATTTTAAATCATTGATTAATTAACTGATTAATATGTTCATCGTCCTGTTTTTAAATATTTTGTATAAGAATAGTCGATTTATTTCAAAGATGTCTCCAATACTAGTTTGGGCACGAGTGCCATCCTCAAATATACGATTTTCATCGTGAGATATATGATGAAAATTCATTTTAAATCATTGATGGATTGATACGTTTATTGTTCTGTCTTTACAGATTTTGTACAAAAATATGTAAAAAAAGTGCTCGGTCTCAGGTAGTATGTTTCGATGCATATGCTGTTGCATTTTACCGAATTCTACTCGTGAGAATATTGAAGACTTCAACATCTAACTGTAAATGGCACTCGTACCGAAACTACTAGTGAAAAACAAACAGCTAATCAAAAAAAAATGAACAAAAAAATATGTCAATGAAATCACATTTATAAAAAATACAATTATTAAATTCTAATAATCTACCTGGCAATAAACGATATCAAGACATATCATTGAAGAATGATGTTCGAAATTCTCAGTGTGGTTTTTTTAAGAGACGCGACTTTTGATATCTGTCGTCACAAATAACTGTTTGTAATAAATAGACAGGGGACTCTATTGGTTCGATCATTTTAAGGTAATAAATGAACGAATTGACGGGTTCACAGGTCAGGTTCAAGGATAAGAGATAAATGGGACGATGTAAATAGAATGTCAACTATGTTTTTCTTCTTTATTTTACTCATCACTTGTTTAAAATATATTTTTGCATTCGTAATAATAACAACATACATAAAATAAAAATATACAATATAAAAATATACATTAATCATGTACGTAAATAAAAGTATTACATTGTTCGTACAACGAACACAAGCTTCCAGTGTTAACAACAGTTATAGAGTCTATTTGAAAACGTAACATATTTAAAATTAACATTCCCCCTCGATCAGAAAATGCTTATTGCATCTTTGAGCGGCTTGCTCCACATTTCCGTGGAGATGTCGTCGTCTTCAGACCGCGAAGATACAGAAAACACTAGTCTGAAGATGACTGCACGGCGTGTGTGTAATCAAAACGAATTCTAAGCAACTGTTAAACATCCTGGTACGAAGAAGTCGTGTGAAGTCATGCGACTGATTCGTGTGTGAAATTGTGAATTTAGCCACCGGTACTAAAAACTATAATCGTGGCTTCGATTGACACTTTAACATGAACGCATTAAGTACCAACAGTGGACGGACAGTTTCCTTGAAATATGCGAAACAAGTCAAACGCGCTAACGTCCCAGTTGAGCTTTATCAGAAAATAAAAATCCGAACGTTTTTTTTTTTAAATAAAAAAAACAACATATTCGTCGATCAATTTCAATAAAATGATTACTGGCCGCAATTTTGTATTTTTTCGCGTTTAGCATAATTAAAACTAACACTTATTTTATAACCGTGTGATTAATCAAACAGTGCAATGTTGAATATAGATTCTTGGCGACGGTTTTTTTTTTTTTTTTGTTTGATTTAATACTGACGATTTTACATTTCGGACAGAGTGTAATTTTACGTTTTTCGATAGCCTCGAAAATTACAAAAACATTTATACTCGAAAACGAGTTTCCCTTAATTATAAATTAGCAGCTTTTGAACGATTCTTTAACATTTAATTCTTAACTTGTTTACATCACTAAATCTATAGATAGTGCCATATATCATCGTATGATAGACTCGATGCTGAGAGTCTATCGTGCAATTTTATTTAGAATTTGGCAAAAGTATCAGCGTTTCTTTTCCTGGTCTCGTCAATGAATGCATACAGATAATATGCATCGGGTAATTCATACTAACATTTGTAACAAATTACAAGTCTAATGACTAGTTGGAAGATCTGTTGTATAAGTCACTTTCTTAAAAAGTGGTACTTGTTTGAACATTGTAAGATAAGTACACTTAAATAATTGATCTGTGGATTCAATCCGAGATTGTTTTGATCGGTGTCGGCTCGACAAACACGTGATTCGTTCTCGGTAACATTGGGATTTAATCGAAAACAAGAGTTTCAGAAATGAGCTCTTTTTCAGTCCACGGACCATTAAAAAATCAGCATCATCTTTACAGAACAAGATCAACAGAAATGATCATTGACGATTTATTCAACAGTTTCGATCAGAAATTGTCTCGTGGAGTGAAAAAGGAATAGCAACTGTACTGTGAATTCAAGATATTTCAAATACTTTAAATATCTTAATAATTCTTAATACTATTATAAAAAAATACTTTAATATCCGCTACCATTTAAAAATATACTTAAAAAAATAAACTTATAAGTACATTTCAGCTGAAACTTTATAATAGAGTCGTAGATTTAATATATACAGACTGATAAGTTCACACTACAAATTCCGTATAGAGAACAATAAAAGAAATATGAATATTTTTCCTTATAGAGATCGGCTCGAGAGTATAAATAAGTACAACGAAGACAACAACACGAAATGTAATCAAACTATCCTTATCAGACGAGTGTTCAACTATGCATGTAAGATAGGCAAGAACACATCTGCCTTAACATCTAAAAAAGGTACACAATAGTATTGGTCATGAAAATTAAGCAAAGTCTTATTGATGAGCGCGATGGAGATTTGAAATTGCTTCGAAAGTCCGATCTTGCTTTCTTTGTTAATTAAACAGTCCGTATCTGCGCCGCTATATTTATTAATTTTTTTTCCTCATAGAGATATTTATATAAATATCACAGTAAAAAAGATGAAACTATATTTAATAATACACACATATAAAACTGTCCTTTACAATTCTTTACACATACATTTATCGAGAACATTATCTCGCCACTCTAAATGGGACAAACAAAAAAACATGAAGATAATGCACTCACATTCGACTATCTATTCAGGGAGGACGAGATAAGAAATAACATTATCAGTCTATATAAATATTATGATTATGAAGAAGGTAAAGAACCTGTTAAACGTATCATACCTTTAACAGTACAAATAGAATCGAGTGACAGTCTTGAATATTCAACTGAAATGTTGACCATTCAGTCATTCCAAGTAAATATCGTCTACTTTGAGAAAGTTATGGGACATGAGTTCTCGGGCCGTGCTGCGGACACGAGAATCGTGCTGTAAGCAACAGTCGAGGAACTGTTTCCCTTCTTCGCTGAGCGGCTCGGGGATGTCCGGTGTTTCGCCCATGCCGACCACGAACATTATCTGATAGTTCGAGTCGTACTGGGCCCAAGGGCGCTAGAATAGAAACGAAACCTTCAATACTCTTTTCATTACAAAGACCATGAAAAATGTTTCTGATCGAAATGGTTCAGTGCATCATTTCTGATCATTGCTTATGCTCTTCCATGACGATTCAATCATCTTCTTCGAAATGTACTGAAAAAAATTCACGACAGAACGTCGTCGAGGCGTAGAAAAATGATTTTTATGTACCTCGACGTTCTCGAAATGACGGCTTCGGCATCTAAACGCAAATAAGCAACAATCATAAACAATTTATTGAAAATGTTCGACTAGGCATTTTTTTTATGACCTGTGGGATGAAAAGAGGATAATTTCTTAATTTAACCACACTATCAGAACTGTATTGTAATAATGCAATCTATACATATCTCTTTAAATTAGAAAAAAAAAGATTATGTAGAAAAATTCTCTTTTTATCACGAACACTGTTTTTCTTTGCATGCAAATTCGACAATAATTTCAGATTGTACTAAAAGTGATCGACTGTATCAACGACACAAGCCTATATTTATTTTCTAACACGAATTAAATAAATAAACGATAAACTAATTTTCATACCGATGCATGTTGTCTTATCTCGAAAGGCAAATTGTATTTAAATAGAGAGATTTAATCGTTTCTAGATCACTCATTGGAGCAAAGAGTGTTCAAATTATTATCAGAATTAATGATCATGGAAAACATTCTTTACAAGTCTTAGGTGATCGCTACAAAGGTTATTTCACAAAGAATGGAATATTGAAGATACGAGCACTGTTTCTCCAAATTCATTAAGTTAGATAATACTGCGTATTTTTATTTTCTAAAATCTGTAATGATAAAATAAGCCGATCGTCGACTCTCAGTACCTTTCCCGAAGCCATCTCGACAACCACGCAGCCGAGCGACCAGACGTCCGCAGCTCTTCCGTGCCCTTCACTGTCGGTTTTCATAAACACTTCGGGTGCCATATAAGCTGCACCAAAAAAAAAATAAATAATTAATAAGTAACGTAGAACAGTGTCGTGAATGTTAATGGACCTCGAGTCTAGGCTAACCTTGTGTGCCGACGAACCCCTGTAGCTCGCCCGGCATCGTCGTGTGCGCTTTAATCTTAATGGCCGATCCGAAATCGCCGAGTTTCAGCCGATTCCCTTCCTCGGTCAGAAATATATTCGCACTCTTGATATCCCTGTGAACGATCCCGTGCTCGTGGAGCGTATGGATCGCCATGAGCAGCTGGTTCGTGTAACGCCGCACGGACGGCTCGGCCAGCCCGTCCTCCGTAGCCGCCACCAAGTTCTCTAGCGTGCCCTCCGGACAGAACTCCATAAATATCAACATTTCCTCCTGAAAACCGTGCGTGCACGTTCGAATTTCGTACCGAATCGCGCGTCGAACAAATCTTACTCACCCTGTGTATCTCGACGCCGTAATAACGGACGAGATTCACGTGAGTTATCCCCTCGAATATCTTGATCTCTTCGGCGATCTTCTTCAAGCTTCTCTGGTCGTTCGGCTGAATAGGAATTTCCTTCATCGCCAGCATTTCGCCGGTCGCGTTATTGACGGCCGTGTACACTTTTCCGAATCTTCCTTGTCCTTCGCGTGGGGGAATCATTGGATCGATCATTGCAAGGACAATCTAATGGTAATTCGACGGTCTAATTAAAAAAACAACACTTACCGATTTTGATTCCCCTCTGCCAACTGAAATTCACACTCCGGGACTTGATGTGCAGCTTGTCAGAGGCGTGTGTCGCGGTGATGCGCCCGATCAGCTCGTGGGCACGCAGTTTCTCATCCAGACTTTTCTCTAGCCTGTTAATCGCATCTTTGACACGTTCAGACCTGGCCGCTGTCGCATCTAGCAGGAACATTGAACATACAGTTTCGTAATAGTCTCTTTTATCGGCCGATTTCAGCAGTGATCCCATCGTCGGGTAGATTTCGAAGAACGGTCTTCAACATCCACCCGAGGATGGCACTCGTGCCAAAAATAGTCACTTGGCTGACCCAAACAGACAAAGACCGACAGGAGAACAGTTAGAAATATTATTGTCACTGATGAACATTACACAACTGATTACAAATGAAAACTATTTGTAAAACTGAATTTTATCCGAAAAGAAATGATTATTTATGAGCGCCCTAATCTATAATACTTTATTTCAAAGACTGAAATGTATCTGACGTGCAATTATTCCAGAATTCCCGTTACTTTCGACCACACTTCTATTATTATACAATCAAGTTCTAACTCATAGCATTATTTTTTTTCGAACGGTTTCTGTGACTAAACTCGTTTTCATCTATTTTTACCGAACACACGATTCATTAATTATATGATTAAACACAAAATATATATAAAAGCTTTGGAAAATAATTTAAGTGATATTTATGTATATCGTTTGCAAAAAGAAAGTTATTTCGAATTTTGCCAATAGAACTGTGAGTGATTTTCACAAATTAATTGTTTCTTCGCCGCACAACCGTTTACGATTTCTGGGCCGGAAAAAGAATTCATTGTCGGGTGAAAGCGTATTTAAAAAATCCCGGATTCGTTCAGTTTTGAATTCATGGTAAATTTAAAAAATGAAAACACCGAGTGGCATCTCCTTTTTTATTATCAGAAGGGTAAAAACGGTAAAATCACGCCGCGTGCCAACCAATTATGATTATAATAAAGTCGTATACGAAACAAACAGTCTTCTACTCACATGAAAACGCCGAAGATCGATGACTCGGCCTCTTTTCCGCCTTACCATTCGATGTTTTCCTGTCAAAGTGAGAAAAAGTTAAAAAACACTGATCAATCATGTTACAGTGATTACAACTTTCTCAGTACCTTGGATTTTTGTTACTGCTTCTGTCCACTTCGTCAGTCGATTCTTCGATACTCTCTCTACTGAATAGTGAGAACGGTTCCCTCTGCTTCTTGGTTATAGACGGTGTCCGCGACCGCGACTGCGGCGACGATCCCCTAGACTTCGTGTGCGACAGTCTCGGCGACGAATTCATTATTTCCGGGGAAGGGGTCGACGCCGTGCCTATTATATGCGATACGCACTCGTCTATTAAATTCTTCAATTCCTGTAAAAACAAAATACGTTTTTTTATACTTCCGTATCAACTGTTAATCGAAAAAAAAACACTACTGTTTTACTAACATTGAATTCCGTGTCGCCGAGACCTTTCGTGTATTGCGGTTCACAGACGAGTATCAGAAAGTCGATCCCTTGACCCGCCCACCGAGGCCGCTGGCCTCTACCCCTTTCGCATCTCTCCATGACGAATCGCATCCACAGCTTGGCGAAATACATCAGGTTCTGCGAGTTGTTCGACGATTTCAGTTTGTCCGATGTGATTCGAGAGACTTCCCTGCAGTACTGGAAAAACGAAAAACGTGACTTTTCAACGAGACGCGTCCATTGAAGGCGGCGTCCGTCACAGAACGCTCATCACCTCGAATCCGAATTTGAACGCCTGGTGGAGTATTTCCCGACACCGCGACGATAGCTGGTTTTTGTCCGTCTCGTCCAAATCGTCGTTGATCGACAGGTCGAAGATTTCTTGTACTCTTTCTATCGCTTCTGTTAGATCTTTCAGTAGACCGTGAACGGCGGTCTGAAAATCGACAAAGTGTTTATATATATATATATATATATTCCCAAACGAAAACTATACGGAAAGCACCTTCAGAAGCATGAACGATTCGGAGATTTCCGGTTTCGGTTCGTTGTCGTCCGCCTTGTGCAAGTAATAAAACTCTTTCATCAAAGTTCTGCTGAACGATAAGGTTTTGAGGCTCCTCTCGCGCTCCTCGTCTAAAAGGTTTTGTAATTTCCGACAGACGAAAAGCATCGGCTGTCTGAACAAGAAACATGTTTCAATAACAACCGAAAATCGCGCCACGAACGTACTCACCTCTGCTGAGCATCGTCGTCGGCACAAACGCCGGTGTTTATGTTCACCGCGAGTTCCTCGACTCGCGACTTCAGCGTCGTGCCTATATTCTCGAGTATCGAACTCACGATGTGCGAAAATTTCTGGCCGACGAACACCAAAGTCCTCGGCACGTGACTGTACGTCGTCTTCACGAAGTTCCACTCCTCGTCCAGCATGTTCTTTTGGAAACTCTCGTACTGAATCATGACAGACCACTGTTCAACGTACTCGAGATACATCTACAACAATAATCGACAGTGAGACACGGACATCCGTTCCGAGTGCGGTCGACCGAATACCTCGAAAATTTTCTTGATACTTTCGTCGAAGTCGTCGACGACCTGTTTGTACTCTTTGTATTCGGGATCTTCTTCCGATAAGACGGTGTTGATGTGCGTCAGGATCCGTTCTCTGTGTAAAACGGCTATACGTAATCCTTCCTTTAACTCCCTCATCAACTGAAAAAACATACAATCGGTCAGGCAGGTACTTTCGCACGGAACCCGCGAGTGCACTCGGGCCGCACCTGTCTTATACTGAGCGGCGACGGTTTATTCGGTTTCTGTTCTAGACGCATCCGCATAAATTCATGGACCACCTCGAGCGGCACGAGAGAGAGAAAGAGAAACACCGACCTGTACGACGGTAACTGTAACGCCTGAGCTTCCGGACTCCAATAGCCGTACCGCCTTAATTCGCATTCATCGACGTTGTATCCGTCGTCGGTCGACTGAAACCGTACTGACATAAACACACTGCACACATCTTTTTGCATAGAGATACGAACCTTCAGCTCGCACCTCTGTTTCGTGTACTCGTCGAAAGTCATTCCCGGCGGCGGCCTCTCGAGCGTTATCTGCGCCTTACGCAAAACGGTCTCCTGCAGTATTTCCAAGAAGTACAACGCCCGTCTCAGTCCTTTCGTTTTCAAAACGTTTTCGATGTACTCCCTACGAGAGAGACGACGCGTGAAGCGACATGCCGGCGATTACGGACGACCGAACCGTCGAGCGTTACCTGTACGGCGAGACGTCCGACGAGTTCTTCAACTGCTTGCCGAGGCTCGTGATCGGCGCCACGTTGAAGTAGTCGACCCGTTCGTCGAGGTAGTCTTCCTCGTTGCACGCCGACGTATTCCCGTCGTGGTTCGAATACGTCGAGTTGTTGCTGTCGGACGGGCTCGAATAGTCGATGTCGAAGTCCACGCACACGTGCCGGCGATTTCCCGACTTGTCTTTGCAGTCCAGCGAGCTGCTCCTAATCACCGAGCGAGATAAATCAGACGGAATGTTTTTTCGACGCCGTCGCGAATCGCTACCGACCTAGACAGCCTGTCGGAGTTCGTGCCGGCATCGTCGCTCGAGTGATCGTGTATCAGGCTGCACGTCATGCCGGCCTCGAGGTCGGACAACGCGACCGGCCACTGGCAACGTTGCCCCTGCAGGAACATCATCAGCCGGCCGAGTATCAGAAGTTTCAGCCGCTGGTGTTTCATAAGATTGTACCACAGGCACATCGCCTATACGGATGCACGGGAAAATGTCAACGAACGTTTTACTGTTATGCTCGCGTTTCGCTACCTTGACCCTGCCGACGAACTCTGCGGACTTGTACAGCGAATAGAATTCTCCGAACGCTTTCGACGACGGAAACAACGCCTCCGCCGCCTCCAACTTCTCCAATAATTGCTCCACATCCCGTAAAGCGTCGTTCTGAGCGCCGACGCACGACGCGCAGTACATGGACAGGCATCCGTCGCAGGACGAATCGCCCGCATCACCTGATTTCAAAAGAAAGTATCGCTGCGAGGGAGGTTCTAGATAGTCGAGATCGAAGAGCGCGACGCTAACTTACAGTCAGATTTAAAACACGACTCGGATACGGACCCGTTCAGAGATTCCGTGCAACTCCTTGGGACGAACTCGGCACCGACGCCGCTATCGCTACTATGACTACACGTGTCGGGCTTAACCGAATCCTTCGGTCTGTTTTTGATAAATCTGTAACGACGACGGCGACTATTACGACTGCAACTAAAGGATGTGTAAACAAGTGTTTTTTTTTCTAGCCGCTCAGACCGAACAACACACTGCGAAGGCCGAATGATATCTCAATCGCACAACACAAACAAGATAAATCATTCGAAGATAACGGACGGATCTGATTAAGTATTTAGAAATAGAACGGACGAGATACACGAAAACGTATAATCGAACACAAACAGAGAATTAGTTGCGATTATCTTACGGAGACGAGCGTGTATAAAAATCAATTCGGATTTCAAAGTACAAACACATGCGATAAGATATTGAAAACAGTGTGTTTGTTTAATAAATTATGCCTTGCGTACACAACATTCCGTACTGAGATCGACGACAGTGAGCGTGCAGTTTCTATGCGTTCGGCTCTCGGATTCGAGTGACTTTTTCTCGTTATCTGTTTTTTTTCTTCGATAACACCGGTACGAAACGAGCGAAGAGATGCCGGTCGTCGGACAACAAGAAAGCGAACGGTGCTATATTCTGAAAGGTCCTAAACTTCAATACAAACAGGACTGCAGTCTGGGCAGGCACCTTCTCGAATGCTTGAAAAAGTATGGAAAATCCGTCGCTCAGGTATTGCGCCGCGCGCACGAACACATTTACAGATATTTTGTGATTTGTTTCGTGGCTGTGTTGTCCCTCGTCCACGAATGTCTATCGAAATCTTCGGACGGATGCACGGTATCCGCCTGACTTTGAATATAAACGTGTTTGCAAAACAGGTAGATCCGGTCACGAGGCAATCGGTGTCGTTCTCCGACATTTACGAGAAGAGCATCAGCGTCGCGAAAGAGCTTCGAAAGAGGAACATAGGCCAGGACGACGTGATATCCGTGTGCAGTTTCAATCACGTCGACGTGAGTTTACCGATACTGGCGGCGTTCTACTTAGGAATCCAGGTCGCGCCGCTCGACCCGAACCTATACAGACGTGAGTCGATCCCCCAGTTCGCGGAGCGACGCGCGCACGTCTCAAAAAAAAACATCTTGCAGACGACATCAAACACCTTCTGAAGATACTACACCCGAAACTCATATTCTGCGATCGGCAGTCCGTCGAGATATTACAGAAGTCGCTGAACGAGCTGCAGCTGTGCATCGAGCTCGTCGTGTTCTACGATTCGAAGGTGCACACGCGGTTCGAGAGCTTCCTCGGCGAGGACGGCGCCGGCTTCGAACCGTTGGACTTCCACGACCCGTTCGATCACACGGCCGTGATAGTGTCGTCGAGCGGGTTCACGGACCTACCGAAACCGGTCTGCATCTCGCACGGGAATCTAATGAATCAGCTGCAGTCGCACTGGTACGTACGGCGGCGTCGAACGGCCGCGACGTCGCACGATTGTCGAACCTGTGTTTCAGGGAGAACAACTGGGCCAACTTCAAGCTGATGAACATATCGACGGTGTCGACGATCACCGGGATAAAAACGATCCTGCACTGCCTGGACCGCGGCGCGATCAACGTGTTCGCACCGAAATTCGAACCGAAGTCGTTACTGTCGGTCATGGAGCAATGCACGGTACGGCGACGATCGGGCGGACGTGCCGGTTCCTCGAAACGCTCTGACATCCGATACACGTTTACAGAGTCCTTTGGGCGTTCTGTTGGGCGTTAACTATTTCCATCAAATAGTCTCGCATCCGAGCGCGCCGACCTACGACCTGTCGAGCGTGCAGATAGTCGTCGTGTACGGCGGAAAAGTCTCCGACCAATACTTGAACAGGGGGGAAAAGCTGTTCCACAACGCGTCCGTCGCACTCGGGTACGGTCTGACGGAGGCGACCGGTTTGATCTGCACGACGTTCCAGAAGAGAGACTCCGTCGGCTCGCCGGAAGCGGACACGGAAATGAAAGTACGTCGAGACCGTCCGTTCGAACGCGGTCGAGTGAGAAACGAAAACGAATAAATTTTATCCGGTCGCAGGTGATAGACAGGAACGGCACGGCGGTCGGACCGAACAAACAGGGAGAGATATGCATCCGCGGCTCCAGAATAATGAGAGGTTACTTCAAGGATAAAATCCAAACGGAGAAGGCTATCGACAAGGACGGGTGGTTCCACACGAAGGACATCGGGTATTACGACGCGGACGGCTGCGTGTTCATAAGCGGCAGACTGGACGACGACCTGAAGTCTAAATCTCCCGTAAAGGTTCGTAAACGAAACGTATCGACACGTTGACGAGACGTTATCGTCGTTAAACGCCCATTTCGACCGGCAGTTCGCTTCGACGGACGTGGAGGATATTCTGAACGACCATCACGATATCAAGGTGGCCCTCGTGACCGGGATAAAAGTCGAAAACGATTCGATCAAGGTGAGGGCGTTCGTACTGAAGAACACGAAAAAGTTGGTCACCGAAAACACGATCGACAAGTATCTCCACGGTGAGTCGGCGGAGTCATCGCTCGGACGGCTCGGTTCTGACTACGTCGTCTGTTTTCAGAGAGGACGAATAAGAAGTTCACGTTCGAAGGCGAGATCCTGTTTTTAGAAAAAATACCGATGACGTCGGCCGGAAAAGTCCACCGACGAGCTTTACTGAAAGCGTGCCAGACGTACCAGAAAGACAAGTGTCTCGTTTAGTACGAAATCGGTCGTCACGACCGATTTCGTATCGACGTCACCGCGAAAAAGGCGGGAACCGAATCGTTTCTTTCGAAAGTTTCGGGTACGGAAACCGCGATCTCTTATCGATGCTCTCGAGTGTGAAATTTCATATGAACGACTGATTTTGTTACTCGGCACGTGATAATAATTCAAGACGTCTACGTAAACGTTTTACACGTAAAGATACATAAAAATCATGGCCGTAAACATGCTCCGGACGATGCGATTCATGTAAGATACGATGTTTATCGAACTTCAATAAATAAAAACATTCGAAACATATAGCTCCGATTACCTGTACTTCACGATATCTTCCAACAGCCGCGATACGGACTCTCTGGCGGCGCACAGATACGCGTCCTGTTCCGTTAACGTTCGATCCGCGTGTCTCGCTTGCAGCTCGAGCCATATCAGGTCTTGTAATTCGTTCTGCCATACGTGGTCTTCGGTATCCTTTCGAAAAAATAATAAATTACTTCGGAAGTCCTTCTTCGAGCGCGTAGAAAACATATAAACGATATTTATACTTCTTCCGCACTTTTTTTAATAAACGACTTACGTCGTCTATCGTACGTTAGAAATAAATCACATTACTTGATTCTTCTGGTCCGTGAACCTGCACTGAACTAATCGGCTGAATTTCTTGAAGAACTCTATACGGTCTTCGGGCAGATCGTCGAACTCGTTTATACTCTCCGCGTACCTCTCCCTGCCGAGCTTCTTCTTCCAGCGGGTGATGACCGGCCGAGACGTCAGACTTCTGAACCGGTTACACGTCTCGATCTGTACGAGAGCGAAAACTCACGTCGATAAAAGTTTCGCGAAACGTCCTAAAGGATTCGATACTGACTAGAGTCGGGAACTTCGCCTCGTGCGGGGAAATTATAGGCATGCTTTCCGCTCGTTCGTCGTGCGACTCGAGAAACGTTTTCGTCGACTGCGAATCGCCTAGATCGAGCTTGAGGTCGCGTTCGAATTCGCGCAGGAGCTTCCACGACCGTTTATCCGATCTCCGAGGGCTCGATTCTGCAAAATCGGAATTTCGATCAGAACGTAGCGAACCGCGACAGAGCCGATCGAGATCGTACGGACGTACCGTAATCGGAACCGCCGCAATCCGCTTTCTGTATGAGCTCGTTGAAACAGATAGTGTCGAACGTATTACGACGAGTGATCTTCTGTGCGAGGATTTTTGTCGCTTTCATGTTACTAAAATGAAAAACAAATATTTGTACAGAAATTAGACACGATCACTTAGACACGATCACACACACACAAACATATCCACCTATAAAAGATATCGGTGTGAATTTGCAATGTCAACAGAAATCATTATCTATTTTACTTATAAACATTGATTAGGCACAGATAGGTGTTTAGTGTGTTTTTTTTTTTATAAAGAAACAGTGACTTATCTCTAATTGTGTGACTTACAAGCACGCTAATTGTTTTTAAATAAAAAAAACTGATTCAGAAGTACACACAGATTAATACATTTTATTTATATCGAGAAAAAAACAAATCACTCATTCCTTGTCGAATCAAACTATCGAACTAAATAACAGGTCACTCTACCTAGCGTTATATTCTTTTTCTTTTTGATTTCTTTCGCGCTGCCTGCGAAGGATTCGAGTGCGAGGAGGAGTACAGCCGTACTGCTCGAATTCCGCTAACTTTTCGTCAGACAACGTACTTTCGAGACTCGACATTCGTTCGAACAGGGGAAAACGACGCCTGCTCGTCTCATTCTGACCGTCTCTGTAAACAGGAACGTCCATAAGTATCAGAGAAAGGAAAACTCACCGGTTCGTACGACCACGGACGTTCATACGATAAGTTTTATTCTCTTCGTTTGCTATCTGCACTTCGAACAGAGATAGCGGTTTACGTGAGGACATCTACGTTAGACCGGACTGTTTTTCGAACCTTATAGCGGTTTCTCTCGCTTTATTCTTCGATCGAGGCGTCCGTATAAAACTCCGATCGATCGTTAGAATGTTAAATGCAGATTCCGAGCGAAGGAAAGTCCTAATATCTAAGCATGTCGCTCGATGAAGATTGTTTTCGTATTTAACCTCACGGCCAGGATTGTAATCGACTGTTTATGTACTGTCAGGACTTGAAAGTCCTGTAAACAGAAACTGATATTAAATAATCGATGATCGGTCATTTAGATTCTACAGAATTTCTATACAATGGACGAAAGAGCCTGTTCTAACATTTCTATTTTATAAACAATGATACTCTGTTTTGTTTTCAACAACTTTATTTATTTATAATTGAAATTACATTGTTTTATTTTCGCTAATTAGGTAAACAGCGTATTTAATTGTTGAAAAGAAAAAGGCGGGAATAAAAGTATCAGACGATTAACGAAATCGGGGACAAGATTTTCATTTTATTTTCCGGAAAACCGAAATGCGCGAGCTTATTTTCAAAAACTCCGTCATAAAAATACCAATGTTTATATTTCTCTGAACTGTTCATTCATGTAAGTGCATTAACAGGTGGCGATCATTATAGATGATCCCTGTTAAATCATATTCGTATTAAAAAGCTATCAGATAGAAAAGCACTCGAACAGATAAGCTCCGCATTCGGACGAGTGGCGCTGACGGTCGCCGCCGATTGATCCGGAAAACCGGGATGATTGAAATCGACACGGGTGACGCAACAAACGGCCCGATCGGAAAACACAACAACAATACATACGAATGTGTCTCGTCTTCGTCCGAATTGTAGAAGATCTCGATCCCGAGCCGCTTCTTCCAGTCACTATCTGCCATTTAAACGACGCACGGTTCGCACGCACCGCATAAATATTATTGAAAAATAGGGGCGCACCGTCGACGAACAGCTGACCGGGCACCGTCCGTGCACTTAACACTGAATGCCGACCGACGTTAATTGTGCGAGAGTCGCTCTCGTACCAATCGTCGCATCGCAGACAGAACTAGACACGTCTATCTATCCGAACGGTAATCAGGAGAAACCCATAAAAATTCCCAAATAGCAGACATGTTTGTTGACATTCCGATTACGTACGTAAACACATCGGCGTGTATTATAACCGACCTTAACCTTTCGTAAACCCGGACGGTTGCCTCGACGTGGGCGCGCACTTGTATTTTTTACAACTGCGAGTCGCACTATTTTCACAATTGCTGTGCGAGTATTGATTTTCGCAACGCGGCGCTGGCTTAGTACACTCGTAGACGCTATTCGAAGAGTGCGGACAGTGTTTTTAACACTACAAGAATTTACCTATTCTCGGAAAACACGTCAGGATTTGAAAATAACTTTGCAAAAATATGCATGTTTAGTTGCATAGCTGTCCACTTGAAAGGCATCTTCAGATTAATAATCATGAACACTGAATCGAGATGAGCGATTCTGATCCTCGTTTATATTAAGTTGGTGTAAAAATAATCGCGGTTTTTATCATTTGAAGATTGGCGCCGATTCCTCTAGTTACCGTTATCTTTCGTTACAGTCATGTGATATATCATTTTAGACAATGAAATCAGCACTACCGATTTCAGCTTATGTCTATTGTTTTCATTCTTTAGTATTGTTGGATACAACCTCTTAAATTAATCATGGAAAAAAGAAAATTCGCGCAGTGTTGTCGTGTGAGTTTAAATTGGAACGTAAAGCACCAGAAACTGCTCGAAATATCAAATTTGTTTTTGGCGAAGAGTCAATTAGCCAACGTACAGCTCAACACTGGTTCCAAAAATTTCGTGATTTTTAATTTTCAAATATTTACAGAAAATCAATAGTAATTTAGAGAATAAAACTATAAATAAAATAGAGAATAATCGATATTTTTCATCAATTTTTTACACACGTTTCCTCACAAACCGTGCAAATACTAGAGAACAATGTATAAATTAAGCAAAAAAAAAAACACTTAAATCCCACACAGAATATTTTATGTAACTTAGAGTCAATATAAGTTCAACATTAAAAAGTAGATCAGCAATGAAAGATCTAACGTACGAAAAATCTCAAACCCTTTATACAGAAACTGGGTCAACTATTTAAATACCAGGTAACGAATGTACTTAATCGGTGAATAATTTTTTTCTCCGTGCAATAAAAATTAGTTTATGTAACTGAACTGGTAAAAAAACGTATCGTACTGAAACAGAATCTCGGCCGAACGAGAGAGAAAGAGTTTTATGTGATTACACGTGGTCTATTAATGGGTGTTATTGTAAAATGAGCGATTCTTATCATTGTTGTTGTTACAATTGTAGGATTATGTCAAATGATTCGGATTTTAAGTGGGGTTTTTCATGGAAATCCGGTTTATTATAACGAATCGATTTTTAGTTTCGCTTCAAGGCATACTCACTGAATTGTTCTCAAAATTATTTGAAAGATATATTTTTTTTCTTTTGTATACATACAAAAAAATCATTAAAAGAATTTAAACGTGTAAAAATATTTTCTATTCGCGTTTCTGGTTGGATATAAGTTTAAATTAGTCAAAATATGAATATCTATGCAAATATTCAATAATTATTATCCTAAAATCCTTTCTTTACACGAAACTTTTTATAATATCTGTTAACATTAATAAAATAGAGAAAATGCATTAAATTTCCAATTTTAGATTTTTGACCCAAAAAAGTAAGAGTATATACCCATTATTTTTCTATGGAAGAAATTTTTGGAAATAAATTTCGTTTTTTTACACGAATCGAACCTTTTGACCGCTTAGGTACGGAAAAAATTCTTAAAAAGATTTCGAAATGCTGGACAACTTTTGCATGTGTGTTTATGAACAAAGATATGGTTTAAATTTGAGAAAAACTGATTATTGCTTAAAATATCGAGTAATTCTTTTACCAAAAGCTGTTTTTCACATGAAACCACGATTAATCTGTCTATTAGATTCGAAATAGATCGAAAACAAATCAGTTCTGCGATTTTCGATTTTTGGCCTAAAAAAACATCAAGGTATATGCCTTGAAATTTTGTAAAAAAATTTTTGGAAAAAAATTCCAATTTTTTTCGTACGAATCGAAACTTTCATACATATAGAGACATCAGAGAGCCATTAAACTAAATTTAAACTACCAGAAATATTTTTTCGGAGCGAAGGAAAACCTCAATTTAGACAAAAATCAGTCTTCGGCTGAAATATCAAATAATTATGCCATTAAATACCATTTTTTACTTGAAATATGTTTAATATATCTATTATATTCGTAATAGGTCGAAAACAAATCAGTTCTGAGATTTTCGATTTTTGGCCTAAAAAAACATCAAGGTATATGCCTTGAAATTTTGTAAAAAAATTTTTGGAAAAAAATTCCAATCTTTTTCGTACCGATCGAAACTTTCATACATATAGAGACATCAGAGAGCCATTAAAGTAAATTTAAACTACCAGAAATATTTTTTTAGGGCGAAGGAAAACTTAAATTTAGTCAAAAATCAGTTTTTGGCTAAAATATCAAATAATCATGCTATTAAATACCATTTTTTACTTGAAATATGTTTAATATGTCTATTAGATTCGAAATAGGTCGAAAACAAATCAGTTCTGAGATTTTCGATTTTTGGCCTAAAAAATCATCAAGGTATATGCCTTGAAATTTTGTAAAAAAATTTTTGGATAAAAATTCCAATCTTTTTCGTACCAATCGAAACTTTCATGCATATAGAGACGTCAGAGAGCCATTAAACTAAATTACAATTACCAGAAATATTTTTTCAGGGCGAAGAAAACCCCCAATTTAGTCGAAAATCAGTCTTTGGCTAAAATATCAAATAATTATGCCACTAAATACCATTTTTTACTTGAAATATGTTTAATATGTCTATTAGATTCGAAATAGGTCGAAAACAAATCAGTTCTGCGATTTTCGATTTTTGGCCTAAAAAAACATCAAGGTATATGCCTTGAAATTTTGTAAAAAATTTTTCGGAAATAAATTCCAATCTTTTTCGTACCAACCGAAACTTGCATACATATAGAGACGTCAGAGAGCCATTAAACTAAATTTAAACCACTAAAAATATTTTTTCAGGGCAAAAGAAAACCTCAATTTAGTCAAAAATCAATCTTTGGCTAAAATATCAAATAAATATGCCACTAAATACCATTTTTTGCTTGAAATATGTTTAATATGTCTATTAAATTCGAAATAGGTCGAAAACAAATCAGTTCTGAGGTTTTCGATTTTTGGCCTAAAAAAACATCAAGGTATATGCCTTGAAATTTTGTAAAAAAATTTTTGGATAAAAATTCCAATTTTTTTCGTACGAATCGAATCTTTCATACATATAGGGACATCAGAGAGCCATTGAAGTAAATTTAAACTACCAGAAATATTTTTTCAGGGCGAAGGAAAACCTCAATTTAGGCAAAAATCAGTCTTTGGCTAAAATATCAAATAATTATGCCATTAAATACCATTTATTACTTGAAATATGTTTAATATGTAAATAGGTGTCTTAGTGAATGAAACTTTGATATTGTATCATAAAGAAAACAGTAATTGATTGAGTCGATTTTTGAAAATTATTATAATTTTTATTTAATGAATATCCGTATCCAGTCATACAAATAATCAAAAACCGAAAGCAATAAAATCTCAACGAAACTATCTCAAACGCCCGTCTGCCACAACAACAATCGAAATAAATCTTATTTATTCACAAGATTACAAACTGTTTACTCTACTGGTATAGACTTCGACTCAAATCACCAAGCACACACACACACACACACAAGTCAGTGTATAATTTTTAATCAATGGACTGACGAGATGAGCTTATCTCCTACCACCGAAACCCATATTATCATAATTGTTGCGTATTGACCATTCGTCCCCACTTATCGACAATTAAAAGTCGCAGCACAAAATATAAAGTCTTTCTCCAAAGACACATGAAAAATGACTTAACCGCTGTCATCACATTTATAATCGGTTATCATTGTGACTGAAGTCAGTCATTCGAAATCGATCGATCGATAAATCACAAACGGTACAACAATACAGAAGAACGTGACAATGAGTCTCTGTTGATGCTGGAGTTCTTGTGCTGCACTGGAAACACGAACATTGTTTGAAACGGTCGTCCGGGGCTCGTTTCTTGATTTTTTTTTAAAGAGACGATTTCGTTTTCGAAAAAAAAAACAGTAACTGTAAATATGAACAATCTATTGTTGTAATTCGAGCGCGGTATACTTGTTAATCAGTTTTTTTTTAAACAGTGTGTTGGTTTATACCTAGACAGTTTTGATCACACATCGAAAATGGTGCTCAACAATCAACAGAATTCAAGTGAGTGTATTTCCTTACAACAATCTCTATTTATATATATATATATATATATATATATATGTATGTATGTATATACGTGTGTGTGTATGCATGTATGTATATCACCATATGTATAAAAAATGTTGCATAATTGAAATATTTACACCTCGGTCATAGTTAATAGCTGTTACGGAAGAAATGTTTTTAAATATAATAAATAACTTTCGAAAAATGTTATGTGTATACAGTTAGATTGTAATATAAAATTTGACAATATCAATATATAATGATACATGTTCGATATTAAAAAAGGTATTCTTGAAAATGAGAATAAAAAAAAAATGAAAATAAGGAAATCTGCATAACGATTGCATTATATAAATTGCAGTACGGAATTCTCAACTCGAAGAACGATACTTTGTGAGAGAACGGTTTGATTTACTTATTTTCGAATCTGATATGTTTATAAATAGTTATGGTTGAATAGAAAAAGTCGAATCTTCGCTTTACGAAGAGATGTTGTCAATTTCTCGAACGGATAAGTGTTTATCGATAAAAAAAAAGTAAGAAAAGGTGTTTTATTTTTAAATGGAATTGAAAAAATGTATTTCAACCGTGTTTAAATCCTCTGTTTATTAAATATATATATATATATATATATATATATATATATATATATATATACATATATATATATAAATATATATATATATATATATATATATATATATATATATATATATATAAAGTCTTATTGGATGAGATACTTGTTAAGTTTATTGTAAAAACTAAAATTTCAAACTGGCGGAACAAACGAATAATTATTATTTTTAAAGTATTTTTAATTGTGAAAATAATACGAAAAGAAAGTGATTTTTAGATAAATTTATTTAAAATAACCGCAGTTCAATATTCTCATTTATAATTTGAGTGTTTTCAACAACTGAATTATTTAAAAATATTTTAATTAATTAAAGAATGAAATCGTACTTTACTCGTTTGATAAATAAATTCCAAGCTGCTTAAAAATAAATAATTACACTCGGATAAAATCTGTTTAATTTTTAAAACAGTAAGGTAAGAAATCCATTTCTAAACTGATTTGTTCAAAATAATCGTAACCGAATAATCTTGTTTATAATTTCATGAACTGTGTCAATTATTAACCTGATGGAAAAGATATTAGTTAATTTCTTGTCGATTGAAAATTAATTGTATTCATTTTAAAAATAAATTCTTAGATGTTGAAATGATATTTGTAGCAGAAACGTTGATTCATAGTTTGTTTGTTTTCTTGGAAAAAAAACATTTCTTTAGTACAAAATTTTATAGATTTTTACATTTAAGGATTGTTGAGTTAATTAAAAAATATATTAATCGATTGACTGATTAATAAAAATCTTAAATTGATGATATTATGAATATAGTTCAAGCTATTCGAACAAATAAATAATTATCCTTGTGAAAATCTTTGTAGTTCTAAAAGGAAGACCAATTCATTTCTAAATAGAGTTTCTTTGTAATTCTGAAAAGAAAATAAATTCATTTCAAAACACACTGATAATTTGTGAAAGATAGAATTTGTTTACTAATTTTTGAATTTGATATATTCATAAATAGTTATGATTGAATAAAAAAATCGAATTTTTATTTTATAAAGAGATGTTTTCAATTTCTTAACGAACAAATAAGTGATTATCGATACGAAATACGCAAGAAAAGTTGTTTTATTTTTAAACAGAACTGATAAAATGTATTTCAACCGTGCTTAATTCTTAAACGCTTATTAAAAATATATATATATATCATGTTTTTTTGGATGAGATACTTTTTATGTTTATAAAATTTAAAACTGGAGAAACAAACAAATATTTATCATCTTTGAAGTACTATTAATTCTGGAAACAATAAGAAAATAAATTTGTTTTTAAATGGATTTGTTTGAAATAATCGTAGTTCAACATTCTTGTTTATCATTTTATAGCTTTTTAGTCGATTCAGTAAGAGAATTATTTTAAAAATATTTTATTAATAAATGAAATCGTATTTCATTCATTTTATAAATACATTTAACATTACTTAAAAATAAATAATTACACTGATAAAATCTCTGTATTTCTGAAAACAGAGAGGAATGAAATTTATTTCGAAAATAAAATTATTTAAAATAATCACAGTTCAATAATCTTATTTATAATTTCATAGATTTTCAATGAATTCAATTATTGAATTATTTAGAACATATTCTAATTAACTTACTTATCAGTAAAATCATATTTATTCATTTTACAAATGAATTCTAAGCTATTTATAAAAAATATTTATACAAAGATAACATATTTTAATTCTTAAGAAATAAAACAAGAAATTTATTACTTGAATAAATTCGTTGCAACACATTTGTTGAAAAAACATATTAATTAATTAGTTGTCGATTAAAGATTCTTGTATATTTATTTTATATATAGATTTAAAGATATTCAAATAAATAAATCATTCTAGTTTAAGGAAAGGTGTTACATTTTTAAAATAAGATATTTGTAACTGTTTCTTTTTTAAAAAAATAAATACTATATTTAAATATTTTATATGAAAATCGTATAGATTTTTAAATCACTGAATTGATTAAAAAAATGTTGATAAATAAAAATCTTAATTTTATGAATAAGTTTCAAGCTGTTCAAACAAATTAATTAATATCATCGATACAATCTTTATAGTTTTGAATAGATTTTCAACTGATTCAATGATTGATGAATTTCAGAAAATATATTAACTAATTGATTGAAAATCTTGTTTTTCTGTCTTGTTATAAAACCTACATTCTGATTTATTAGAAAAAACATAATTTAATATTTTGTTAGATACATTTTCAAACATGTTGATAATTAAGTTGATGAAAAAATATATTGGTTAATTATTTATCGATGGAAATCTTTGTAAATTTATCTAATAATTAATTTCTAAAATATTACAATATATAAATGATTGTGGATTGAAAAGATATCAAAATCTCAAACAGAAAAGATTTACTTCTTCAGATTAACGGTTTTTTTTTAAAAAAAAACCGTATTTAAATACTTTGGTCCGAAATTATATAGATTTTGAAATATGCCGATTACTGAGCTAATTAAAAAATATATTATGAATAGATTGACAGATAAAAATTTTAATATATAACTTTTATGAATAAATTTCAAGTCGTTCGAAAAAAATAAATAATTAAATAGCGATAAAATCTCGTTAGTGCTGTAAGCAGTAGAAGAAAAAATTTAGTTCTATAAATGATTATTTAAAATAATTCTTATTCAATATTTTTTTGTGATTTCATACGTTTATATATATATATATATATATATATATATATATCGATAGTTATGTTGTTGGAAAAATATATTAATTAATTCGATGTGGATTGAAGCTTCTTGTGTATTTATTTATTTGAAAGTAGTAAGAAAAGTAGTTAATATTTAAATAGCTTCTTTTTTAAATAAAATAATCATATTTATTGTTTATGATTGTATAGATACATGATTCAGTGATAATTTCCTATTTAAAATTCAACATTTTGTCTTTATATAAATTATAAAAATATTAAACGATTTTTTATACAAAATGTATGATTTATAATAAACGATTATCGTCATAAACATCAACCTGTTTCAATAAACAAGTTGATTTTCATATTCTATGACAAAAAGGAGTTTGAATAAGAGCTGTCTCGAGGAATTTCGTAAAGTCTGTTAGTAAAATATTGAAAACTATTTATTTTTGAAACATATTTTTGGTTCTATCTGTGAGTTCATTTTCACAGACGATTTTTTCACTCATCCTACAAACTAAACATTTTCTCTGATCAAAAATGTTCAATCATTACTCAACAATCATTCCTGATTGTTTTTTATGAGTATTTCGGTTATTTCTATTCTTTTGATCTTTCTATAATTACATTTTAGTATACTTTTAACGCTTTGAGAATGATTACATAGCTAGTAGAATACACGAAGACAATATACAACACAAACATCAATCAATAATTGATCATTGCTGATTGTTACTCGTCTTCAGAACAAAATGTATAAGATGAATGAATAATTAATTTATGGAAATTAATTAAGATATAGAGTCGAATATATTTCGAAACTGAATAAATTTTTAAATATTTTACAAACATTGTTTCGTACTTTTCTTGAAAAATTTCTTTTCTTTCAACTCTTGTGTATCATAGAATATGAAAATAAACCTGTTGTAATAGAAAAAAATATACATTCATTTACATTCATTAATAAATAACTATATCCAGTTGTAATTTATCTTTTTTTTTATTAAAATCAATGTCAATATCGTTAATAATAAAAAGGAAATGTTGAATACTTTGTCTGCTTTGATAAATAGCTTTCAGTTAATGTCTTCCTTTTTACCTTAATTATGAAAACAAATCAATTCTTGTAGAAAAAATGCAGTATTTTTTTCCTTAATAAATTGTTTGCATCATTTTCGATTTTTTCAACAGAAAAAAATGTAAATATTTTTTTTAATGGAAAGAAATTGAAAGATTTTTAGTTTCACTTGCAAGACAGAACTGATTTTTTTAAATTCAGTAAAAATGATTTCTGCAAATGGATTAATTTTTTTTTTTAAAAAAACAAGTAGAAAATACTTACGGAAAAGTATTTATTGTAATAAAATTATTTAATTAATTGTATGAATTAGTCGTTTTCAATGAAAATTCATTAAACATCTAATGTTTTCGTTAATAATATATACTCAAACGATTATCCGATCTACTCTAAGCCGATACACTATATATTAAAATGTATATTTATTGATATTACGCAAAATTTAAAATACATTCAAAACCACAAATTTCAAAAATAAGCCAAGTTCTCCGAACACGATTTTGCAACACGAATGAATCACGACGGTTTTTTTTTCTGAAACCCATAAATTGTTATAAAAAGAATTCGATCTCGAGCCCTTGACCCACAAGCCATGTACACATTGACGTATACGATATTAACGCGGAGACAAGGTAATGTATGAAAAAAAAAACGCCACGGAGAAAAAGCGTAGCAAATGACGTGCATCAACAGCCGTTCTTTGAGTTCTGTTGAATTCCTCGCCAAAGATTGCAAATATTGTTTAATAATTTTTCATTCGACGAACGAATTAATTCATTGACACAGATACAATAAACGACGACGTAACGACAGTCTGCACGGATGTTTTTTTTATGTCAGAAAATCATTAACGAACAATGATCTCAACATTTTTAAGATGATTGTGTTACAGTAGAACTTGAAACTACAGTACAAAAACTATACTGTAAAATACAAATTACTGGAAAATATTACAAAAATTCAGAAATATTTCATTGAAAACCACTCAACAAATGATCACATCGTTAAGGATTGAAAAAAATTACAACAAAAATCGACCTATCGGTTCAGTGATGTGTAATTAATTCAATTTTCCGAAAATAGACATTAGAGATGATATTTTTAGCCGACAGTTCTGTAAATATCGAGATAATTTTAAACGAAAACATAGAACTAATATCAAAAGATTGTGTGATAGATTCGAATACAGTTTGTTATATTTAGAGGTGTTAATTGTGTATTCAAATTATTTGTCACAGTGTATTTTGAGATACCCATAGAAACAGCAGTGTATAAAAATAATTATGTCATCGGGACTTTGATTCACATCTGAATAATTGATATATTGTCTTTTTTTAAAGTCGATTCAGAAATAATTGCAATTTTATTAAAAGTCACTTGTTTACTTATCGTTTATAGTATTTGTGTTTCATATTAACTTTATTTGACTTATTCATTAGAGAAAATATGGAAGAAAATCCTATACAAATCAAGTATATGTGGTCTGATCAAAAATTCCTCGGATATATTTCAAATTAGAGAACTATTAAAAGAAGTTTAACAGCTGATATTTATTTTCATATTATCTAAATTTTCAGTTACTTTAATTATTTTCTTGTTATTTTTACTTTTTTATGTTTGCATATTTTCAGATTTAATATTTTTTTGATTTGTTCGAAAATTAAGAAGATTCTCGTTGATTTATTTGATTACAATAGTTAAATTCGTTGTATTAATCTGTTCAAAGTTACATTAAAGTGAATAAATATTATGTTTATAAGATTTACCATCGTTCGCAGACTAAAATTCGACAAGAATAATCAGAAATGTGGAATGAAAACTAATAGATGTACAGAACGATAATTTATCTGCACAATATTATGATTAGTGATCGATTTTTTTTTTAAAAAATAACGTATTTGGAAATTTGGTTAGATTTGTTTTCACAAATTAATTTTCCATTCCTCTACAAATCACAAAAAGAAAACCCTGATCAAAAATGTTCAATAGTTGATCAATAATCAAAAAATCTGTATTCAGAAAATCTGTATATTTACAACTGTTAGATTTCAACAGCGACTAATTCACTTTCACAAACGAATTATTTCTCCATCCCGCAAAACCACACACATTTTTCTGGTCAAAAATTTTCAATATATCAATTATTTATTGATTGGTTTTTAAGAGTTTCCTGTTCGCTGGAGTTTTGAATATGAGGACAGTGTTATAAAGATATTCGTATAAGCGACAATCGAAACGACTGATTGAATACTTTCGGTCAGAAATATTTTTATGGGATGAAAAAAGAATTCATTTCTGAAAGTAGACACGGCGTGTCTAATGATTTTTTAATCGGACCTCGTATACGAATAATGTTTTTTTATATATGTGTATGTACAATATTTGATATCCAGAATAAATAACGAACGATGACGTCCGCGCACAACTGCCTAAAGGCACAACGTACCACTTGTTTACCGACGACAATTATGAATTGCATAACTGCCATAAATCGTACATTATGTATTATATCTTTGAACTTATCAAACCTTGGCACGTCATATTTGTTCAAAATATAGTCTCTTTTCGAATAATCCACGCGGGCGTGTCGAATTTGGATCGTCCTCGTTCCGTTTTAATTGTAACTGCCCCCTCGAGACGATGTGCAAAAAAAAAACACACACACAAACACACACAGCCAAGCACTCGTGTGTGTGTCCTTTAATTCAAGTATATGTTTATTATTGTTACTATTATTAATTGAAACAACGATTTCTAGTACTTTTACGGACGACGCGGTGCGTTTAAAAGAGAATTAACATAATTCTAAGAGCGAGTAAAAATGTCACGGTTCGATGGTATAAAAGTTCCGCGACAAAACATTAACCATGATCTAAAAAAAAATATTAGAATGGCGTTTTCGAAATTTCGAATAATTTCTCGAAACTATGAAAATTATTACACTGCTATAAATTTCACAGTGTGAGATCATAGATCATGACAAATTGTTACCAGTATACTTTTTCATGAAAGAACGAGATTTTTTAATGGATACTCAAAATGGTATTTCATCATGGTGTGCGAACAGAATTTTTTAAAGTGAATATTTACTGCACACTAATTCATATTTCTATCAGCCAAATAGACTAGTAAATCTGAAACATAACGCGTGCTATTTTGAAAATTAATAACTACGAGAGCGGTGTGAAGTGTAAATTGTTTCTTGTGCTCGCTTTTCAACTCTGGCCGCATGAATTTAAAGATTGCAGAACGAGTATCGAAGATGCACTACACTCGGGAGTTACTCCTGACACCGTTCTCGTAAAATGAGACATGAAAGATCTAATGTAAGTCTTTAACGAGCAAGAAATACAAAAATACTGATAGATAACGAAGAATCTGTGAAATATGTTAGAATTTTTATCAGTCGACTGCAATAATAAATTCATATTAATCAATAATATACCGATGAAGATAACAATTATCTCAGATACATAAAACATGACTTTACACTTGAAAAACTATCAATTAATATAATAATAAAATTAAACAATTTTCCACTAGGAAAACGTCTACGTCTGTTTACAAATACATGAAATTAATGAATAAATAACTTTTTTAATAAGTATAAATCAATTTATACTTGTATCAATCAAGAAACATAAATTGGCTCTACTGACCATAAAAAACTACAATACAATTAACATGGAACACATTGTTTTTAATCTTTTCCATTAAATTACATGCGTCTCTTGTACATTTTTATGTAAGTATGGGAAAAAAATATATAAATAATGCATCGATTAGTAAACACTGCCATTTAAAATGTAATAAAGACTGCATGTACGCAATTAAAATAAAACATAAAAAGTAATGTATGTATGTATACTGTCTTACAATCTGATATCCATAATTATTTTGTGAGATGAAGAAAAAAATGTGACATGTTGACGTTTTACTTGATAAGGTACAATGTATCATTGTCTGTAAACTTGTTCTTACTGTTATTTAAATTTTATTGTGTAATATATACATATATATATATATATATATATATATATATATTTGAAATTTACAAATTAATTCTTTTTTCAATTCATAAACCTTCAAAATGTTCAATTAATTATTAGTTATTTTTCTTATTGTTACTTATGCTCATTTCAATGATATTTTCGTCTTCAGAGTGTAAAGATACAGAGATTTGATTTTTTAGAGTCAAGTGTCAGAAAAACCAGAATCTTCTGTACCACGGCGGTCGAAGTGATCGCGTCGGAACGCAGTTCTGGCATTCTAGTTAAAATTACATACATAAACAAATATTTCTGTTCATTCATAATTTTTGACTGTTGCTTATTTCGACGGCGATGCTTTCGTCTTCAGAGCGCCGAGGTACAGAAACACATGCTTCTTTAGAATCGAGTACAGAAAATTTAGATTTTTCTGCACCTCGACGCTTTAAAGATGATGGAATCACAACACTGGTTAAATTTACTTGCATGCATGGATCCTTCACGCATCTCACAAATCATAAACAATATTTCCTATTACACACAATGTTTGTCTGTTTATACACACTTCGATGGCAATGTAGTCATCTTCAGAGCGCTGAGGTACAAAAAAATAAGCTTTTTTTATAATCAAGTACAAAAAAAATAGATTTATCTGTTCCTTGATACTCTCTGAACATGACGGCATCGCAGCGCGGTCATAACATTGTCGTAAATTAATTTTTCACTCATCCCACAAATCATAAACAATTTTTGTGATTATTCATAATTTGTGTCTGCTTTTTATACACATTTCGATTGCGATCCCTTCATCTTAAGAACATAGAGGTACAAAAAGCATGATTTTTTTAGCATCGAGTACAGAAAAATCAGATTTTTCTGTACCTTGGCGTTTTGAAGATGATGGAATCACTATACAATTTTGATATTGTGATTAAATTCTCTTTCATAAATGAATTTTTCTCATATCACAATATATTCAATTAATAGACGAATATGAAAAATATGTGCTGAGACAAAAATTAGTTCATTCAACCTGGAAGGATTAAGAGAATAATTCAACAGCAGATTTTGAAAGGATGATCGTGATAAGGCTATATATATATATATGTGTGTGTGTGTGTGTATGTGTGTGTGACGTGTGTGTGTGTAACGTGTTTGTGTACATATTTGATACATTTTAATGATTGTATATTTATATAAAAGTGTATCGAACTTCTTTTGCTCAATAGAAAAACCCCATACTTTCAAAACGTGTTGGTAGTGCCCTCGTTCTAAATTATATATACATAATCTACTTGTAACTAGTTTACACTTCTAAGAAATTTGTGATAATTAAAAAATATAAATTTTTACCGTCAATATCTGAATATTCTTCTAAAATATTAAGTTGACGTATAAGTGAAAAAAGAGATATAAAATTGTATGCGATTACCTATAAGTTTTCTTCAGAGATAAGAGTTCGAATTTACG
The DNA here is from genome assembly GCA_034766995.1 of Acanthacorydalis orientalis. Lineage (NCBI taxonomy): Eukaryota > Metazoa > Arthropoda > Insecta > Megaloptera > Corydalidae > Acanthacorydalis > Acanthacorydalis orientalis. The sequence goes on along the minus strand of CM068321.1, from coordinate 36,919,241 downwards.
ATTTAATGACCTTCATTTAACTTTTTTGTCAATTAACCATCTGTTAGTTATTCATTTTACCTTAGAACAAATTATAAAACGTCTTGGACGATCGATTCAAGTTCTGATTTCAACATATTTGAACAATTTAAATCTATTATTGGGTCAAAAATTAATATTTATAATTTTAGTCTTAGTTCTTAGTATAATTTAAATCAATATTTTTCGAGAACAGTGTCAGAACATGTACAGAAAAAAATGAATCACTAGATTTAAAAAAATCAGTTCGTTGGTTGTTTTTTTTAAAAAGCACACATTTTAAATTTTTCGATAAAATTTTAAACAATGTCTTTAATTCATTTATTTAAAAAAAGCACAAAATTCACGAGTTTCCAGCCCGGTTATCTTATCTACAATAATTGATATTAAGATTATGTTACATCGGCGAAGACGACACGCCTTGTACTGAAATTCGATTAACAAGTATTCATGCCGGGGAAAAATATAATCCTGCGCTTGCGGTGTACATATTGTTCCGTACATGTACTCCGCACATACAATCATAATTAGTCCTTAAGCTCGGACAACATTCATATAGTTGTCTGCACGGAAAATCTGCATATAGGTCGACTGTTCGGATCGAACTTTGAATATTCGCCAGAACGGGTTCCGCATTGCGAATCATGCTCGATCGGCGATAAGTCAGTAGCGTGTCTTTATGCACATAGTTTTACAAATTAATTCCGTGCAATTTTTTATAGAAAATGAATGTGTATTTATGGAAGAATCGAATACATTTCAATCCCCAAAATATTACCCATTTCTTGTATAACTTTACACCATCAGTCGGGTAACTGATGAACCCCATGTCAAAAAAAAAATGATGGCGGCTTTGAGTCGATGAAATCATAATGCATTTTCGAATCTCTTCTACTGTTTTCGAATTTTTTGCTTGTTTTATGTATCACAACACATTCACCCCAAAAGCTGAACAAATCATACATCAGGATTTTTTTCAACTGGAATGCGAAAAGCATGGAATGCTTATTATGCTGCTTTTCGGAAGCCATCGTGTTCACTACTGTTTTGTGAGGTTATGGCGATTACGTGGCCGAGATATATAATGTTTTTTTAAATGTTAAGGTTAGCACATTAAAATTCTAAAATTGGGAGAAAAAAATTTAATTTAAAACAGAGTAACGGTCGATTCAATTTAAAGCATGCGTGTGCTCATCGCCCTGTTATTGCGGCCCGCGGATGTAATGGCATTATTTTACTATTACATACATGTACTAACGTCATGGAATCTCTGTGATTTAAATCCATAAGCGACGGAGATTCCACTACAGCGTAACTGACTAATGAACTTAAAGTAGAATAAGAACCAACATTTGTGAAGAACATCTTAAAAATTCAAGTCGAATTGCAACCACATCTGACATGGACGCATCGGTCTCACAAAAACAAACACAAGCGTCGCATTAATTTTATTATGCATGTAGTTTTTTCTGATAAAAATCTTTTAATTGAAAAACCTAAATGTAGTTTATTGGTAACACAAGTGTCCAATTGTAAAATCGTCATCGAATTAGAAATTTAAATTGTTATTTAAAATAACGTTTAGTATAATTATATTTGTTTATTAAAGATTATGAGCCTTTTTTGGATACTTGAGTACTAGATGATTACCGGTTCGATTGGAAAGATTCCATAATGAATTTATTCTCAACTATTATCTATTAATAAATGTTATAAATTAACAAATACTTGTGTGTCCGTAGTGGTCCAGAGAACCTCAAACGTTCGACACGCACATGATTTAAACGAACAGGTTCTGATATTTCAATTACGAAAATTTAAGGTTCGAATCGACTGTTTTCATAGATTTATATCTATTGTTGAGATATCCTCTTCAGGTATTCGGACCGGATCTGATTTAATCGATAGCACACAGCGATAAAAGCTGTGCCGTTTCCTGCCGAAGCCTGTTCGATATTCAATGTAATTTGTTCGGTTGACAAGACTTTCGAGTAGAGTTCAAAGTCAAGATACGTCGATCGTACGGCCAAGACCTATTCTTTCTGAAGGTGTACGTTTGTGTTAATGAATCCGCACTTCATGGATGTGTACTCGAGACATTGGAAATAGTTACAGTCCAAAGTACGGATAACTAGACTGTATGTTAACACCGCGCCGTACAAATATTTGAAAAAGAGCATTCGTGTTCGCAACTCGGAATTGGCCGAGAGAAGAAAACGGACGCGCGCAAACGAAACCCGTCAAATATTTGCGTCGATTCGTCGATCTTCGAGCGAGACTTTCGACAATCGCGACGACGGTGAGAGGTCAACGTTCCGGCATGGACGGAGAACTAGTCGTCGTTTTCGTCATACCTGATGATCTCGACGGAGATGACATTGAAAAGCGTGCACACAGACACACGCGCGCACGCACGGATTTTGTAACACAGCTCGGAGTGACGTGCCGCGTTGTTGCGTCAGCGTTACCGAAAAAAAGCGTGTGTGTAAAAATTATGAGGTGTTACATATGCATCGGTGTATTCTTGAACTCAGCAAACGCCGATGTTCTTCGCATGTGTGAAAAATTGACTTCACGAGAAACACTTGTTTGCGTTTGAGTTCGGCGCGCGGTTTGTCGAAACGCTTTTCATATTTGCAACACGTTATCAATAAATATTTGACGTGGATAAATACCAGGAATCGACCAGGGGGCTTATCTGTGAATTGTGACATTGTTAAACATTGATATAGGTGTTAATGGAATTGTCTTAAAAGGGTAATAATAAGGTCGTTTCTGTCTCTGTGTGTGTGTGTATCTATTCATAATGTTCTATTCATACAGATTATTAACTTATATGTAATATTTGCTTATACAGAAGACCTTTATGACAGGTATATGACTAACAAGTTTTTGAATCGCTATTCGTTTAATGAAGGTTCAAAAATAAATTCAAACTCGTTATATGAATGATACTAAACTGTATTCCATAAAAAGTACTGATTTTTTTTATTCTACATAGTTAAAATCTACTTTGTCAGAAACATTATTTGCGCCTCTAAAAAAATAATTCATTATTAAAAAAATTTAAATGTTTATCCTATGAAAAAGAACCTGTTAACAAAGCAATGTTCCTAAATATGAAACCTTAAATCTCTCATTAGTTTTCTATCTTCTTGAAAGAACAAATCTTCTGTAAAGTTATAAAGGTTTTGCATCTGTGTTTATTTGCAAACTTGCTATTTTTTATTTGTTCGAATGTTCATATAATTCTCTTTGATTTTTGCTTTAATTAAGTCTTTGAAATACGATCAAGTCCTATTAAATATTTGTTTACAGTTTTATAAATAGTACTAAAATGTGTTTTATATAAAAAATTAAATTCTGATTTTTTATTCGATGTAATCGTCACCAATTAAAATCTATTTAGTCAGAAATAATTATCTTACTTTTTAAAGAACAACTTAGTACTGTAAAAGGTTAAAATTTCTATCATATAAAAATTTACCTTTTCAGGAAGCAATAGTTTTAAATATCAATCTTAAAACTCTCATAAATTTTATACCTCTTCAAAAAACAACTCATTTAAAGTTATAAAGGTCTTAAATTCTGTTTATTTGCGGATTTAGTATTTTTTTTTTGATTTCTTCGGATGTTGACATAATGCCTTTAGTTTCTGTGGTTATTGGTTTAATTCAGTCACAAAAATAAGCTCAAATCCTGTTAAATATTTGTTTATAGTTTTATGAAGACTAATAAACTGTATTATATAAAAAAAATGAGATACTGACTTTTTTATTCGATTTATATGTCAGGAATTGAGCTGTAAATTATTTTTTAAATGTTTATATTCCCCGAAAAAAAGACTTTTTGTAAATCTCTATTAAAATTGTAAGCCCTTAATCAGAATCAAGTGTTTATAGTGTTAGAAAAGTACTGTAACTATATATAAACGTACTGTAAGATTAAATGTTTAAATCTATCTTAAATATCAACTGTTTGAGATAAAAAAATATATTTTACTGCAAAAAACTTTAAATAATTGAAAAATTTACCTGAGAGTATTAAAAAAGTTTTCTTTTTTATAACAATACAGTTCAGGCATTGTGGCTAAATTCACTTTCACGAATGCATTCCTTTTTATCTCACAAATCATGGATCAATTTTATGATCAATAAATCATTATTGAACATTTTCGATTGTTATTTATGCGCAATAGCGATAAAATGGGTCGTGTGGCAAAAAAATAATTCATTTATGAAAAGAAAAAAAAATGTTATATAGAAAAAAAGGGTTTATTTTTTATAAAACTGTTTGTGAGTAAACAGGATTTATTCTAAAGAAAAATTGGATATAAAATGTTTGATTTGTCTTAAATCAGAGTATTTTTATTTAAGATTGATTATCAAATATATTTTTTTAGTTTATAAAAGGGCTTAATTTTGATTGTATTGTGAATATTAATAAAAAGTTTATAAAGGTTCAAATCATATCCTGAATCAAAATCAGTTATATCAGAAAATATAAACTGAGAATATTTTTGGTCAGCAAGTTAAACAATCTAAGCTTCTAACACTTTCTGTACGTCTACACACAAAACATTTGCATACAAAACCGAACAACATTCAAAACAACTAAAATTTTAATACAGCAACATTCCTAAACTCAAGATCTGGTCCTATAACCTAGCAATCTAATCACTCATTAATATTATATGATCGTTAAAGGTACTCAGACGATTATAAGGTATCAGCAGTTGATTAAGAAAGCTAACTAGAATATAAATATTCTTCATACGCAACAAAAAAAAACAAACATGCGTGAGCCTACCGGTTTAATTGACATATTCGAAAAATATTACTTTTTTGCGTAGTTCATTTCGAATATCGGATCGTAAAATAAATCTAGCAAATAATGATCCAAGAAAAATCTATATAGGAATTTAAATAAGGCACCGGGTGTTCGGAATTCTGTCTGTTTGTTATTTAAATATTTTTTTAGAAGCTACATTTAATTTTCTTTATAAAAAACCACTTTCAGTATGGACTAACACGATTCGAAAAAATTTATTCGTTAGTGAAGCCAATTTATTTGTGTTTTTTTTTCTCCTTGAAATGTTGTTTTTATCCATGAATTTGATACATGTCTGAGAAAAAGAATTCAGATGATTGCCGGTGGACAATTTTCAAGACAAATCTTTATATAAAATTTAAAACAGATTCAGTTTCCTAGAGTCAAGTATATTACTAGTATTTTGTCTCTTTTTAATCTTTGATCGATTGATTCCGTCTACAAATCCTTAGAGTGATCAAATACAGAAAAACCTGTATCTTTGGAATCTAAGGATGACTTCATCCTCATCAGAAGAAATCATCGTAAAAGATCAGCACAAGAAAAATATATCAAGATTTTATAATTTAGATTTTTGGTTCAAAAAAAAACGCACGACCTACAGTAAGCAAAATTTGATGAAAAATCATGATTTTTCCAAATCTGACTTTATGTCGAACCTTACTTCATTTGCATTGAGTGTGTAGTTCTATAGATAAAACTATGATTTTTATCGAGAGAACACTATGAAACAGTACGAAAAATAGGATTATTTAATTTTTAGGTTTTTTGACTTGAAAATTGGTCGTTTCCATAATTTGACATTATTATACATTAATGTCGAGTTTCAATTTCAACAAAAATCCGCATTCCATTAAATATACTCTATTTCATCAATTAATGCCATTTTAGAACGCATTTAATTGTTTTTCATACTTTATAGAATTTTTACAAGATTGACTGTTTTGGAAGATTAACGTTTGCTGGAAAAAAATTGGAAATCTATCTGTTTTATTGCAAATAAACACGATTTATAGCAAAAAAATGAAGATTTCAATAACATTAATAGAAGATTATTGATTTTTTAAAAAAATATCTTAGTAACATGATAAACAATCCATTCATTTTTAAAAATTGAACAAATACCTCAAAAGCCGACTCATATAAGAAAGAGGAGATGAAAACTGTGATAAGGATTATAACGATAATGATCAGAAATCGATGTTGATTTTAATTAACTTTCTAACAGGATATTTATCCAGAGAACTCTTAAATAAATTCAATAAACGATTACTTATTCTTTTGATCTACTTTCTTAATATTTTTACAGCCACAAATTCTTTTTTAAACATTTGAACAAACATCTCATCAATAACTGATTCGGATAAGAAAGAAAACATGTACATTGTTGTACAGATAATGCGATAAGGATCAGAAATCAATGTAAATTACGATTTTCTTGCTAACAGGATATTTACTTAAAGAATTCTTGTTAAATTCTAATTAACGTTTGAGACATTCAACCGAATCGTTGAATAATTAACTGAAACGGCGTTTTGAATTTATGAAAGGAAAGTTTTCAGACTCTAAGAACGTTGATTGAAAAGATTCCATTCCAGGTATCAATGCATTAATTTAAATGAAATATTCTGTAGAAAGATACACACACACACATATATATATATATACATATGCACGTGAATGAATATTAATTTATACATTGAAAAATGAATTAAATATATAATCAATATTTATTTATTACAACACATTGCATATATAAATAGGTTATTGCTTGAATAGCCTTCAGATGCGTTACTAATTTTATATTTTATGTACACATACACATTCTTATATATATATATATATATATATATATATATATATATATATATATATATATATGTATATATAAATGTCTGTGTATGTGTGTGTGTATTTACTATTCAACTATACAACTCTAATAATACCTAGACGACATCGACACAATGTTAAGGTCGGTTGGGTTATCATTTTGACATGGTCAATAGTACAGATAAAAGTGTTTCCGTCTCGTCGTATAATTATAGACGGAGTAATAAAGAAATAAATAAATAAACAAACAAATAAACAAACAAACAGCATAGTCATTTCGGTGTCGATACGGGTCTTAAGTGGGAACCTTAAAAAAATTTTCCGAAAATAAGTAGTAGAGGTTACCATTACAAGGCTCACATCTGTTATAATTGTAAAATGATATTTTTGATTGGTCTGAAGTACATACGAACGGTTGACTTTTTAATTGGGTCACACGTTTAGTACACTGATAATAACTGATATATATATATATATATATATATATATATATATATATATATATATATATATATGTATATATATATTAAACACCTTTATGTATGTATGTACATTACATATATATATATATATATATATATATATATATATACATCTGTATATATAGAGAGAAAGAGAAAAAGACTGTAACAAAATTGTACAACTTATGATTTTTTCAATACCTAAGACAACACAAAAAGAGAGATTCTTGTACCTCTGTAATTGATTTCAAATCTATAAGATATGTTTATAATTATGTTAAAGTAAATTCTGATTGTAAATACAAAAATCTAACAGATTATAGAAACAGTATTAATAATAATGATTGATAAACATGTTAAAATATGAAAAATATGAATGGTTCAATAAATAAATGCAAAAGGAATGAGAAAAAAAATTACTAATTAACTAGAAATCTTCTGGTTTAATCGCAAATAATCGATTTATAGTAAAAAAAGTCAAGATTTTAAACTTTCAATTTTTGGTTCAAAAAAAAAACGCACGGCCTACACAGTATATAAAATTTGACGAAAAATCATGATTTTTTTAAAATCTGATATCTTGTAAAAATTATAACTGTTTTGCATTCGGTACGCACTTTTATAGATTTTTTATACAGGAATTTGTAATAATATAAAAATTGAACTATTTTTAATTCTGTGTATCTTCTTTTATATCAAATTAATTTTCTTTTCATCAACTTTATAAACGTTTTCATTATTTATCGGCTTATTTAATTCAGTGCAACATTTTTCAATCTATTCTTTTTCAATCTATGTTTTAATCAAATACGTTCAGGTTTTAATTATTTTATTTTTTTTATTTGCAGAGTTATTAATTTATGGATTAAGTGGAACAGTGATCATGACGTTTGCGTTGCTCATATTTTTATACAATCCAGTAGAAATGATTATTAATATGGTAAGTCGATCAATTTAACTTTACATACGTTTGAAAAAATCATCAAATGCTCATTTTAAATTGTAACACATTGGTCACAAAACCATGAAAATAAAAATGAGATATTTCATTTACAATGTTTTCATAATACAAAAAAATAAATTAATATTATAATTGGAATGAGTCGATATTTCTTAGAGATTAAATTTTATAATTTATTTCAGAAAATGACCATATCGAACGGTTCCCTTTCGTACACGCTTTGGAGGAAACCGCCCAACGAAGTATTGTTTAAAGTCTATATTTTTAATATCACGAACGGAGAGAGGTTTATGAGCGGCGAGGATAAGAATCTTAAACTGGAAGAAATAGGACCATTCGTTTACCAGTATGTAAAATTATTAATAATTTACACGACACAAAAACTGTTTAAAAAGCACTCATATAGGTTAAATAATAGATTGAGTTTTTAAATATTTATTTAAACTGAATATTCGTTTCATAAAATAATGTTTTTTTAAAAAAAAAATTTCCATCGACTCGACAAACAGTAAACAATTTTTTAAATACTTTTTAATGGAAATGGTCTGAAAATGATGTAGTTTCAATTGAAAAGTGTATGTGTAGCAATAAAAATAGATCAATAAGCATTTATTTAACATTTTTGATCAGAGAGTACTGTTTGGTGTGTGAAGTGAGGAAAAATTCATTTATGAAAGTAAACAAACATTTTTTTAAAAGAAAAATATTAAAATACCTATGTAGTAATATTTTTTTCTATTCAAAATCTACTCAACTGTTTAAACACACGTTTCGTACTTCAGTTCAGTTCTAAAACACGAACTCAGTATGAATTTCTGATCAGGAGAACTATTTTTGGTTTCTGAATGAGTTGGATTCTACAAAATTATTCATTTGTGGGAGTGAATTTAGTCACAGAGCCAAAAACTAAACAATGATTTTCATATTTCAGTCCGATTAAACAAACGGATTGAAATTACACCACACGCTCGTGTTTTATTTTTTCATCTTTTTAATTATGATCCGATTATAAATGTACACGAGTGTCTTTCTATTAAAGTAAATTCTAAATTTGAATAATACAACCTCTCGCATGCAAATAATTTCAATAACAGGTTATTTCGAAACAAAACTGGAATATGATCGAGAATCTTCAACGCGTTTCCGTCGTTATAAAACGTTTCCAGCACAATTTTGTAATAACAGAGAGGAAAACTGTGTTTTTCTAAAGAAAACAATTAATTTTCGACTGGAAATATGTGTGTTATTCGTGGTAATATTATTCCATTCTTAGAGTACGGAAATTAAATGGAGAAATCATCAGTAATCGATTTCATAAATGAGAGCGTGGCATTGAAGTTTGAATAAAAAATAAATAAATAATAAACACGACCACACATGTTTATATATATATATATATATATATATATATGTGTGTGTGTGTGTGTGTATGTATGTGTAAATACATTCCTCAACGAGAACTGTATTAAACTTCTGATAAAACACAGACAGTAGTTGAAAGTTCAAACATTTCTGTGTTTGTAAACTGCATAAATTATCAAGAGACAAATGTGATAATCTTTGGACACCAAAAAAAAAAACAGTGAATATAATTAATATTTAATTATCATAGGACGTAGATTAGCTTTGACGTAGATTAACGTTGACGTAGGAATTTTCAATTAACTTATTTATTTATTTATAGATTGTGTTTCAGTCAAGTTTTTTTTACAAACGTCTGTTCAAACATACTGTTTTTATTTAAGTGCGTTTAAGGTTTTTTTTTTGTAACAGTTACATAAATCTTTTTTTTATTATAATTTGTCTCGGTACTACAGAAAAAAAAATATTTTTCGTATAGGGAAATACTGGAAAACACACATCCGAAATTCAACGATAACGGGACACTCAGTTTTATACCGAGGAGGACTACGATTTTCCGGCCTGAGCTGTCGGTCGGTGATCCGAAATCTATGGCAGCTTACGTTCCGAACATTCCGTTTTTGGTGAGTGGATTTTAAGTTTTTGATGGTTAAAATCGTTCGAAATAATGAGATATTTTAATAGTATTTTTTTTAAAAAAAAACAATCAATTAAGATCCTTAATAATAAAAATAATAATTAGTTTATCGAGTTGCTTCACGTCCGATTATCCTGAATACATTCATCGATACTAGTTTGATTCTATATTTACTTCTATAAATAAATTATTTATTAATTAAAGTGTATATAATTTTCTCCTAGCTATACAGCTCGATCGAATATAAAGATAATACTTAGTTTTAATTACTCTACTTTCTCGTGCGCTCTTTCAAATAATTAGACTAATTTTAAACACATTTCTATGTATCCAGACGTATCGATTTAAATAACAATAACAACACAAGAATACAATTAACTTAAATTGAATATTTAAGTATGTGCGTGCATTTTCGTTTCTAAACATGTCTCATTTGTATAATTACAAAGTCGTTCGTTAATTCTTTGAAGTTTATTTTGTGAAATACACTAAACTGTTTTTAATGACTGTAAGTCATAACACCTTTACACAAATATATAATTTTTTATTAATTCTATACACAAGAGACAATTATTCTTTCATTCTCTCTCTCTCCTTTCTCTCATTCTCTCTCTCTCCTTTCTCTCTTTCTCTTTCTCTCTTTATATATATAATTTCTGCATTGTCATCTGGACAAACATTCCAGAATAGAAAATAAAAAGAAAAAATAAACGAATAACATCAAAAATGAGATATCAGTTTGAATCATAATAACAAATCGGTTCTTATTTAATTTGCAAAATGGTTTAGAAAGAGACCAATGAATTGGAAGAATGAAAGTATCAGAAATAATAAAGTATAAATATAAGTATTTAATAGTTTAAATTAGAAAAAATAGGCGAGATTATTATGTAACAGCGGAAATAAAAATATGTTTGACTAGGGAAATGATTCGTTTTTTAAAAAAATAAGTTTAGATGCATCTATGATGAAATAATAAACATTGTTTTTGGAGATGTTAGTGTAGAAAAAAATATGGTATGTCTGTGTGATCTATGAAAGAAAATGTATTGAAAAAACATATTTTTTAGTTTAAAAATGATAATTTTGAGAACAAACAGAGTCCAACATTTAATGTACAAAAAAAATCATTTCACTCGAACAGATCTCATATTTTTTGTCTATAGTTTTTTTTCCAAATCGAAAATTACTTGTACTATGATATAATAAGCATTGTTTTTGAAGATTTTAGTAACGTTTACGGTATGTCTGTGTGATCTTAGCTAATTTATGAAAGGAAATGTATTTAAAAAAATGTTCTATTCTGAAAACGATAATTCTGAGAACAAACAGCGTCCAACTTTTAGTAAATAGATAAAAGTCATTTCACTTAAACGTGTCTCATGCTTTTGTCTAGTTTTATTCCATTCGAAAATTACTTGAATGCACTTGTATTATGAGATAATAAGCATTGTATTTGGAGATGTTAGTAAAGAAAAAAAGTTGTCGTGTCTGTGTAATTTATGAAAGAAAATGATACTTTTGAGGATAAGAATAAAATGATAAGATAATGAATAAAAAAGTCTTTCCACTCAGACAAGTCTCACGTTCTTGCCTACAGTTTGTTCCCAAATCGAAAATTACTTGTACATCAGTTCGAACCGAGACTCAATACAACAAATACGTTTCGCACAAGAGTTTGTGTGCGATCCGCGCACATTTTATGTAATTCCACACGCATCCATCAACAGCGATTATTAGAAACTCGACACTGTATCAGCACTGGTTCGAGAACACGTGGCCGGTCGCCCGTTTATCTCGCCATTCGATTCTTCTACGCCGATTTTTTTTCCAGTCCGCCGACCGAAACTGACTCGTGAACTTTACAGTTGCACAATCAGGAAGTGTAATTTATAGCTGCACGTTATGTAATCCGTACGCATCGTTCATTATCTCTAAGATTCTAGTAAGTCGTTGACAGATCGACGGAATGATTCATTCGAAATGCGCTTAGAAATCATTCGAACTGTCCGAGCAGCATCAATTTGTGGTACGGTTTGAATGCAACGACGCAAGTGTCGATATCGGAACTGTAAAAAAATTATGAAACAGACGAAACTTCTGTATGTTCTATGCGTGTGCTCATCGTGTCCGAATCATAAAATTTACAGCGGTCATAAAATTGTTTTTTTTTTTTAATAATCAGTCCTATCGATTCTAATTAGAATCTTCTAGTTAATTTTTTTTCACAAATGGTTTTCTCCTTGACCCACTGATTAATTATTAAATAAGTAAACAATATATTTAGTTGTCAATGTCGATAACTACTTTCTGTATGACTTCCCGACTTCGAAAAACATATTTGTAGACTCTTCTATGTATAATTTGAAAGGTCTCTGATCAATCGTCTAAAGTTAGAATTTTCTAAAAGAGCGAGTTTTATCTCTACACCAGTAAAATCGAGTCAAAAAGATTTATTTGTACTTTGTAGCTCTGAAAACGTGTAAGCAACAGCGAAAAACGATCGATAATGATTTATTGAACAGATTTGATCACAAACATCTATTTTATAGTTTGGGGGATAAAAAATGATTCATTTGTAAAAAATGAAGAAAAATTTAAATTATGCAATAAAAGCGATTTTTTTCTACATGACGAGAATACTCGACATTAAACAAAGAAAATAGCATCTCTTCATGACGAGCACATCAGACATAAACGCTTAAGAGGTTAATCAGTCATCTTATATTTTGCTTTTTCCCCTGCGGTATTCTTTTAATAATCGACTTTCCCAAAACCAACAATCGCTTTATGGCTCTGTGTATGCACGTGCATGTGTGAATCAGTCGAAATTAATATAAAACTTTGTAAAGTTATATAACACTCAAATATAACACGAAAAGCATGCTTAACAATACTGATTTTCTGATTGGAACAATAATTACCTCGTTATCGCTGAAAAACAAACTTTCTTTTTATTCCATTAATTCGTTCATGCACTCGAACAGTCTCATCCGACCGGACTTATCAATCGTTTTTTAAAGATCTGCTTGCTAGAAATTGAAAAGGAATTAGAAAAAGTCGCTCTAGAATAAGATTCGATACAAATGATTATTTTTTCAGATTTATTTTCTTAATTTTCATCATACATGTCCTTGTTCAATCTTTTTTTTATAAACATTAGATATATGAATCGTTCGTTCACTAAATTTGTATCGATATTTATTTAGATCTTTTCGATTATTTTATATTCAAATCTAAGCAATTCGCGAATTCTCGTTTTTTTTTATTTTCTGCGTCTGATTTCGGTTTGCGTCATCTACAGATAGATGGAATTGTTTTTTAATTAACAAACTTCAAGGTGTGTATTTGATCGTGACGCAAGTCGAGACCGGTCGTACGAACAAATATTCGAATAATAAATGGAATAATCTTAAATAACAGGCATATAGGTCGAAGAAACGAGAATTTATTGGAAGAATATAAAACGTAGATAATGAAATAACATAAGATGTATTTCGCGAACAACCCAAATATTAATTAAATCATTCTGTAACACATTCCTTGTTCCAATTTGGGTAGTTTTTTTCACTTCGTCTCTCGTTTTTCTTAAGTCGGATTCATTTACAGATCTCGCATGTTTTTGTCCTGATTTATCTGTAATTATTTTTAATTTTTTTATCATCAACTTGTTTCGTATTTGAATTAATGTCGCTATTACGAAGAGTTCTGATCGACCGAAAATGCGGATATTTTAAAAGATAGAGGCGTTTTCTGTACTCCGGTGCTTTGAAGATGAATGAATTGTCATTTAACTGACTATAAATAACAATTAAAAATCATCAATGAAAAACACCGTGTTTATTAAAATAAATTTATCCGCAGCGTCGATACTCTACTGTGACAAACGAAAAAAGTTTATAACTTTTTAATATTTGAACAGTTTGCGATAGACGTGTCTTTAAGCAGAAGAAAGAAGTTAAGAGTTTTGATTCCACAATAATATGCCTAATCATTCAATGAAGCTGTAAATATTATTATGAATGTTTCATGTACAATTCTGTAAATTAATCATCTCGTATTGCAATTAGTCATCTCGTTATCCTTGCTTAAAAACATCTTTGTTACAAACAATATGACTGACACCATATATTCAATGATTCTCCAATACAGGATGGCGAAAAAACAACGACGGAATTTGAATAATTAATATTTTTTGCTGTTTAAATGTTTTTTTTTTCTCTTCTATACACAGTTTTATAAACGAAACTTGGGAAATTTACCATGAAAATCTGCACGGTGGAACAACGTACCAAGGTAATTGAATGTTGTATCGAAAATCAGAGTTCAATTATTTAGATGCAGCGAGCATACCGTCGTCAGTTTAATATTCGAACAGGATCATAAGAAAAAAATGTCCCGTCCTTATTGTATATTTTGTGAAATAAAAAAAAGATGAGTATATTACGAAACAAAAAAAAATATTAATGGTTTATACTCTTTCGTTCTTTTTATACCATCCTGTACAAACGTTTAATATTTGCATGTTTTGTAATAAATCCCCCGATTGTTTTAAATGCGTTAACGTCCATTCTGCATTTTTTATGAAAGAAAAATTCATATTCATTTCTATAAATGGAAACGTGTCATTACCATAACCACTTGAATAGAAACGAACGAAGAGAATGCAGTTTACTCAAGGATTGTTTATAAAGGATCACAATAAAAGCACGATTCGTTTAAAGAAAATATTCGTTAAAACAAACACCTCTCGGATTGATTATGGATATTAGATTTGTTACAAGTCAATATACAAGTCCATATCAATACATTATTTTCAGTTTTCCAAGACAATCGTATAAATCGACTGCTGTCACATAAATTTCAATAAATTATCGTTCCGAAGAACAAAATACATATTCAAGCGATTTCTGTAGAAGAGACACGATGTGTCTGTACGACGATTTTGTTTACAATAAATCAAACACATTTTCTTTGCGCGAGCTCCGTTCAAATCGCAAACATATTTAAATCGGTTTCTTGCGATGGTAAAAAAAGAATGGTTACATATTGCATAGATTCCATCGAGTGGCGTATCTTTACGCCAAATGAAATAATATTTACCTAGATGTGTGTGTGTGTGTACGGTTCTTGACCTTACTTATCACCTTATTTCGTACACTAAACAAAATATTACCACTTGATGTCGCTTGACATGACCAAGTGGCCGAATGTTTAAACTTGTCTTCGAATCAATAACTTCCTTAGTCAATCGGAATGATGTTGTGGAACGGATGATTTACGAAATGAAAATCTGACGTATGGATGTCATTAATATTGAATGATACTCTTATTTATCTCTCTCTCTCCCTCTCTCTTTATATATATATATATATATATATATATATATATATATATATAAATTATGTAATTGAGTTAAATTTACTTGAATTCTGTTTTAATCTTTCAGCTCAACTGAAAATTTTATTCACATTTCTGACAATGTAATAAAATTAATTGCCACAAGTGGATCTTTTTTTCGTACCGTGAAAAAAAATATTATATTGTGATTTGTGGACTGAAAAAAATTAATTTATGAAAGTCAATCAGAGATTTTATAAAAAGTCTTGATCCGATCGAAAGAACAAATTAGAAGAGACTTATGAAACAGAGGAAAATTATTTTTAGATTTTCTACCATGAAAACATTTTATTTATTGTTTTTACTCAAAAGAATTTCGAAAGAATGAATCAGTTTTTAGGGTTTTAGAACATGGCGACAACTATGATTATGAGAGGCCCAACTCAGATAATGTTCAACCACCCCCGATTTTATTCTTCGTTTCAAATTATTTATTATCTCAACCTGGATAAATAATATGTCCAATCTCTTAAAACAGCGATTTAATAATAAAACAATAAACTGAATTTTTACAATAATTAGATGTTGATCTGACGACTCCAATAAATAGCCTGTTAGAGTGCGATAGTGAATTTTTAAAAAAACTATAATCGTGTATATATGAGGATTCAAAGATTTTTTGATTTAATTTCTGATACAAAAACATGTTTCAATTATAATACTTTCCGTATTTACTCGATCTCATTCGAAATGAGGCTTTTTCTGTTCCTAAAAATTAAAATGAAGTTGACAGAAAAGGTATCTAATAACTTGCTACTCATAAATCTTAATTAAAAAGGAAAAAAATAATTATATCAAATATGAAGAGTTCACAACACAGTTCTAACTCTTTTACTAAATCATTTTTATAAATAAATTCTGTTTTCGGCTCACATCTCTTTAAAAAAAAATCTTACTGGTCAAAAATGTGAACATTTTTCACACATCATTTCTAAGTGGTGTTTATGAGCATTTGAATGAAGATGAGGTTATCCTCATAACAATAAGATGATAAAATCGCTATACAAATGCGTATAAGCAGCAGTAGATAATGATTTATTATTACAGCTTCTGGGATGAAAAAGAATTCATTTGTGAGAGTGAATTTAGGTAGTAACCGAATTGTACTGTGGCAAGAAAAAAGCTTGTATCTTCTTAATATTTCAATGGTCTATGAAGGATGTGTTTTCAAACCGATGAAAGAACTAAAATGTTCAGATTAAACTATAATCTGTAATACTTAATTGTTCAGTAAATAAAACTTTGAACGTTATTATAAAATATGCTAATTGATCAAACTGATTCTCTGATACTGTAATCATTGTTAGTGTAAGAAAAATAAAACAGGCACTTTTCAGTCATCCAATGCATGGATTTTTAAACATCGACTAATGACGTTATTCAAATATTCATACAAAAAGTTACTTTTTTTGTGCAACAGAATTCAATTCAAGGCATAGCGTCATCGGATAAAAAAATATAAAAAACAACGGTGATCGAGGAAGGACTTTTGATGCAAGTACTCTCATTTATTTGCATATTCTATCAATTATTCAATTCGTTTTTATTTTATTTGTTGCAGTCTTTATATAATTTATATATCAGATTTTTTAATCTTTTTTTAAATAACACTCAAACATATAAAATAAACAAACTGTTATTTTTGTCCGCTAAATAAAAACTGTTAAGTTATCATCTGACGACAATATAACAAGACGTACATCTTGACTTATCCAATCGAGATTCGTAATGTTCACAATTTATTTAATCTATCCCAGTGTAATCATCGGCTGAAATCCGCTAACTCGGATTGAAAATCGGCATACAATCTACACTTATTCGACATTCGAACGGACTACGTGCCTTACTCGTCATTAGATTATGTTTGAAGGTGATGTGAATCTATGTACGTTTTTTTTCGTTTTGGTCAATATTCAATTACGTTATGAATTTAAGCAGTTTTTTTTCTATATTCGACCGCGTTACTAGGAAATCGTTCAGTGATGTATTCGATAAATATTAAAATCTCAAGTGTGTTGACATTCGCTGACAATGCTACTCTTTTCAAAATCACAAATGACAGTTCGACATCTTCATTTCTGATGGTCTTTGTAAGTGGTTTGTTTTTGAACTTTTTTTGATACATTGTATTAGAATTTTCCAGTATATATATATATATATATATATATACATATATATATATATATATATATATATATATATATATATATATATATATATATAGATAGATAGATATATAGAAAGAAAGATAGAAAAATAGATAAATATATGAGAAAAGAATTAATTATAAAATATCTGACAACTGTTACTAATTGTATTTCACAGACAGTGCTTATTAATGAAATAAATGATTCCGCCTATTAGTGTAAACTTTGAATGTCTCTTGTCCTTGAGGTCGATATTGTTTCTTTTCTTCCACTACCGGTTTCTTTTTTCGACATTTTCAAGTAGATACTCTGTATCGGTCTGAAGATTCTGAAAATCAATACCGGTAGTGGAAGAAACATAAAAAGGAAAAAATAAAAAAGATAACTTCAAATCCAGGTACACAGATACAAAACCAATAATTGCTTTTAACGAATAAATTATCCGTTTTTATATCTGATTTTTTTTTATTACCGACCCCTGTAAGGTTCACGAGACAAATTAAAATTGGTTTATTTGGATTGTTTAAATCGTCGTTTGATCAGTTATTGTCTCATCGCACACACTACATAAATTATTTTTATAGCTAGTGCAAATAGTGTTCGGACACTATCCGAATTCATAAACGAATTGTTTTTTTTTTGATCCAGCGAGCTGTAAGAAAATTATTTTAAAAATGTTTAATAAGTTGATGAACAAGCAGCAATCAAAAATGATCAATAATGATTTATTGAACATCTTTGAGTAGAAGAACCTTTTCTGGTGTTTGGGACGAGATAAGTATTCATTTGTGGAAACCGATGAAATAATTAACTTTTTTCAAATCTCTAATAATATAATGTGCTGAAAATGAAAATTATCCGCTGTCATTTTCAAGTAAGTACTCAGCCAATTGAAACGAATTCGAGATAAATTAATTTTACACTAAAATAAAAGCTGCTAAGCAAACTTAACTGTTCTCCAAAGGTGTAATATTTGTAACATCGTGCGAATCTTGGATGCTTCAAAACACCCTCACCCTTCTATAATTGATTTAAAATTTTGTACATCTTTAGAGATATTTTAAATCTCTAGTTTAAAATCTACCTGAAAATGATTAAAATCGAAACGGGTTATAAGAGAAATAAATTTATGTCTGATCTTAAAGAATTGTACAGATTAAAGATTCGGATTTATATAAAATGATAGGAGAGTCGAAGACAAATATTAATCGAAGAAACTGGACAAATTCGGTGATAGATCTTAAAATGATTTTTTCTCGACAGGGAATCACGTCGGCCCTCTACGACTCCTCAATGTTCCTCAACCTGGCAGTCAATTCGCTCGTGAATTATTTGGAAACGAAACCGATACTCAATCTCACCATCGAGGAGTATTTGTGGGGCTACGACGACAGACTTGTCGACGTAGCGAACAATATTCTACCGAACTGGATCGATTTCAAGAGATTCGGCGTTTTAGAGAGGGTGAGTCGATATTGATTCAAATTAATTTCGCGCAATGTATATATATATATATATATATATTTGTAAACTGTTCATTAATTTATCAACCGTGTCGTATTTTCATCAACGTTTCGCACACCACGTGTACTAAACGGTTGAAGAGAGATAACGGCTATTAATAGCTCGACGTTATTGTTGTTGTTATAATGGAAGTGTCTGTTTGTTATCAAGCCGTGTATGCAAAGATAATTATTTTTATGAAAATAGGGAATGTTTTTTTTTATCACTTTAATATTATAAACAGTTTATAAAAACAAGGTTTATGCAGTGTTTTTATATACTGGTTCTTAACACGAATATCAGAATTGATTTCCAATAATGCAATTTTCAATAGAAGTTAAAATGTGTCCATGACTTGTGTTTGAAAATGAACTTATTAGAAAAATGTATTGATTTTTTGAGTAGGAACGACTAGGCAGTCTGCTTTGACAATAAAACAAAAAGATTTTTTATAATTACTCGTATATTGCAACTTTAATATTTGGATTAAGAATGGTAGTTGTAAAATTTACCGTATAAAACAGATATAAATGAAAACTGTCCAATTCGTCTCCGTCGTTTCGAATCAGCGAAGTGTTTGTTCTTCACTACTAGTTCTCACCTCAAGTACATATTTTAAATTAATCTCTACTCACTTGATTATCCAAAAAATGCAAATCGTCGAACACTTTGTCAATTTAAAAAACGTACAGATTCTCTAAAAGCTTCTTGAAAAATCCTAAAACAACTCTTATCGATTTAACATCTCAACCGATGCTTTCTTATCGCCGTTTTTTTATAAAAAAACTAATATTTCAATGACGTCAGACTAATTACCAGATGTGAAAAGTACACACAAACACTCGATATTGTTTTCATAAATTAAAATTATAATTTAAATGCTGTATGTTTATCTTGCACGGTCTGTAATAATTAATCCGTACTTTCCACGATTCTATAAAATATTATTCTCATTAAACATTCTTCTGAAGTTATGTAAATAATGTAAGTACATGTAAGGTATGAAGCTGGCACGTAGCTTAATCAACTTTATTTTTTTATAAATACTTGCATATATATGTGTGTGTATGCAATGCTTATAAAAAACATAATCGTTTACATGTAATAATCGACTGTTTATACAAACAGTGTGAAAATATCCAAAGTACTCGTTCGATAGAAGAAAAAATATAATTAAAATATGCATCGATAATCAATTAAAGTGTTTTCATATGATTATTGTAAAACCGTGAATTTCGTATGCTAATAAATGTGTTCATCCCATTCGCGTGTGTTCTATGTAAACGAATAATAAATAATTGTTCAGCAACCTTCGTACAACAGGTGCTATTTAAATAACTAATTAAATCGAAATAATCATCAGGTATTGATACAATATATTTGATTTTATTACCGTGTCCGATACGCATTTACATTTGATTATCGTTACGAAAAGGTTAATTGTTTTCTTCCACTTTCGTACGGCTCTTAGTCAAATAAATGTGTGTGGAGGTCGACGGATGACCGTGGTGAAAGGAAAATGATTTATCGTACAATATCGTTTTAAAGAAAATCGTTTGAAATGATTAACAAAAAAAATAATTTTATTATATAAAAAATATCGATCTATTTGTACTGCTCCCGAATAATTTAATATACGTTTCATCAAAATAAATGAGAACATTGATACGTTTTAAGAAGTACGTGGGGATATTTTCAGAGCTTGAAAAAAATGTTGACAAATTTCATTGAACGAACCCGATTGAGATTTTCCAGACAGAAATTTAATGCAAATTATTTTACTAGATGTTCGAAGATACCGGTAACGTGGTGACGATGAATGTCGACACGACGATCAAACCGTCAACGAATCCATTCTTGACCGAAGCGGAACGACGAAGACCTTACTCGATACAACTATGGAACGGATCGCCAGGACTCGAACATTGGGGATACAAGGACGTGCCTAATAATTTAACACTTCAAACGTAAGTCCAATTTATGCCTGTCGGGAGTCTGTGTATATAAATGTGCTTTTATAGTCATTTTTTCTGTCAAAACGTGCTTCATTCAGTTTAGAAAAATGTGCGATTTGTAAAAAAAAATGTTCAAAGATATAATTTCGAATCGTTTTCTTCGACTAGTGCTGATTCCCTGTTTTCTATGTTTTAAATAGAAAAAATAGATTTAACAATAGTTTCAGGAAAGAAATATAAACGGTATTAAAGAATATAAACAAAGAAGCACAAAAGAACTAAAATGAATAAAAAGACACATCGAACAGTCATTTAAAAATAAAAAAATATGCCGTTGAATAAATGTAGGATGCTTCTTTAATAAAACTGAATTTCTATTACCAGGAACAAGAAATGTAGCGTCCTCGAAGGAGCGTACGAAGGGATAATCTTCCCCAGGAACATAAATCCGAACGATACATTCATGGTGTACAAGAAACCGTTCTGTCGGACCGTGCCGATTGTGTTCGACAGCGAGACGTACACTGGGGACGGGTTCCGAGCTTACGTTTACAAATATTCGCCGGACTTCTTGAAACCGGCCGATGAAGTCGAAATGAACGAATGCTATTGCAAGAAAGACACGAAGTGTTTACCGAGAGGCCTGACTGAGCTGACGCCGTGCTATTACAGTAAGTGTGAAATCGGGTTGTTTTTCGTTGATATTTTTTGTTTTTTTTTTCTTCTTCGATTTATGTTCTTGACACTTTGGGTAATCAACAGAGCATCACTATATTTAGTTAAGCTTTGTGGAAAATTTTAGACGCAGAGTAAACGAACTGGACGTGATACTTATAATAACATCTATAAACAAATATGTGTTCATGTAGATTTTTTAACAAAGTAGAGAATTCTTCACTGGTTTTAAGCAAATATATTGATTATATGTTCGATTGAGACAAACTGGATAATAAAATGACTTACTGAAATATATCTCCATACATTTAACAGATTTGTTAATTTTTTTGATACAAAGATTTATTTAATTTTTATAAAAATCAACTAAACACTTTCATAATATTTATTGATATCAAATAAATATTTTAAGCCATTCTACAATACAGATCTGATACTGTGGCTGCTAATTTCACTTTCATAAACTGATCATTCTCTCATCCCACAAACTATTAAAAAAATCTGATCAATAATTATCGATTGAACATTTCTGGACAGAACAATTTTTGTGATTCGTGGATTGAAAAAGAGTTAATTCTTGAAAATAAAATACTTATTACATCGTGTCTCATAATAAAGTAATTTTTGTTTCAAAAATTTTTTTAATTTTTTATAAAAATCACCTAAACAGTTTCTCACTTCTTACAAAACACAAATCTTTTTGTTTTCAAGCAAATAAAAAGCGACTTTTCCTTACAGCTCTGACACTGTGGCTACTAAATTCACTTTCACAAATGAATTCTTTTCTCACTCCTCAAGCCACAAAAAAATTCTGCTCAGTAACATTGAATTGATCAATTATGACACCTATTTTGAGGTTTGTGGAATGAAACAAGAATTAATTCTTAAAATTAAAATACCGATTAAATAATGTTTGATTTTTTTTCAACGTTTCATTTAGTTTTTATAAAAATCAATTTAAGAATCTGTTGACTTTTTGTATAAGTCTTCCGGCTCTATACTTGATCGATGCACTATCTACAGTTTTCAAAATATTTAAATTCGACAAGTTCTCTGTTCAATGTATTAAAAAAGATTTAATTCTGAACGAAAAACGGTCACGAAAATCGTGAAAAAATGATCGAAAATCCTTTATCCTTGCGGATCACCAACTCGAACAGTGATCAAATATTGCTCAATCTATAATCAAACATACAAGAATATCGTCACTGAGCAAAGAAAATTGTTTTTCATTAAATAAAAAATAATATTGACAGGAATGTACAATAACAATCGAGTCATAAAAACAAAACACTTGTGTCCATCAATCAAATTGCGTGGCGTTCAATATTCAGAAATCCTTCAGAACAATATCTGTCGACTTCAGTGCGAATCAAATATTTTTACACACACACACCTCTATAGCATAATATTTAATCTTTGACAATCCACTACCAGAAAATGAATTGCTGAATCGATCAAGTTCATTTTATTATTTTATCTTCTCAACTATTATTTATGATACTAGAGAAAATGAATCAGATAAAAGCTTTGAGATAGTTAAAGAGTTTTTAAACTCACCAAAAAATTAGTCATAACTGTTTTAAGTGGCGAAAGAAAATAATGGTTAAAATTTTACATTTTACTTTAACAAACGAATTCTTTCACGCTACAAACTATAATTTTTGTCCGATCAAATATTCTTTTAAAGAAAATGAATCAGATAAAAACTTTAAGATAAGAAAAGACAAACATAATTATTTCAAATAATAACAAATATAATGGTCAAAATTTTATTTTCACAAGTGAATAATTTTTTCACTCCACAAACTACAAAAATGTACATCGTGACATCATCTTCGGATATTTTATATTTTATCGGTCTGAAAATATTGAAATTATTATCGGAATGCATACGAACAATAATCAAAAAAGATGAATAATGACTGATTGATTGGTTGAAAAAAACTTTTCAGTTTGTGCACTGAAAAAAAGAATCCAATTCGTGTAAGAGAACTCGAGTAAACACTGTCAGAACTGTATTATAATAAAATTCTAATTTAAACAATGAATAAACTTATAATCCTTGTAATCGATCATCAGCTATCCCCGCCGCAGTATCTCAACCGCATTTCCTCGACGGCGATCCGATTTTGTTCCACAAGCTAGAAGGAATCGCGCCGAACGTTTCAAAGCACGAATCGAAAATACTGATACAGCCGGTAAGTTAAAACTTTTTTTATTATCAATTTTTAAGATCATTTTTTGTATCTACAAGAACTTGTAAAATTTCAAATAAGAACTCAATTGAATTTTCAGTAAATTTTAACACATTTGACATTATTAATGTAAAAAAAAATTATTAATCTATAAATGACAAGTCATGTTTCAGTTTATACACATTCTTTTTATGAATGAATGTTTGAAACTGTTTTAAGCGAATTGGTCTAAAATTAAAATCCTTCGACGCATGTTTAGAATATTGATTTCGTTTAGATTTGTATGTTTGAAAAAAATGATTGAATTTCAAACAAAATTAAGAAAGTTACATTTTTTTCAATGATAAAATCTAACAAGATTATTACGATTACTACACTATAACATTATAAACACAAAAAAAAACTAATAATCCGAAGACATAGACTGGTAGTTTAATTAATTCAGAATTATCTAATGCGTCCTTCAATACATTTCCTTATGAAACAGTTTACAACTTTATTACTTGAATTTGATTAGGACCAAAACACTTTTGGGAATGTTTAGAATATTTGTTTTTAATTATTTTTTTTCTTGTAAACTTTCAAATAAACTAAGGTTATTCTTTTATAAATGAGATTGCTACTAATATTATTGAATTCGAAATTGTATTTTATGCCAGTAGTAAAAAAAGTAATTACTCTACTAATGTAGAGTCATATTTTAATAATTCAGAGTGTATTAATGGTTCCTTTATTTGTGAAAGTTTAATAAAACTGTATCCTTATAAATGGATTAAAACTAGAATATATTTAATACTGCGTATATATTTAGAGTATTTATTTTAATATTTTGTCATCGCTTAGCAATTATTTTTTTTGTTTAGTGAATTTGTATACCTTTCAAATATCTTAAGAAGGTTGATTATTTTTTTAATAGAAACAACGCATGAAATAAAGTTATCTAGATTGAATCGAAGTAACTGTTATTAAGTTTTAATACCATTTGCTTTTTTTAAAAAAAAATAATACACATGTCTTTTTGTTACAATATCGTTCGAATAGATTATAAAAAATCGGTTTTTATAAAATGCCTCAACTCTGAAAAGAAATAACTATGAAGAATCTGAGGATCTGCGGTACGCATGATCGTCGTTTAAATTCCAACACAAGAAGTGACATCCTCTATAATTCGATACACCTTCTTTGCATACTTTGTTTCTGATGTAATTCGGCACTTGTGGTTAATTCCATTCGACGAGCACATAATAATAGAATATAAATATTGACAGTGTATAAAACTAGCCGTATGTATTTATGTATACATATTAAAAAAAATACACAAATCTAAATAAACACTTCTTTCCGTCAAATTAATATTTTGCAAACGTTTCGTCATGTCAATGAATATATAATTCACTACACACACACACACGCATATATATATATATATATATATATATATATATACACTGTATATATGTACTTAACTCAAATAAATTTATGACTGTTCAATATTTACAACGATTATAATATATATGAAGCTGTGCATCTTTTGCACGTTTCGGACCTTGACAAATTAATTTTTATGAGGTACTTTTTGTGTTTTATAGACACCACGTACGTATGTTTTCGAAAAATGTATCTAAATTTACAGGGGAAATACATGTCGACTGGTAAATATGTACAAACGTTTCGCATGTAGCCGTCAAAACAAAATAAAGACTTCGGACTGGGAAATAATTCTTTTGTCTTGGATGTGTACATAACATTTATATATATATATATATATATATATATATATATATATATATACATATATGTGTGTGTGTGTGTGTATTTATGTATATATATATAAATTTGTGTAAATATCAAAGAATCAAATATACAAGTAATTATAGCAGATGGTCAGTAAGATCACTTATCACAAATCCGGATTTCGAGATGTAATTGTCTTTTTTTTTAATTATTTGTTCAAGTAACGTTTAACCTTCGATTGCGTTACAGTTTTCCGGTACAAAAAGTTAAATAACGATCTCCTTAAAACGTTTGCAACTCGTATGATTTTGTAACAAAAAAATTTTGTGAATATAAAGAAAATATCTTACAGCGTACAAAAAGTGTTTCAGTTTTACACTAATTGAAAAATGACGTTTGATGTTATTTTTTTGAGAAATATTTTTTTTATGATTTGTGGAGTGAAATAAGACAACTAGTGACAACTAGTTTACTCCTAGCTTCATTTTCTTACATTAACACAAAACAAGATTTGTAGAAGCTTTCTTTCTTGTGAATTAATCTTAAAATTTAGAAAAATCGCATTTTAAAATGCTGTGTAATCCCATGTTGATAAATAACATCCCTACAGCCAATTCTATAGACTCTCTAGTAAATCAAGAGAGTACAGAAACACTTTTATAAATCACTCTCAAATAAATGTATAAAAAATTATCAATTTGTCAACACTTTGAAACCTAGACATTTGAAGGTCAGTTTAACCCTTAAATGTGTATGGTTGCAGAACTGCAGAATATTTATTCTTCGTTTATATAAATGGTATTAAATACTAGTTGTGTTTACCACCTGCTGTTGCATTTCTATAACAATTTTCAATTATTGAACAACCGTGTAAAAAAATATATATCATGTAATACAAATATATCATATATCAATAAATAATACAAAAAAAATCAAACTTTTAATGAATTTCTCATCCAATATCTACTTATAATAATGAGTAAAATATTTTTTTCATTTATATTCTAAACTTTAAAAAAAACTATACATTTAAGGGTTGATAAAAAATATATACCAGCTGAAAGTATATCTGAATATCTATTAGAATCACTGGATGAGTTTGTATACTTTTTAATGTTTAAATTTAATGTAAATTGACCAAATTGAATGAAAATCACCGATAGAAATTCGTATCATGGAGATAAAACGGTAGATAGTTATATTTATTGAAAAAAACTGAGACTAGTTATCACTAAAAGGAGTTGTGTTTGATCTTCAAAACATTTTCAATCAATTTAGAGGATAAATTTTGTTAGTCAGCTGTTAGGGGTTGAAGAGTGGATCAACGTGGAAGATAAAGATTGATTAACGCCACAGTTTAAAAAACTGTGTATAATTTTCGATTTCCATCAAACAGATACGAATTCCTCTAATCAAATGTTTGATATATTGATCAATCATTTCGATATTTGCTTAAGTCTACAAAGATCTTTTATATAAAAATATATTAGAATTTTATTTTCGTCATTTAATAATTCTATTACTGATTCTTAACTCTTTTATTGAAAATGAATAATTGAAATAATTTATATATATATATATATATATATATATATATATACATATATATATATATATATATATATATATATATATATATATATATATATATACACAAATGAATAACCAACAAGGTTTATAATCTATTGATAAAATACAATCATAACAAATCTGCATTTACAAAGAAAAAAACTATTAATTTGTATGCAAATACTGAAACACTTTTATAAAATCTGTTGTAAACATTGTAATAATTCTTAATATAATAATAACAGGTTTATGACCGCACATACGAACACGAAAACGTTCGATTAAATATTTATTAACAATTAATGATTATGTTTAAATATAATGAAATGTTGATAAATGCGCGTCCATTATTTAAACGAGTGAGAAATCAATTAACACACACACGTGGGTGTGTGTGTGTCTGAAAGAAGTGAATTCGATGTGATTAAAAAGAGAACTCGCGTGCAGAGTTAATTCATTCTGTCCATACAACGAAAGTGAATTCTGTGTACGCCTGAGGGGTTTTATTTGGAAATACTGTAACAGTTATGTTTTAAAATACCGGAAAACGTATGTATCGCTCAGATTAAATAACGTATTACATCAAGACTTATTCGTTTTGTTTATGTTTGTTTTGAATTATGCATTTTTTTAAATCATAAATTATCTATTTACACACACACATATAAGTTTGTATATATAATATATATATATATATTTATGTATGTATTGTATGTGTGTGTGTGTGTAATTATAAAATTTTGTATACGTGCGCGTTCGGAATCTGGTTGATATTTGATCAATAATAATTATAAATAATTAATATCTGTAGGATGTTGTGCCGAATTCAGTGTCGCAGAAATTCAAATGTCCATTGTCGAAAGTCAATATTGAATCTGTGCGCCATTATTATCTAATGTTTACAGTCCAGCTACGAGTCTATTCAACGAGGTACACGGACGTGGGATTGTTTGTTCTGTTTCGGGAAACTGTCGGTCAGATCGGGAACCATAACACCGACTTTCCGTAAAAGCGAGATACGATCACAGAATCGTATCTCGCTTTTACGGAGCCATCACAAATATAATTCCACGATCCTCCTCCTTCGATTTGTAATTTTTCCACATCGAAAACGATCAAACATTTCATAAACAGATTTTCTTGTACTTTGGAGCCGGTTAAATATTTTTCTTTTTTTTTAAAAAAAAAACAAAATCAATCCATTAAGAAAACGAGTTCGTATTATAAACCATTGAAATTAATTAACTTTGATGTGAATTTTTTTAAAATCAAAGTCCATTTCAGAATGTATTGTTAATATCCGATTAATGTTTACATATAAAATTCACATATCAGAGATTCCACTAATGTCAATCAAATATTTTACGATTGTGCTAATCGATTAAATTGATTTAAAGGACACGGGGATTCCAATCTTTGCCGAATCACGGATACAGATTAACATCATGATGCACAAGACAAAGTACCATGAACAAATAAAACCTTTCAATGAAATGATCGTGCCTCTATTTTGGATCGAACTGGTAAGTCATTATATATATATATATATATATATATATATATATATATATATATATATATATATATATGTGTGTGTATGTATATGTATATATATAAAGAGGGTTTCCAAAGAGGGACACACTTTTTTAAGAGATTATATTCCTGACAGCTGTACTTTTTTGACATTTATTGAATGCTGACATTCCCATTTTTAACTATGGCTTCGTATACAACAAAACAACGCATTGAAATAATACAATTCCATTATGAAAATCTAATCTAAACGAAGAAATCCGAAGAGTAATTGGTGAGGCAGAGCTCGAATTGTGTACGGATGTTATTGGAAAATTTAACAAGAGAAGAGTTAATTGTAAGAAAGTACATGGCGATCACTTCATTTATAAATGTATAATAAATTATATTATAAATTTATAATTTATTATAAATGTCATTAATTTATAATTGATATAATGTTTCTTTATTATAAATTTATAATTTATAAATGGCATACCGCCGACTAATATTTACAATAGAGAAACATGAGATTTCAGGTTGAATTCCGTGCCTTATTTCAAATTAAAAAAAAACGTGTCCTTGTTGAAAAACCTGTATATGTCGATGTATAATTAAAATATTTTTTATAGTGCCTGAAAGATGTCCCTTCAAACATTGCCCTATTAATAAGACTAATAGTGATAGCGCCGTACGCGCAGGCAGCGGTCATTATATGTTTCGCTATATGCGGCCTAGCACTGTTTTTCATCTCAATCGCCGGATTTTTCTTCGCGAGGAGAAGACTGGACACGCCTATATATCACGAGAAAATAGACTATAAACCAGTTAAAATGATAGCGATGAAGAAACACGACCTGCTGTTTCAACATCGAGGAGACTTGAAATGTGACAATTTCTAGTTTGTGAAAAAATTTGAACAGATGTGTTATTTAATATATATATATATATATATATATATATATATATATATATATATATATATATATATATGTAGGTGTGTAAAAAGTGACTGAACAAAATATAAATCGACAACTCGGAAGACAATGCACAAGAAACGAGTTTCGAAAAAATACTGTACAATTAAATCTTAACATACTTTGAATGTGTGTTTTCTTTTTGATATTTTAATAGTTTAGTGATAAGAGATTAATTCTAGACGAACGTATTGTGTAAGTTTATAAGAAGTGATGGAGAAAATTAAAGTTTTTTTTTATATTTATTACTTAAACGTTGTTTTTTTAGAAAGAAAAAAAAATAGATCAATGATTTGTTCAACTATTGATTTTCAGGATTAACATTTAAGTTTCAGAAACCCACTTAAACAGAGCAGTTCAATACTTGAATTAGAATTTTATCTGTAGATGTTTATTTAAATAGTTAAAAATAAGAAAAGTGCATACACAGCCGAAACAATTATTTTTAAGAGCGATTCAATCTACTCACACATATTTCCAACTTTTATTTTTTAATTAAATGTTAAACAAACTTCATACTTTTACATTAAAACCAGTTAGCATTTCAAGTATTATTTTGAATGTAAATATTTACCTAAATACTGAAGAAAAAAGAAAAAGTTTATACACTTGAAACAATTATGTTCGAGATCAGTAATCTGCTCAAGCACATATACAACTTTTGATTTTCAGGCTTGACTCAACAGTTTCACAAATCTACAACTGTGACAATCAATCCTATTAGCATTTAAAATAAAATTGAATCTGTTCATTTGTCTAGAGATTGAAAAACGAAAGAGTTTATAAACTCAAACATTTATTTTCAGGAATTGATTTTCTGATTTCACACTGACAAGTTGTGTACTTTTAAACCAACCCCAATTAGGATTTCGAATAGAATATGTGTATATAAAGGGTTGAAAATAAAATAAAAAGCTTGCATAGCTCTAATAGTACTTTGGTGGTATACGGGATAATATTTTTTCTGTTTAGAATTATTCCTGTTTTCTGTATATATTTTCTACAAACAGAAAAATCTACAATTGATTTGTTGTATGCTATTATAATACAGTCCGATTTGTCATAAACAGACGTTATTTATTCTAAAAAGCTGACTATTTTTCTATAAACTAGCATCGATATCATTATACACGAATTTGAACAATCTATTTTATTTAAAACCGATAAAAAAAAGAATTTCAAGTACAACGGACTAAAAGTAATAATTAATAAATGTTAAAAATATAATCAACGTTTTGTCAATAAGTATATTAATTGTGTAATTGAATTTACGCTATTATTATTTATTTCTTCTCTAACTAACTTAATTAATAATATAAATGATTTATAGCCTACTGACGTCTAATCATTATGGAACACTGTCACAATCTCTCATATTCATATTAAATAACAACTTTTATCTCGGTAGTAATCTAACATATTAGCTTGTAATATAAATTAGCATTGTGAAGGTCGGTAAATGATAAAAAAAATTGTAAGAAATGCAAAAAAATATAATTGTGTCAAGAGAGTCAAGAGAACAATTAAAATGTTTCATTATTTTTTTTAACGTCAATTAATAAATTTTCTTATATATATATATATATATATATATATATATATATATATATATACATATGTGTGTGTGTGTGTGTGCATATGAGTGTTACAAATATTGAATAATTCAAAGAGTTGTTAATAGGAATAAAATTATAATTAAACAATTTATTTCTAAATAGAATATTTTAATGTTAAATAGAATAACATTTCAATACAAGTTTACACACACACACACACACACATATATATATATATATATATATATATATATATATGTGTATGTTACTCCATCATTTCTCCGAAATTGAGAAATAGGTTACCGATATTCAAATATTTGGTAATAGTTGTAAGTAAAAAAAAATCTATTTACAATAATTTATTTTTCGTATTGAAATAATAACAGTTTCTAAGAAAAAACAACCAACAAATATCAAGTACATTATTGACATTATCTGCACAAACATGTCGAATGTCAATATTTGGGTTGGTGTAAATAACAAGTGTCGTTCAAAAAAATATGTACGGCCAGCAAAAAAAAAAGAATATAAGAAATACATGCAGAAAAGTACAATGTGCCTGTATGCACACGGTTATTATCCGTCTTCTTGATTGTGCTGCAAATGTTTGTACTGTGTGTGTTTTTTTTAATTCATACCATGTATTCCCTTTTCTGTATTTTTGATATTTAAATATTTTTGAAGATTTTATACTAATTAAAGTTATGCCCCAGGATTAGTTACCTTATTTGAATCATTAACTACTGAAGTAAATCATTTTAACAGATATGAAATCGATTGTTAGAAAATTGAATGAATTAACTGATTCTGCTACTTTTATTTATCATATATTTGATTGAAGATGGTCAGTACAGAATCGATGCCTGATATAATAAAATTACACTTCTTTCGAGAGTACTATATAGATTATTTTATAAAACATTTACAAAAATTT
The DNA here is from genome assembly GCA_034766995.1 of Acanthacorydalis orientalis. Classification (NCBI taxonomy): domain Eukaryota; kingdom Metazoa; phylum Arthropoda; class Insecta; order Megaloptera; family Corydalidae; genus Acanthacorydalis; species Acanthacorydalis orientalis. The sequence continues at coordinate 36,886,982 of CM068321.1, read as the reverse complement.
ACAACTCATCGAGATATCCAAATGAAAAAATGTTTTTAAGTTTGGACGTTTTGATAAAAGAAGGTCAATACAAAAGCAATGCCTCATGTAATGAAATTATTTTTTTAAGGGTATTCTATAGATTATTTTATAAAATGGATACAAATATTTACAGTTCATCGAGATATCCAGATGAAAAAACGTTTTTACTATTTGTTAAAATTAAATCTGAATTTTAGTCTGGCACAGTAGCCAAATTTACTTTCAGAAGTTCAAGGTTAAAAAATCTGATATTTTCTATACTCTCTCGGTTGAAAATCTTTTAATTGTTTTTGAAATTCTTATAAGAATTTTGGAGCGGATAATCAAAGAAATGTTTGTAGTGTATGACGCATTTATTCGTTTTGGAAAATTGAATTGATTGATTTTGCTACTCTTATATCCTATATATTTCACAAGAGATGGTAAGTATAGAATCAATGACTGATTTAATAAAATTACATATTTTCCTAGGAGTGTTCTATAAAATATTGTATAAAATAGATACACATGTTTACAGCTCGACGAAATTTCAAAATAAGGCGATTTAATCATTTGATAAAATTAAATTTTAATTTTGCTATGGCAAGTTTACATTCAGAAATTTAAGTTTAGAAAATCTGACACTTTCCATGCTCTCTCTTAGTCAGAAAATCTTGTAATTATTATTGAAATTCTTACAAAGAATTTAACAGCAGATAATCATTAATTACAGGCATTTTAATAAGAGAACTCTTTGTAGTGTTTGACGCGTTTATTCGATTTAGAAATAGATTCATTCATTCTATTATTTTTCTTTCCGGACGATCTGACCTAACAGCCACAAAATGCAAATACGGAGAGAATTTTTCAGTTAAATTAATAGTCAATGGACGGATGAACGAAATAGATTACCGTCTGCTTTTATTAAAAATATTTTAAAAGTCCAATATAATTTGTTTGGGAAGAATTTTACCAAACTTTGTCTTGAAGAAGAGGAACTTTTAAATAAGATATAAAATAATGAACTTTTAAGAGAGATAAAATAACGAAAAATGTACTGAATAAAAAGATGTCGTTATCGTTATATTAATAATATTGTTTTCGTATTAAAAAAATGTTCGAAGTTTAATAATATTTCCATTAGTTATACACGAATTTATTTAGTTGTACAAAAAAATAGAAACTGAACTGTTAAATTACTGGACCTTGATCTAACAATACAAATGAATTGAAACAAGATAGACATGCGAACAAATTATTGAAAGAGAAAATCTATATAATATAAAGAAATCAAATAACCGCAAGTAATCAGAGAAAATCACGGAATCTGAGAAAAAAAGATTTATTCTCTAATCTATCCGAAGATGGCATATAGAGAACAGATACTTACTTGACCTAAATGGACCAATCAGAAAACCATCAGAGCTTTACACAAATATATTCCAATTCGATGACATAAGATTTGAAATAAATATATATCTGCGAAAACAATCCGATAATCATTTTATTTCAACAAAAACAAACCCGTTCAAACGAACCGGTACTCAATTATATTCTAAAACATGTATAATATAATACAGAAAAAAAACAGTATAACATTATTTACCTTCTACAAAATAAATATCTAATAACAGAAATACATACGTTTTTCTTTCGACTGATTTTTCTCGTTACACACTTTTCACTTCACAAATTAATTATTTTTTCAACCTTGAAATTATATACTTTCTTCTCTAGAAAATGTTCAATAAATCTTTATGGACTCTCTATTGAATAATAACGATTTATTGAATATTTTTGTAAGAAAGAAGTATTTATAGTGTGTGGGAGTGAAAGAATGATTCACTTGTGGAAGTAAATTTAACTGCAGTGTTGTGAATTTTTTTCTTCGATGAAAACACAAATCACAGTTAATCGATTCGAATAAATACACGGTACTGGTAAGTCCTTGTAAATATTGATAAATAGATCGGTATAATTTTATGAACGAGTGATTGAAAATCATTTAGCAGATGACAGACGATCGAAAAACGTTGTACAGAACAAATAACAACAAACAATAACTTATTGGAAGACAATACTGTTGAGTAGAGGCGATTTCTTCTACGAATACCTAAACGCGTACATCATTAGAATACATCACGGACGTGTGTTGGATAATATTTGATTTATTCCAGACGTGCCGCACGTATAAATTAAACTTAAATTAAATTAAATCACAGTAAAACTTTTATGTAAGAAATCGTCGACGATTGTTTCGCTGGTAACGTTCTACTAAACCTAATTAACTTTTTATACGACTCAATTCAACACGTTTCAGCGTACGGTAGTAAAAAATATATAAAAATATTAATGAATATATGAAAAATGTTGTTCGAAACTACTTAACTAGATTATATTCGTCATTCGAAAGTAAAAATGGACCTTTGTTGTACGAAACAATTATTTGTTTCTAAAAAGAAAAAAAAATACAGTAGTCTAGAATGCAAGTACATAATCTCTCTGTGTGAATGTTTTAATTGCTCGTGTTTTTTTTTTTCATAAAAATACGAATTCCTGCTCCGTCATTTACGCGAAAAAGTCGAAAGTGTACGAGAGAGTTTCACGTTTAGCCCGTTTCGTACCCGATTTAAGTTTTGATTTTCGAATTGATCCACGATAAGTAGTGCGGCACTTTCGTGTAAACGTCAGGTAGTCCTGGTTTGGCGCACCCGGACCCGAACGATGTAATCCCGGCCAAGAACCACCGGCCGTCCGATCCGTAACACTGGAGCGGTCCTCCCGAATCGCCCTTAAACACCATCAACGTTATGGAATAAAGAAGGTGTCGATATAAATGAAAAAAACTAGTGAGATAATCATTGGGTGTAGGAATTAATTCGGTGCCTTTACATTGAATCAATCATAACTCAGTTCTTAATTAAAATATATTCTAGGTCGTTTTAGGATCTTGAAGTCTCAACCTTAACATTTAAAAACGCTATATATATATATATATTGGCCAAGCAGTTGGTATAACTTTATGAAACAGTAGTGAACACGATGGAGTCCGAAAGGCAACATATTAGACATAGAACACTTTTTGCATTTCAGTTGAAAAAAAATGCTGCTGAATCCTAGAGAATGATTTGTTCAGCTTTGGAGGAAAGTGTTGTGATGGATAAAACATGCAAAAAATACTAAAACAGTGGAAGAGGTCCGAAAATTCACTGACGACTTCATCCTTTCAAAACCGGCATCTTTCTTTCGACAAGCGATTCGTCACTTACACGACAGATAGAGCGAACAACATCATTTTTTTTTATAAAAAAAGCCACCGAATTAACTTGTACACCTAATAAACCCGATAAGTGATTCTAATCGAACATCTCTCTCAATTACAATTAGTTTCAATAATTGATCCGACCATAATTAGATTATAAAAGAAATTCGTCGGATTGAAATCAAAGTCGATTCTCAACAGGTGAGTGAGTGCCCACTGCTTTCAGTAAAAGTGTACAGATGTCTTTGAGCTAACAAATAAAAGAACGATAGTGAAATTGCATACTAATTAATTCGATCGACACGTCTGTCTGTGCTCGGCGTTTTAGTAATGAAAGTAATGAAGAGATTAATGCAAATAAGTGTCAAAAGTTTTATGCGATTTAAGATTTGGGTTAGCTGCTATATTTCGCCTATTTCACATGTGTCTTTGAAGACTGCCGAGTGAAATTATTAAAAGAAGATGCATCATGTTTATTAAATTTATTAAAAACAGTCGTTTTAAATGGTTTGAAAGATTATTTCACTTATTTGGGGTTCTATTCACGGGATAATCAATAATTGACTTCTCAACATAACCCTGTATTATATTTTGATTTAAATTCAAAAAATATCACTTCATCTCTTTTTCAACGTCAAGCTTTTATTATTTATTATTTTTTAAAAAAATAAAATCACCTCTTTTTAACCAAACAGGCATGTTTATCAATCGTCGGTGTTTAAGATCGAATCAATCGAAACGATTTCATCCGAATCCGATTCATCCACAACCGAGCTGCAACGTTTTACTTACAATGCACGTTCCTGTGGAACCATTAAGGTGTCCGGCGCACAGGTGACCGTTCCTGATCACGACGCCGGGACCGTACTTGTTGCGGCACAGTGCGTTATCGTGGACGGGAATCCTCGCTTCTTGCAAACGTGGAACCAGATCGCCGTCCTCGACGGTGCGACCCCAGCCGGTCGCGTAGCACCGTTTCGTCTCGTTCAACGAAACGGTACGTTTCGGAAGACACACGGTTCGAATCCGACTTCTCAGACTCAAATCGGCCGGTCGGGAGAGTTTAAGTAACGCTTCATGGAAGAGATATCATATTTAAAAGACACTGGGACTGTGAGTTCTTTCGCAATGATTTGATTTCAGTTCAATTTTTTTCAATGGAGACCGTCGAGGAATAAAACAGAGATCTGCGTACCTATATCATGTTGGTAGTTGTGGAATCTTTCGTGCGTGACAATTTGTCCAATTGGGATACGAGATTCGGAATCTTCTTCTACGTCTCGATCCCAATCTCCAAGTACTGCTGTCCATAAGTATGGGATTGGTAAATTAAATATGTCGCTATTTGGAAAAACAAACATTATATAGAGTCATATTAGTATTTTCACCTAATACCAGAATTATAAGCGACAATCTGGTTCACTGACATTTCCAGACAAAGAACTACGAAGAATACAACAGATGTATGATAAACAAATGTATAAAATCTAAGAGACATAAAGAGAAGTAGCTGTTAAAGATTTTTAGTACGTGAAATTGAACTATTCCTATATATTTTATATCTATGTGAAATGTGAAAAATGTGATTTACAGCTCTGTAAAAATATATATTTCTCATAAAAGACGGTCAGTACAGAATCAATGCATGACATAAAAAAATAATACAATTTTTAAGAATATCTTATAGATTATTTTAAAAAACAGACACAAATATCTACAAGTCATCCAGATATTCAAATAGCTAGGAGATTTAGTCATTTGATAAATTTAAATTATAATTTTAGTCCGGTACAATACTCAAGTTTATTATCACAAGTTTAAGCCTAAAAAAATCTGATCCATTCTACGTTCTCTTTCTCGGTTGAAATGAAAATATACTAAATAAAAGAGATTTTATTCTTGTTGTATTAATAATATCGTTTTTATTTAAACGAGATTCCAAATTTAATAATAACTTTTTTGTATCACCTACTGTTTTACTCTTTTATATTTTTTTCAATCCGGATTAACCTGACAAATGTCCTGTTTCTGTTGGATCGAAAATGGTAACTCTATATATAATCTTGTGAATGTAATTAACATTCTTACTAGAGTTTGAAAGCAGATAATCACACTAGCATTTTAATAAAAGAAACGTCTGCATTGTTTAACGCGTTAATTCGTTTTGAAAAATTGAAATGGAGCATCAATAATGTACTGACCGTCACGTGTACCTCGACGTTGAGTAATACATAAAAAATATTATTTACTTATGTATACAATGTGCTGCCGTTAATATCCATTCAGATGATATAAGTACACCACCGCACCAATGTCCAATGAAACCAAACTTCGGATGAAGCAGTTCGAGTGATACCTGAAAAAATTAATTCGATACAAATGCACACATTGGAGAATATTGCTTTTTCAGAATTCACTTTCGCAGACGGGTGCGTTTTCACAAAAAAGGTTTCTTGTCAAAAACGCTACTGCTAAAAAAACGACGAATTATCGTTTACTGAACATTTCTGACCAGAAAACTTTTTATTGTTTTCAAGGTTAAAGAAGAGTTCGTATGTGAAAACATTTATTTCACAGGCAAACATTTTATACCACTCAACATTTTATTGTACGTCTTATAGTCGTGTTGTCTTTTTTATACATTATATGTCTATGTTTACTGTTTAAACAATCATTAATTATAAAACGCGAAAATATATTGAATTTTTATTGGCTTTTTGTTTAATTAAATTAATAAATATTTTATTAAGGAAACGTTCATAACATCTTAGTCATATTGAAGATATTCTACGAATGGATAATGAAATAAGCAAACAGTTTTGAACAACAATACGAAAAATACAGTACTGAAATAAAAATCACGGATTAATAATACGAAATTGTGTACAGTGTTGATTTTTAATGTGTAAAAATTAATTCTGTGCCTTTACATTCGACCAATCATAACTCTGTTTTCAATTAAAATACATTCTCGTCGTTTTGGAGTTTTGAAGTGCTAGCCTGAACGTTTAAAAACACTATATATCTTGGCCAAGCAGTTAACATAACTTCACAATATTGTCATGAACATGAGGGCGTCTGAAAATCATCATATTTGGCATTGCATACTTTTCGCATTCCAGTTGAAAAAAAGATACAGCCGAAGCTCCAGGAATGATTTGTTCAGCTTTAAGCGAAAGGATTTTGAGGCATGAAATATACCAAAAATGCTGAATCAGTGGAAGAGGTTCAAAAATATTTTGATGAATTCATGGACTCAAAATCTGTATCTTTTTTTGACAAAGGATTCGTCAGTTACCCGACAGATAGAGAAAAAATATATTAAATAACGTGGCATATTTTGAGGATTGAAATGTGTACTATTTTCATATATAAAAAATCATTTTCTATGTAAAAGGCACCGAATAAATTCGCACATCTAATATATTAATTGGGTTTGTTAATTGATTCAAGTCTAAATTATTACAATTTTACTCGGTCTCGATTCAACTCAATTTTCTTTACAAATTAACATAACAGAAACTTGTTCTTTCATCTAAATCCTGTTAAAACTTTTTGATATTTTTTACTATGACCAGTTTTGGAACGTTTTCCATCATATGATAACTTTCTATACACTGTATACATCAAGTTTTCACAAGAAAGGTCAAGATTCGAAACTGGTTGTGGTAGAATGCATCGAAAGTGATACAGACAAACGAGATTGTATGCATGATTGTATAAAATTGTTACAGTGGAAAATATTTGTGTAATAGCAAATACGTTCAATTATACACATAAAAATAATCTTGCCAGAATAGGAAACCTTGTCTTCTCTTTACTTTTATCAAAAATAATAATAATAATAAATAATAAAAAAGAAAATTATGAAATCTGGAAGTTATATTTCAAGAAACACCCCTCGACACAAGATCTGATTTATCGAAAACTGAAATATTATCATCTTCACCTAATAAAATTCTAGTTGTGTTAAACGAATTGAAAATCGGAATTTCATTTTCATTCCAATTAAAACGATTAATACAGAACTAATGTCATTAAAACGAATCCAATTCCGAACGTGTGGAGTTTTGAAATTATTATTTTACATAACTCCGACACTATCTAAAACGATTTACAATACACAACAAATATTTTCTAATCTCTGAACGTACAACAAGCAGCCTCGTTATATAAACAGTTCTAACCCATATTTTACCTGCCATGGCCATGCGCCTCGTTTAGTTTCTTTTCCGCTAATTATACGACCTGTGCCCATCGAATTACCAGTTCTTGACGATGGGATTTCGTCATCGGTCTCTTGACGAGGATGTCGCGATCTCCGAAACGAACGGCCACAATCTAAATCCGTGACATTCTTTTTTTAAAAAAAATCGGCACTAGTTTTGTACAATCTGTGTAAATACTTTTCTGTAGTTAGGAACTAACGCATACGAGGGACGGCTGACAAGTTTTTCTCAAAAGTTTTTCAAGTTTTTCTCAACGGCATATAATATATTTGATATATTTGAGGTAACAGGATGAAACGAAAATTAAACAATATTCGAATATAACGTTTCGAATGATGTATTTATTTTTGAACATATTTCTGTCAACATGTAACAAGTTTCTTTATTTCACAAGAGAAAAAAATCTAATAAAAATCGAATTCTGATTCTGGCCAAATTAATTTTTACAAACGGATTCTGTTTTCAACCCATAATTTACACTTAACACTTTTTTTGATCAAAAATGTACAATAAATCATAACTGAACTTTGGAAAAGACTATTTTCGATGAATATTCCACCATTTTCAGAGCGACAACGTACAGAAAAGTATTTGTTTTATTAATTCAGAAAATTTTCTTTAAGAAAGTGTGTGTGTGTGTATATATGTTTGTATATATATGTATATATATATATATAAATATATGTATATATATATATATATATATATATATATATATATATATATACATATATACACACACACATTTTCTTATATATGTATATACACACAGGATGTTTGAATGAACCTCAGCCGAATTTGTTTTGCCTCCATTCTTGTATATTATGTTGCTGTCAGTTGTAATTTGACAGTGGTATAGTTCGGACGCAGGCAATTACTATATGTGTGTATATATATATACATATATATAAACAATTTTATACCCATATATAATAATATACAAATATTTTTTTTTAGAATTAATGATTCATCAATTATCGACCAATGACTCTCCTGACAAACACAACGTTAAAACTCCAAAGATTCCATTCCTAACAAAAAAAAACAACAACAAACTATTTGAATTCAATAACGTTTTCACTATTTTCCATGCATATTGATCTACATACTTATAACGTACAATACTTTACAATTTAATGAATTATACTAAACATTATTACAGACTATTAAAAAAAATGTATACATAAGATCACTTTCTGGTATCATATTTCGAGTAAATACTTTCGTGAAAGTATCTTTTATTATACATTATTATTTTATAAATGACATTTATGATGCTACATATATGTATATATATATATATATATATATATATATATATATATATGTACAGAGAGAGAGAGAGAAGTGAACAAATAAATCCGATATTTTTATGAAAGTTGATACATAAACAAAGAATACAAATTGTAAACACATCATTAAAATGTAGGTGTTGTTTAATTAGTACTTACGACCTAGTAAACAAATTAAATAATTAGTGTGACATGTTTGTAGCGACCTTCAGCGTTTTCTCCAAGTTCAAGCGCGTTTTATGTTTTTAATTTAGAGGTCACGTTAAAATATAATTAAGACAAGTCGTATTGGAAGTCTATTTAGAATTCGGAATTTTAGAACTAAATTTATTAAAACCTATTATTTTGTTTGAGTAATTTCGATTTTTATCAAGATAGACAGTCAATAAAAAAACACTATTACATATAACAAACACAGTGCAAGAGACAGCGGTCTGAAGTGAAGTAAATACACTGCACTGACCTCTAAAACATTCCGTATATTCTTTTGAAAATCGACAGTGATTTACCTTGATAAGTTTTTGTTTCTTCTCAAAAATAACAGAACAATCAAAAATGAATACTGAAACACTTTGAATTTGTATCGAATCCAGTCTTTAATAAAAATAGAAAAAATAAACAGGAGTACAAATAACAGACACAATAAACGACGCAGTGGTCCAAAAAATAGCAAAAAAACTACACTGTACTCTAATTTATTTGGATAATTTTTTTGAAAATCGATCAAGAGTCGCTTATGTTATTTTTCGAACATGTTTCAAAAATAATTGACTTAAATAATCGAATCTTATAATAAATGAAACCTGTTACTTAAATATTTTAATTTTGTCCAAAGCTAGCTACGAATAATAATAAAAACGGTACAGGATTCCAAATAACAGACACGATGGTCCGAAGAGAAGAGAAAACACTACACTCAACTGTAACTCATTTCGTGTCAAAAATAGAAGAGGAAAACAATAGAATCTAATCATAAATGAATTTTGAATTTCTATTTAAATAAATTTGGCTCGAACCAACATACCAAGAAGAAATTATCTGAGAAAAATTGAGAAATTATCTGAGATGAATTGTCAGGATTACAAATAACAAACACAGGAAAACTGACAAGAGACTCGAATAAAAGTAAAAACATCAATGGATTAAGGAACGATACAACTATAAAAAGGCGTCATTTTCAAAACCTAAACTCGAATCTATAAACGGTTAATGAAAACCTTTACAGTAATTAAAATTCGAATTTCACAAAAGAAAGAATAAATGCTTATTCTAATAACTTTGTATCATATTTAATCACACGTCTCTCTCATTTATAATCTAATTATTTTCTTTCAAACTGACATTCTTTTCCTATTTTTAACACTACAAGCTTATGGTCTCTTAAAATATATTCCAGTATACATCATGATTACATTAATCTAAATGAAAACAGTGATGATGTTATGAATTCTAATCAGTTTGTTTTTATTTATTTATTTGACAAATTTTTAAGAAAAATGTATTTTTTCTGTGCTAGTCGTGGATGAATCTATACCATATATACAAGAGAGTATAATAATACAATGATCAAACCTTCAACACTTTCCGATGTAGAAAACAATATAATAACTAGGACGAAGAGTTTATTTGTGCAACATTTCAGTATCACCATATTAAAACAGGAAAACGACAGGAAAAAAGTATACGATTTTATTAAAAAAAAAAATCTGAGTGTGGCGCGCGGTTGAATTTACATTAAACACATTTCCGATCGACGAAACTGGTCACAGACGAAACAAACATACGTACGAAGGACGAGAGACACGAGCGGAGCGCGTACAGAAGAACAAAAAGAATCGTAAGAAGAGTATCTGTCGACGGGCGTCCCGTTCATATCGTACTGTCGGCGTCAATACACGACGAGCGACTGAAAATTTTCCACATTGCAATTGTGTGTACGCGACCAGTGAAAGATGATATCAGCCGTCGTAAATGACTCGAATGTAACTCGTTGATAATTCGTAGAGAGAGTGATAGTGAGAAGAAGTATTGTTGATAGAAAACAATGCGAACGAACGCGACGGCGGTCCGTTTTAGACGAAAGTGGACGTAAACAAGAAACGCTGTCAACAGTCGGCCGCGTTGACCGAAAAAAAAAGAACTCTCTTCGGCTGCGACGGACGGCCGACGCCGTGTGCGAGTTCGTTGTCATTTCGCGTGCAATGAAAACAGTGTTTCGTTGCACGACGGATCGATTTAGAACGCGGACAACCTTGAGAAATTTTCGGTGCGCTTTTTTTTATATTTGAAACGTAGCGGAGTTCTCGCGAATGAGGCGAACGCGACAGTTAAATTATACGTTGTGTAAGGTCGAAACGAAACAGGTGTTGTCGCTATTATTCAATTTTAGTCTTTTTTTTTTGAAAAAAAAGAATAATTACATAAATGACCGTGGTGATTTGTTTACTATGACAAAACCAAAACCAGATCACGATGAAAGTATTTTTTATTATTTAATAATCATTTGTGCATTGAATTTTAAAGGCAGATAAATCACGGACCAGTTTTTTTTTTGTATATCCATAAACAGAAAACGCAGCAGTAGAGAAATATCAATGCTGTTTGACCCTTTCGAGACGAATATCGTCAATAAACGATTATAAAAATGAAGTTGATTCGTCTTCGGCATCTTTAGGTGGATAATAAGTATCCATATTTAAACAGAGGAATATTTATTAAAACTTTTCGATTTCCACATATTTTATTTCTAATTATAATAGAACGGATATTAATTTTATTTATTTACATAGCCAGATTAGCATCAAATGACTTATTTTCCATTTCAATAAAAAATATTTTCAATTCTATCCATATTTCCTGATTAATTAATATTTCATTAATTGAATCATTGTTCCCTTCTTTCATTCTATTAAGTCCTGACATAAATATTGAAAATATTTATTTCAGGTGGATACTAAGTATTCTTGTTTAACTAGAGGATTGCTAATTATTTTTTTTTGATTTACACATATCTTATTTATAATTATATTAGAAGGAATATATTAATTTTATTTATTTGCATAACCAGATTAGCCTCAAATGACATATTTTCCATTTTAGTAAAAAAATACATATTCAATTCTGTTCTATTAATTATTATTTCATTAATTGAATCATTTTTCCATTCTTCTATTAAACATTCATATAAATATTAATGAAAATATTTATTTCAAGTGGATACTAATTATCCACCTGAATATATCGAAAGACGAACCCGGTAGTGGAAAAAAAGACAAAATAGTGATCTCGAAGATAAGAAACATAACCTTAAATCCATGTACATGGACATGAAACAAATTACAATTATAATTTTTAAGTTACAATTATTTATATTACTTATAATAAATTAATATCTGTTTCTATATCGGATTTTTTAGTACCGACATGAGTACTTAAATTTTTTATTACTTGTGAGATGAAAGAAGAATTTATTTGTGAGATGATTTAGAAAACTTATAATTTATAAAAAAATTGATAGTGTTTTGAATAAAGGGTAGTCGAACAAGATCAAATCAAGTCTAAAATAAAGTTTCACTATTTCAGTTTTTTGAGCTCCTTTTCGCACATTTTCTATAATTCTTTGCATTTAAATTTCCCGAGAAATCTAAAGATTTTAACCAGTCAAGTTTTGAATCTTGTACTATTGATTTAATTTGTATCTCTTCGAGGAAGAATTAATTCCTTTCGATTATATATGTCTGAAAACTTTTTTAACATTACAGAAGGGACAAGAATATACTGGTTGTTATTCGATTTATTTTTAGAAGTTTTAAAAACTGTACCGGTGTTCTAGAACCCGATCTGACAGAAAAGATAGTTCATTTGAAAGAAAAAAAAACAATCCAGATAGCATTTCTTCGAAAATGCTTGCCAATTCTGATTACATGCTTTACACTCATTCGGTATGCGTGTTTACTATTCATTATCATCGTTTCGATCTTCATGCGAATAATAGTAAATGAAAGTGTTTTTTTAACAATGAGTAAAACGTGAATAAAACAATAAAAATTTAAATAATTCCGAATCGGTTTCGTTTAAAGACAAAAACCAGTAATCGTACGAACTGAAAATAAATATTTATGAAATGTACGTTCACTTCTTACACTAATTATCACTATTTATCCAACTATTTAGCTTTCATTGTAACACACGCGTCTATTTCGCAACTCGATGACTGACTGTCGACTAGTTTGCAATTATTACATTCAAAACATTAAAAACGTAATTGAAACGGTTATCGTGAACGGACGGACATGTTTGCGTTCGTTAAGTGAAATATTTCATCGGATATTCAACTTTCTCGTACGTTTTTTTTCCTCGTTCGGTTTCAATTATTCGATCCGTTTTGATTATCAATATGGAAACTCATCATAAATCAACGATTGTCCTTTTTATCTCGCTGTACACTTTAGTGTATCGACGATTACTACTAACCTAGTTACAAGTACTCGTTAGAAACAGAAACGGTACGCATGATTGAACCTGACAACACTTACTGAATAGTAATTGGAGTCGTGAAAGAAACGGTCACCCACGTACGAATACATGAAAACTGAACAAGCGCGACGATACACTTTTATCAATGAATCGACTTCAGGCTGTTTCGAACCTGATACGTACGGTTTCAGATGTACAAAAAACCAAATGATTCGAATTAAAAGCGATACGAAAAAATGCACGTGACGAAAATGTGTTACGGTGCATAATCTAGAAATGTAGCCGAGGAAATTCAATTAATTTCAACGAGTAGAAACGGATTTAAACAACTGTCAATACTAAGTGTCTGTACTGGTCTCGAAACGAGACATTTAAAATATTCGTTCCAAAAAAAATCAATTTAAACAGGAAAAAGCTAATCGAAAATATTCATACCATGTCACAAACCTTAATGCAAGTTAAATATTTCTTTTATAAGTGGCAAATTTTACTGATATAATAAATTATCATGTAGATGTCCAGGATTCCATGCACAAAGATCAAAAGAACCGAAAATGAAATTCATTGTAAGTCTGTTAGTTAGTAAAATGTCATTTCGTTTTAGACTAGAGCCATATTAACCGACAAAGAGATAACTGATATTCTTTATACAGATCTCTTTTGATACTGAGAAAGATAGATTACACAGAACAAGAAGAATTGAATTCAAGGATTTATTTACAATAAAATTTGCTAATCGAGTCATAGAACAATGAATTGAATTCAAGTAAAGATTAATTTATATACCAAAAATTAGATCTATTTAAAATATTCTATGAATTATACTCAAACTAAGAAGCCAACCAAATAAATTTCAGATTTCAATTGAATTTAGTTTTCTAGAATAATCAACAATGAATTGTTGAACATTTTCGATCAGAAACCTATTCTGTGATACGTGAAGTGAAAAAAGAATTCGTTTGTGAAAGAGTAAATCCTTCATCACAATCAACAAATACTATCGACGATATCTACACTCAGAAATCAAACCGTACAGAACCTCCGTGTAATATTTACAATTTCGATAAATGATTAAGGAAGAATCTTCCATTGTGGAAATCACAAATATAATAAGAATAAAATTGAATTCAGTCAGAAAAGAACGCTTCGATTTCACAAACGAATACTTTTTCATACAACTCACAATAGTATCAACTGATTTTATATTAGAATCGAACAGTGATTACTAAAATATTCATGTAAATTTAACGATGTGAATAACGAAAAGGGAAAATGATTGAAAATGAATGTTAAATCGTAACATTTGTTCGATACACTCTAAAACATGTTAAATATTCTTCAATTCGAGCGATCAATTCAATTAGCATTGAACAAACGGTGTCGCCCGTATTTTTTTACTGCGAACATCTTCTCTAATTCGAGCACTAACTGTAAATTCCGAAAAAGAATAATTCTCGAACTGTACGCATTGAAATCATACGCCGTCGAAATCGTTCGAGCACACTTTATCGACCCGTCAATTAACTGAAGAATATCGATTGGAAAAAAATCTCGTATTACGGATCAACGCGTCCGGCGTTGTTCAACGTCGATTACTTGACCTAGACACTACTTTCTTTTTCAACATCCGGACGAATCCGTCGATTCGTTTCACAGAAGCAACATCGAAGAAAAAATGCGACGACGACGTCGCGTCCAGAGTCGATTCGGACGATGCGGATTGTCGAACGAACGCTTCATTAAAACGAACATAAATAATGACCTTGATGTGAATGTCATTACCGTTTCGACGTGAAACGTGCGGTTTTACTTTTTATCGAAATACAGTGAAAGTTGAAATTTCTCACGAGCTGGAAAAAAATTAAATAACTGTAGTGCACGTCGAGCACGAATGGGTTCCGGCTGAATGTCACGGCACGATGTTCGACGAGATTTATGTTGAAGCGGTTCTTCGACTCCCGGTTTTATGTGCTCGTGCCGGCAGTGTTTAAAGAATGATTTATCGACGAATTCGTTACCGCGAACAACGATTATGTGTTCATTCGCGTTCAAGGTTTACACAAGAAACAAATAAAGTTTTATAGTTCAATGCGAAAGAACGTGTTTACAATAACATTTCATGTGTGTGTATGTCATGTACGTTCGTACGATTTGTTCCAAGTACACGTTTTGTCAATAAATAATCAAGATGAAAGCAAATAATGACTTGACCAAAGTAAACGTGAATATTATTACTATAAATTCGGTTCAGTTACGAAAAAAGTAACATACTTTAATTATTTATGGACGTGCGTACAAGGATAGTAAGTTTCCATACATATTCACGGCACGAATGCATGCAATTTCTATAGACAAAAATCATTTTTCGTACAGGCGACCGCAGGATTTTAAATCATTGAAACTGGCACATTCGTTTCTTTGGCCAGTAATCTTAAAAGTTCTACATTAACATATAATCTCTCTCTCTCTATATATATATATAGATAGATAGAGAGAGAGAAAGGTAGAGAGAATTGAAACCTTTGAACCCATTAGCCTTTTAATATCAGGAGGATAAAAAAAATAGTTGTGACAAAGTTATGGCACGCGTCAGCTATTGTTTCGATTAACTAATTACACTATCAGATGGTTTTCTTATCCATTCTACTATTCTATCCGTAAAACTTCAATATATTCATTTGCATAAGAGTTGAATCTTCAAAACGTCGTTGGTGAAGCCAGTTAAAGCCAATCGTATCGTTGAACGTTTTTTTTTTTAAAAAAAATCAATAAACTTACAAGAAGGAAAAAATGCCAATTTAAAGATTCGACTAAATCAGTTTTTGAAAAAATGTTTCCGACAATTATCGGTGACTTTTGACTACAGAATTTTATATTTGGAATTTCCATGTCCTACAAATACTCTATTCATATTTATACAAACGGATTAAACTTAAAATTTGTTTTTTCTATGAAACTGATTTCAGCCATTTATCCCGATTAACAACCTATAAAAAATCTACCACTATTCAACATCGGACTTCGATGAAACCGTACACAAGATCATGTCTGACACTAGTGCAAACGACACGACCTGACAGAAATACAAACACAATTCGAAACCGTCGTTATCTGCGCGAAACAGAAATGAAATGCATATAAAGTCGTCAGCTCGAGCACGACACTGCTGGTGATTTAAATAATGAGTTGAAGAACACAATAAGCTGTTTCGAAACTAGTTTCAATTTCTCTCTAATAATACTTGAATTATACTATCATTAGAAAACATCAATCACCGTAAAAAGACACGTATTGTTTATATATGCACATGTATGTTTTTGAGATATTAGCTTTAATTAAATATATATATATATATATATATATATATATATATATAAAAGGTAAATGAAGAAAGTCGTGACCTGTTTCGTACACATTTCTTTTAATTGTATATCAACAAATATTCGATTTGATTAATTGGAAGCGAGTTTTCAAATAACACTCTACCGGCTAAAAATTTCCAAAAGAAAAGGTGTCGTGTATTTAGATTTCTATTTTTAAAAAAAAATGTTTTATCTGTGAATAATTACTGTAATAAATATCACACATTTGGAACACTAACTTTTTCATAAACCGAAATGTCTGGTCATAACTGGTAATACTTCTTGTCGGCTTGAAATATTAACCAGTTGAAATCTTTGTATGTATTTACATACAAAGATTAATTAATTATTATATTTATTGATTTATAAAAGTAATAAATAAATAAAAAATACAATTTGCATGGAGAACAGTGATAAAAAATGGCACACGATACACAAATCGACAAAGAATGATCATAAATAATTATAGAAAAGACAATAATGATATTTAATTACTTACTAAATAACTTTCAGAAGTAATAATTTACTTTTCAACAATCTTTGCTTTTTTACTTGAACTTATTGTTTCTTCCCTAGGCAGATTTCCTGAAACATACATTAACTGCACAAAGTATTAATAATGTTCATATATAATATAATAAAACACAATAGACCTTTTTTATATTTACTGATACAGAGTTAATAATTTCGTTTACAAATCTGTTATCTCTCTTCTTGAATTATCACCAAATTCTACACAATTTCCCGCAATCTACACTTCTAGAATATTTTATAACACTGTTTCACATCATTCGCGAATTTAAATATAAATTAAACACTTTGTGAATCATTTAAAAAGATTGATACATTTGTACAACCGAAAACGATTCGCATCACTGCTTCTGATTCCAGTCATGTTCGAAAAACCACTACTGAAACCAAACCGCGACTATAAAACATCAATTATGTTTACAAAAATCATCTATTGATAAATTCTGTTAACGATATTTATTAAATTCGATATTATTTAATAGATTTTTACATAAATCGCAACAAATCGTTATTTACATTTTATATTAATTGCACGGTTTAAAAATTTTACCGATTAGATAAAATAAAAGGAATTGGAACAAACTGCGAACCAATAACTGTATAAACTGAAACTGCGCAAATATATATATATAAAGAACTGTACAACGCAAACGCAAACTCTGACAAGTATCAAAATAATTATGAATCACGAATCGAATAATGCATAAAAGATTCCAAAACTCGTCATCACTCGTATTAGAATCTTACATTGTGCATATTCTATAACGAAACATAATTTATTTGATTATCAAAAGGGATTGGCAATGATACCATTTGTATCACTGCCGCTGAAGAATACTTGAAGTTCGTGAAGTCTTCTTGTTGTTGGGATGACAAAGTTAAATTTACTGATTGAAAAATTGACGTTAATTGATAAAACTAATCAAACAGAGTTAAATTTAAAAAATAAAAACCAGTACCGTATTATTAAAATTACTTTTACAAAAGCAACCAAAGAAATAGACTATTAAATTTACTATTAATAAACGGAAATAATTTTGAAAAAAGCAAGCAAAAAATTAACGAATTACAAGTAAAGAGCAAGCAGAAATTAGAATACTAACTAATTTTCATTAATCAAGAAAAATTCAAAATTACTCTCGTGCAAAATTAAACAATAAATTACTTTAAATTATTCAAATCAAATAAACGGGTGTGAAGATCGGAACCGGAAAGAGAAAGCTGAAAAGATTGAACGGGAAAGTAAAATCTAATCTTGAAAAAAAAACAAACTAATTTCATATTAAGCAAAAAAATTAAGTTGCTTTAAAATTACTATTTAAAAGAGCAAGAAAAGAAATTTAAAATATTAAAACAATTACAAATTAATATTAAACGTATTAAATTAATTTTAAAAAAAAATAACAGCAAACAATTACAGATAAGGATATTAAATTTATTAGGAATTAATCAAAAAAAATTAAGTTAAATTAATCTCGAACAAAATTAAAAAATTACTTTATAAACAATCTACACAGGGAAAGTCTACGTTAAACCATTCAAAACAAACAAAAGGGATCGAAGATCGGAACCTGAAAGAGAACGTCGAAGAGAACGAAAGAGAAAACTATATATCTACTTTAAAAAAATAAACTAATTTTAAATCAAGCAGAAAATTAAAAGTTATTTAAAAATTACTATTTAATAAAGCAAGAAAGAAGTTAAATGATTGAAAATCGAAAAAGCAAACAGTTAAAAACTAAACTACTAAATTTACTATTAATTAATCAAAAAAAAAATCAAAATTAAATTACCCTCAAGCGAAATTGAAAAGTCAGACTACTTTAAAGCTCTACAAACAAACAAAAATCTACGTTAAATCATTCAAAGCAAAAAAAGGGGTCGTAGTTCGGGCACTGAAAAAGAAACTCTGAAAATGATAAAAAAAAAGTACATATTAGTAAACGCTAAGGCTCTCGTCGAAAGACTACCTGACCCCTCGAACGAGCGACCTCCTAAACTGCACCTGCTACAAGGCGAATTCTACGTACACGACCCGTGAAGCGGATCCATGCACGCATCCCTAACCGAAACACTTCCTCCAGAATGGAAGCCTGACCTAACGCTGAAAATCACGTGTTGAACAGTCGTGCAGTCGTGGGTTCAGGTTCGCCGTACAGCACATTATCCCCCACAAAAGCTGCAAAATGTGTCGAGAACGAAATGGACAGGTCGACCAATATATCATCTTATATACTGACGACTGTCAATTTCGACTCCGACCTACTTGTATATGAAGACATGTGCGAAATACAACATGAAAATAATACCATGTAAGAAAATATAATCGAATCGTTTCAATCATTCATATTCACTTTAATATCGATTTATTTTTTAAAAAAAGAAAATGATTGAAAACGATTTCGATGAAACATGGTACATTAAATGGAAAAGAGGTAGAGTTTGCGTTGTTGTACAGTTCATAAAAGGAAATAAAAATAAAAACCTGGACGGACACTTCTGTCCACTGTGATGACCACTCACTGCCTTTTACAGCAGTGACCTTTAGATGTGTAACACCACTGTAAAAATGTAGAAATTAATATACATAAAATTCACATGTACATATGTATGTGTGTGTGTATATATATATATATATATATATATATATATATATATATATATGCATATTATTATTATAATTTCATATTGAACCAATGGAACGATTGCTGCTATCACATAAATAAACTGTTACGTTTTGAATCAGTTCCATTAACATTTCAATATTGATTTTAGAAAACTAAAACTAAACTGAAACAAAAGGATATAATTAATTAAGATCTAAATACTACTTCTGTGTTATTAATATGTATATAATACTATATATATATATATATATATATATATATATATATATATATATATATTTATATATATATATATATACATCCACAAGAATATGATTCGGAAACGTATCGATGTTCGAACAGTATTCTTGAAGTAGTGTCAATAAAAAGATAAAAATCCTAACGTACCATCAAAGCAGGATCCCAATGTCCACGGGCCAGCACCACCGGATTCCAGGAATTAGCGCTCGATTTCACCGATATTAACGACACTAGAAGTCCACGAAGTTAAGTGTACGCGAATATACATACACACATATCAAGAAACGTTCGTACGAAAAGAAAACAGCATAAAATAATAATTGAATTTCACCCGACCGATACTCGATATTAACAGGAATAACTAAAAACCTCACTGGATTTATCTAAATCAAACGTTAAATGTTCATACATTTGAAAAAACGGCCAGTTATTATATTTATTTTACAAATTGTATATTAGACTTATCGAAAAATCGCTGTACTTACTATTAATTGTATGTAAAATAACAGAAATATTTTTAAATGACTAATTTACTTTAAATAGTTTAAAAATGTATGTGCACGTGCCTCTAAAACATGCTCTGCCCAGTGCAGCTATCACATCAGTGTGCTAGATCCCGACTGTATTCAAATCCAAGGTCTACAAAATAGATTTTCTTACATAATTGTGTCGAAGACGATCGCGTAACGCATTGTTCGTGCGTTTCGACAGAGAATACTTACTGTTTTATGTAATCTGTACAGTAAATGTATTGAAATGTGCATGTTTCTTGCTACTGAATATAAACTGAATGCTGTATAAAATAAAGAGTATTTTGATAATTTTTAACTGAACATATATGTATTATTTTTTCCTTTGGTATAAATTTATTCATATATATATATATATATATATATATATATATATATATATATATATATATTTATATATATGTATATATATGTATATATATATATATATATATATATATATATATATTTATATATATATATATATATATATATATATATTTATATATATATATATATTTATATATATATATTTATATATATATATATATTTATATATTTATATATATATATATGTATATATATATATATATATATATATATGTACATGAATATAGTTTAATTATAAGAAATACGATAATATGATATAAAGAATTAATGGATATAGAGAACGAATATTTATAAATTTATGTTTGTGTATTTCTCTATGAAAACGTGGTTTATTAAATTATAAAATAGATTTATATATATATATATATATATATATATATATATATATATATATATATATGCTATATATACAGACGAGCTCGGCAATGAATACCAGAGGTGCAACTATTTGATCGATACAGAGAATGAATGTTTCTATGAATTTTAATATGCGAATTTTGCTATGCACTGTCTGATGAAATATAAAATTAATTTATATATATATATATATATATATATATATATATATATATATATATATATATATATATATATATGTTATATACATAAATGTATGTATATGTTGTAGGCAAAGTTCGACTTCGATTAGTCAATATATATCCTGATTTATAAAATTAAAATTAGAACACCTTCACCCACACTTTCAACCCTCATCCTCACACCTCTACTTCGGTCTGTATACCTGCACTCGGCCGGATCAAAAAAGGTTGAGGGTGATTTAATCTTAATTTTATAAATCAGGATATATATTGACTAGTCAAAGTCCGAAGTAGAATCTCTACTCAGGGCTGTATACCTGCGCTTGGCCGGGTCAAAAAGGGTGAAGGTGTGAATGAAAGTGTGGGCCAAGATAATCTAATTGCAATTTCATAAATCAGGATACATATTGGCTAGTCGAGGTCGGACTTTACCGGCAACATATATATCTGTGTGTACTATCAGCTATATACAACAAATGCGTACATAAATAAGAATTCCCTGTAAAAAAATATTTAATATGTATAAAAAAACAGCTCGATTGTCTTTTCAAGCCATGTATGTGTTTGTGAACGGTTTAATCATTTATTTTAAATGGGAATTAATTCAGAGTATGTTGCTGTAAGTTCGTTTTACTTTAAATCACTACAAATTTCTGTGAAATAACGAGAGCATACTTTCGGATTATTTTTTTTCCTATAAAATATAATTGTCTTATTGAACATTCGCGTTACACTAACTTCAAAGAAATTTCACAAAATTCTGTGTTAAATTTTATCTCCTTTCTGAGATAAGGCATACAGTTATGTTTATGCTTCTGTCTAACCGAATTGTAAGATAATGTTGAAAGACATTTGTTAGGATTTGAAATATTTACATAAACGTAATAAATATAGACTGATCATATCATATATGCATATATATATATATATATAGAGGGGGGGGGGATTTCTCTTACACAAATTAATACTTGCTTCAATTACCGAAGTTTAAAAATAATTCCGGCCATAAATGTCCAAATAAATTGATTCTTATAAGAATTTCTATTTTACTTTGAACGGCAATGTAAGGTGCAGACAAATCGTTACCAATGTAACAAAGATTGTTAATATCATCGGTACGTGCACGAACATTTAACAAAGATTAATGATTTAATGAATATTTTTGGCCAGGAAAACGTTTTTGCTTTCTGAAGTGAAAAAAAAATGATTCGAGAAAGTAAATTTGGACACAGTGTCAGAACTGTTTCTGTTAATTTTCTGTTCGGAAAACCTTTGAAGTAAAATAATCAGTCTATATATATTACATTTACAGACAGGTACTGATTCCTAGTTTATCTTATCTGTGAGAAAGAGATATATTTGTTTACCTTTTTATCTTGTCGAATATCTACCAAACACTAAAATAAAAGATTCGTGTACGGATGCGTATTATAAAAAGCCATATGACTCCTTATACAGTCATGTAAACCCCGACACATGCAGAGGATCTACAACAAAAGAAAAAAACAAACACTGTCCACTTTTGTCACAGTTTTATTCCAGGGACATAATGTGTTTTATAAAAATGTACATATATTACATAAGTACTAAGTGCATGTGAAGACAACAATAGGATGTTGTATTGATGATGAATGACCACAAATTTCTTAAGGCAATTAATCATATTTATCATCATCAACTTTCAAATCGTACAGTTTTTTTTTCGTATTGCCAGTAATAATGATCACAGTGCATGGATACAGAATATACGCACAGACCTACTGCAGGGGGTGTGTGTGTGCGTGCGCGCACACACACTCGACACACCCCATCGGCCCTCTGTCTGTTCTGTAAAATTTGAAAGTTACTTTATAGCCGAATAGATATAATGATTATCTCAATACAGTCTTTAGAAATGTTGTAATCAAATGTCAATGGTTCGTTCGATACATCTTCTAAGAGTCTGAGTACCGTGAGAGATGTCTCACGGAAATATTCGAAAACAGAAACTGATAACGCTTGAAACGTACTAGACACGAACTTAATCTCTGTATCTGTTCGATGATCACAGTTTAACAGGAGGCGACATTAAACGAAACATAAACAAATCCGTCCCATTCACTAGCAATAACGAATAACATCAATTGTATTAAATCATATACGTTTTTTTTTTCTTTTGACATTTGACTAAAACAGATATACATATTTTATTCATTTATCATATTGATGCCTTTGAAAGCATTCTTATAACAATAATTTTGTACTAAAAATAACAAAACATAAAATAATAAAACTAAATAACAAATATACATTGTTTGTATTATTTTTTATACATAATATCCCATTTAAATACAAGTACTAATATATATTATAATAATAATTAATTAATAATAATAATAATATATATAATATAATAAAACCCAGTACTTTTGAATCCGGGCATTGTGTCTATCACTAATTGCACATGATAATTGTTTCATGTCTCACAAACAATATCAAAGAGAGAAACAACAACGTAAGAACAACAGCAGAAAAACAAACAACAGATTGTTCGGGCGATGGCTTGACAGAATGGAGGAAACGTGTCGTTACATTCACACTTACGTTACTATACATAATATATTAGCTATGCTGTGGGTCCGGTGATGGTCAGAGAGAACGGGGGCGGGCGCGCGTGTACGTGTGGAACAGATCGTGGGGGTTGATTCGGGGGAAGAATCGGAGCGGTCGCGGTGGTGGGATAAGAAGACCGACAGTCGGCTGAGAATACTCTTTTATGTTCTACGTATGTACATTCAAAAAACGGTCATCGGTCTCGTTCGGTCGCGCCGACCTGAAGACAGAATCGCCTGGAGGAAACGCGCGTGTCGCACCGACTAAGCAGAGAACGGAAACGAGCGTTCCGCGTTTTAAAAAATATCAATATCTTATATATTGTACTTCAAAAATATCTATAATTACTTTTTAAATTTGTTAAATAAATTATCAATGCTAAATTTAAGTCGACCACTAGTGACGTGTTTTTAGAAAACACAGTTACCCAAATATTTTACATAATTCAATAGTATTTACAATCAGTTTGCTACATTACATCATCTCCTGTCGTACACTTCTCTTATTATTACAATTAGAATTATTAATCAAACGAGGCGTTTGAGAATATTGATTCGAATCGACACTAACAATTTATACACGGATATATATATCTGTGGCTTGGAACAGGAACAGTCGACGTGTATTTCTTTTTCGCAGAGCTGACAAGTTATTAAAGTGCTTGTGTTCCTATAATCGCGAAGAAGCGAATAGAAAAAGACGTCATGTTCTAATCTCAATAGAACAGATATATTGTTCCTAAGCACGAAACCTTTTTTTAAATAAGAATCTACGAATTTGATGCTGACTTTTCTTGTTCCAAGCCATGTTAATCATCTCACACACACACACACACAGGCAAGTACGTCTGTGTACTTCTAAAATATATTTAAAAAAAAAGAAACGAAATAATAAAACTATTACAATCATTCATTTTATATTAACATCAGTCACGGGCTGGTTTGCTATGGCGTTTTTTTTTTACTGTACACAACTTTTCAATATCCGGTGGTTTTTTCACCTGATCGAATCTCTAATAGCTTACCGACTGATTTCACAAACAAATATCGAAGACAGATACCAAACAATGCGCTTCTCTTTAAAAGTATATCGAGTTCCAAGATTATAGCAGATAGTTTAATTCAAAAGTGAATATAAAGTACTCACCGATTGTTCTTAGATCAAACATTAATAGGTTAATCACTGATCGAAGAAGTGGTGGCCACGGAATTCTAATAATTCTGATAGAATCAGAATGTCTACACCTTCAGACGTGATACATTCTTGAACATCTTTAAAACGAGGTATATACATCTGCAAGAAGATTGAGGGAATTGATAAGGCCATGGGCTCATTCTGAATCAATTATACAAATTTGATCAGAAAAACTGTTTTACAAATAGATTTTTTTTTATCCTATCAATCACAATACATTTTTCTGGTCAAAAATGCTCAATGCGTCATTTTTGACGGCTGATTATCTTTCCAAACTCCAATAATGATTTATTGAACATTTTTGATCAGGAATATTTTTTAATTATACGTGGGGTCAAAAAACAAGTTGTTCGTGAAAGTGAATTGTGACAGAAAAACATGTTTTACAAAATCTAATAACGAGAACTCGAATTAATGACGCGGGTCAATCTGAGCGGATCCTACTGACAAAACTGAACAGAAATTCGGGACTGGTTGTTTTCTTTCGGAAATATTATTGTGCCTAAATTCTCTTTCAATCCACAAACAAAAAACCCTTTTTCTAAACAAAAATATTTAAAATAAATCATTGTTGCTGATACGCATTTTAATGGCGATGACACCGTCTACAGAACGTTAAAGTACAGAAAAATCTATGTCTTGAAAACAGATTTTCATGTACACTGGCGTTCTGAACACGATTGCATTGGACATAAGAATGCTCATTAGATTTATTGATTTTTTTTGCGGGATTATGAGATGAAAAAGAGTTCCTTTATGCACAAGAATGTTAAAGAATTTTTGAGTTAAACGATAATTTTATGGCCATGCAAAGAAAATTATCATGTCTAAGAAATTAAGTTTAAAAATTATACAAGCTCGATTGTTTAATCTATTCTAAAGGCCCCTTAACTGTATTCCTGGATTCTGGAACCACTACTTTCTTCAGTAAACATTTTTAGAATTAGTTTTTAGAGAGAAATCAGTAAAAATACACGTCGTTTCTTATAAGATACTTTACCACCGGAATTGTCTTATTTGATACATTCACAAGTACTATCATTATAATTATCCTTAATACCAACAAACAAAAAGACCTGTGGGGAGAAAAACGACAACGAAAACCGAACCGTAATATCTCAATGCAACTATTGCGGTAACAGCTAATATCACAAAGAATTTTGCATTAGAAACATTCGTTAATATCTAGGGCCAATAATAACACTGTTACAGCCGGACGTACAGGATCACCTGACATGCCGGTTGTGACGAGGGTGTGTGTTTACACGACGAATCCATTCATTGAGTGAAACAAACGGGACTATTTCAGTGTGGAGAGCTATTGCCGTTTTGATCCGATCAAAAATCAACAGCGTGTTAGAAATTTACCTATGGAAACCCTATCAGAACAAAACGATCAACAATTATATATCCATACTTTGACGTTATTTCAAATAACACTAGACGGCAGTTTCTCGAACGACGGTAGACCCGGTTCGCGGCGGCCGACGCTGCCGCGTCTCCGGGGCAGGGTGCCGCTAGTCGGTATTCCCGGCATGTCGGGGCACCCGTTCGCCAGAAGGAGTTCGATCAGGCTGTGAGCGGTGGCGGCGGCCACATCCGAGTTGACGCCGTTGCCGGAATGAGCTTTGGCCGCGGCCAGGGCGTACGCCAGGCAGGTCCTTCCCTCGTGGTCGATCAGCTTCGCGTTCGCATTGTGCTGGAACCGAACGAACACAATTCAGTTGACGTGCACGGTCGGAGACTGATCCGATCGAACGGACACAAAAAGAAGAGAGGACAATCACCCAGATCAGAAGTTGCGCGACGGCCAGGTTTCCCATCGCGCACGCAAGGTGCAACGGCGTCCTCAGATCCCTCACGCTGACCGTACTGTTGACGTGCTCGGCGTTCGCGTGCGCCAGAATGGTGATGATGGCCTTCATATCAGATCTACACACGGCATCGACCAACTGTTGGCCCAGTGGCTGCGCAATCGTAATTGACATTAAGTATTCTTTAGTTTCGTATTTACATCTAATCCATTTCTCCTTCTCCTCGCGACTAGATCCGGGCATCGGTTTGGTTCTTGATCTGGTATTCGCTTCCCAGACCGAATTTGCTAACTTGTTTCCAATCGCAAGCATTACACTGAGATGACCAGGTCTGCAACAATCAATCAACCATAAACGTATGAACACTTGCATGAACCTTTCCAAGTAAAGGACAGATCAATCTAAATATGAAATAAACTACTCTGTTTTTAAAAGATCTCAATATATGGTTATTTTCAACGATACGCATTTATTAAAAATGGTGGTTCAACTACACAAGTTTCAACCATAACGCTAACTAAAAAAGGTATATAAATGATTAAGAACATTCATGTCCACTTACGGCCACTCGTCTAAATCTAACGACCGGATCTTCGAGATGTGAGAGCCCAGATTGCGATGTATTCCAGAACATTCGATACACATTAGAATTCCTAAATTTAAACTGGCCCAATCGGGATCTGAAACGAAAAACGAGCGTTTAAAAAAATCTACCGTTTCATCATTTAAAAAAAACATAACGATCCGAATGACTGTTAGCTGACTTTAATAGGAACGAGGGCTTACTCGGTGCATCGCAGTCGACACAATAACAATTCCCAGGTACTCGCGACCGAATCGCCTGTATCGACGTCGCCTCCATCGGATTATTCGTCCTTTTCGCTTTCGACGATTCGTTACCCTGTAAAGAATTGAGGATCTGTTGTTCGATGGCCGATACCCATTCGTCCCTCTCTTCGGCGCTCGACGCTTCGAAATGCCACTGCTTGTTGTCCAGTGACACGATGTAGAATTCGAACACATCGGAATCTGCGTGGAAAAAATCACACATGAATCTTAAGATAACGAGACGTTAGAACGGTAACAGGAACATCGAGCACGTACCGTCGTATTCCGAGTTCTTCACGCCGCTGCTCTTCATTCTCCGATGACGTTTCTTAACGTTCGGCGTTTCCATCTTATCGCCGTTCAAAAACGAATTACTGTTCGAAACGACCATCCCTTCGTCTCCGCTGGCCGTGTGGATAAACCGAGGCGTCGGTTCTTTCAGACCGTCGAACGCTGTAATAAATCCGGCGTTACATTTTAAATAGGAAACGATTATTAATCGAGAAATACAAAATACAGAAACATACTTGTGAGAGAGAGACCTCCGAGACTTTCATTGATGCTGGCACTGCCGTTCGAACCTGCTACTGTTATGATCGATTTCGAACCGCGAGGTTTCTGGCCAGGAACCTTCACAGTTACGTACTGTAAAGAGATTTCTTTTCCATGCACGTCGTCCATATAATCCTGTGATAAAAACAATATTCATTAAGTGCCAGAAACGTTCAAAACGATCATAGAATCGACAAGAATTGCAGTTCATACGAACATCGAATACAATAAACGATGAATGATTGCAACAAAGTCGATAAGTGGAAAATAAATCAAAAAAAAATAATCTATATTATTCGGTTTGAACTCTGGAAGATACCTTTCTATGATATTCAAGAGTATATATTTTTTATGATTTATTAAAAATGTTTTTTTCATTAGTTGAATTTTGATAAAATCGATCCACGAACGTGTTGTGTAATAAATATTTTTGAACAAGAACTTACATGTAAACTGGCATGGTAAGTCAATCTTCCGTCGTCGCACAACGTTACATATTTCTTCTTCCATTCTTTGTTTAACGTTTTGCTACTCCGTTTATACAAATGCCCTTGTTTGAGCGGTATCGCTCTTCCGCTCCCCAGTTCCCCGTTCCGTAACTTATCGTCGCCTTTCTTCGACGGCGTGAACAGGTTCGATTTTCTCCGACTCTTCCGCGACGTCGTCGGCGTGCTGCTCGGCGTCGGAAGATCCTTCGAATCCTTCGGGATTATCTGCGGCGGATGCAAGTTATCGAAATTCTGCGGTGCCGAGAACTTCGCGATATTGTTGTTCTCGGTCGGTATCGACTGCACGACGAGCGTCTGCGACGTGGAATGTCCGCCGATCTGCGGCGCGTTCGACGCCCATTTGTCGTCGATGCACTTATGCATCTCATGTTTATCGGAGTGTCGGTGCAAGTGGTGGCTCGACGCGGACAGTGTGTGCACCTGTCGGCCGCCGACCGATAGACTCAGACCATCCTGAGACAAACGAACCGATTTGTGAGAAAAATCTGAAGATTTTCGAATATCGACCTCTCGTCGAGAGATTTTTACCTTGTGCGAAAGCGTGTGAGAGTTGTGACTCGGCGACGCACTGCTGTGAGTGTTCGACGCGGGCGAGCCTGTCGACGATGATCCGAAACCGTTTGTCGGCGAAGGTATGACACTGGATGACAAATGCTGGTGTCGTTGTGTGGCGGGGACGATGGGTCCGACGCTGAAGTGGCTGTTAGGCGTCGACGGTCTCGAATTCGTCGGCGTTAAACAAGATGCAGAGGTCGACAGTCGTTGTTGAACAATTTTCTGACATGCTAACAACAAAAGAAAATATCATTTTTAACACAGGAGTTAATCAAACACATGCGGTATTATTCTACTATGTTTTTCCTTGCCAGTTTAGAACGGTAGAATGCTATAAGCTGATATTCGTTGACGTACATACCAATCAATCAAAACAGGTAAATGTTTTAATCCTACCCACGGCTGTATGAAAAACACTACAATAAATTAATAAAACTGTTTTAATTGATTCAATCCACAATACAATATAAGTAATTTTTAAACCTTATGATTATTTCTAACCGGTAAACTTTTGTAGAACTTGCGAAGTGAAAAAATAATTCAATTGTGAAATTGAATCTGACTAGAGTGTCAGAACTGTACTCCGATTTCAAATTAAATCATGAAAGGATAAAAACAATTGAGATATTGTAATGTAATGAGGATATAAAATGTATAAAAACGAAAACATATACACAAATCGAACAATTTATAACAAAATCATTGCAGAGACATTTTAAAAACATTCAAACAATTTATAACACGAGACATTTCGAAAATTCCACACGAAAACGAACTCGGTACTCACAGTCATAAACTGGGAAAATGTATTTGAACTTTCTATTGAAGAACAGTATCTTCGAATACTTTTCGCGGAAGAATCTCATTGTCGACGACCGGCACACACACAACAATGGAATAGAACGTCGATTCCGGACCGTATTCAATGGACGGCGTACGTGCCCGTCTATGGAAACACGACGATCAACTGGACAATACGCATCGGATCGGCGCGTAATGGCATTACACGGAGCTTTCGGTAATCTTGTTACCGAATGTGCTGATGTGCTGATGCAATGGACACGGCGGTCATACGAATTTAGTAGACGGTTTAATTTTATATTTAGATATAGATTCGACGCGGATCAATCGAATGTAACAGGTCAGCTGGATTTTTGATCGAACGTTATGTATTCATGATTAAAAAAACGGATTAAATAGTTTTATTCGTTCCACCAAGTAATTTTTTAATAATTTTATTCGTTCCACACTATATCAGGATACTTGTCAGCGTTCCCATATAAAACTCCATCAATACATCTATCAGAAATCCATCACAACTTTTGCACTCATCCAATAATTTTAAGCGGTTCAAAAATTAGACTGAAGTTACACACACACACGAACATACATGTTTAGAAGACAGCAATGTAAAAAAATATAAAACACTCGTGAATTCCCACTTATCTGCATATCGCACCACCGGCAAATAAAAGAAAACAAAACGATTTTCATTCGGTATTTTCTTTGATGAAAAAATGTGTTTAGACCAGATTATCCGGTTTTCCAAAAGAACAAAATTAGGACATATACTGGGAGTAAGGAACATTTTCATAAAAAAGTACAGAACATTTCACTCACCGTCTTGGAAAACTCGTTCTACATTAAGGCCATATGTCGCGCAAGTTTCATAGTATGAGCATCGTTTTAGGTCGTTGGCTAGTTTTCGCGCCCTCGCGTCGTCGATCACCCTCGGATTATTCTCGCTGATTGCATCTGTAAAGATTAATTGCATTTTAAACTATCAACAATCTATCAACAATATACGATCATATATATGTTTTCAAATGGCACCATCTTCAGAATGCCAAGGTACAGAAAAATCTACCTCCAAAGAATTGATTTGTGAACGTGGATTTAGACATCGTCAGAAATGTGTCGTGTTCTACAATGGAACAATTACAGTTTATCGAACTGATTAATTTCTAAGTTAGTAGTTTCATTGAAATTAATCTCTCGTTACTTCACATATTTTTCTAAATGTTGACAAATAAAATCACATTTCACTGCTGACTCTCAAAAAATATCTTTTCATAAACGACTGAACGAAGCATCCGCTCTTAACACCCAGAAACCTTACCAAAAAAAACGTAAAGAACAATACATAAAAACGACATTGTTTTAAACGAGTATTTAAGGTCGCAGCGGATTGATTCGACGAATATCTGTGTGAATACAAGCGGTCGAACGATTCCCTCTGCGTTCGGCCGAAGAACGAAATCTAATACAAACTCGACCGAGCGTCCATCCATTTCCATCCGTCGTACGGGAACAGAACTCACGCTCCACACATTTAATTACCAAAACAGTAAACATTTCCTGTCCTGAGACGAGAGCGCACCGCACATATTTATACAGGTACGCTAAAAGCGTATCACGGAATCCATTACGTTTCAGCTTATTCGACGGCGGTGGTAATCTCACGAAGAGCAAATAGCTTCGAGGTAAATGAACACAGTGTCTATCTACCCCACTTCACATTCTATACTACTGTAATGTTTCAGGTATTTCTCTCTATAGACACGAGCAAATATTTATATATACATATATATATATATATATATATATATATATATATATATATATATATATATATATATATATATATTTGTGTATGTAATCACACCCAGTTGGTTACAGTGATTTAACGTGGATGAATTAGCAACAGATCAAAGGGGTATTCACTTCGGTTTTTGTTGAAAGACATAATGATCATTACTTGAGACTCACAAACAACTAACCAGTTGTCTAGTCAAATTTGTTTAAGAGAAATTTCCGGGCTACACCGATGTAAACTTCATCTAAATCTGGTGTTTTTAATTCGTAACATTTAAGACATAATATACCTTGGTCAAGCAGGATATATTATATTTTTAAATGTTAAGGTTGGCAATTCGAAATCTTAAAAGTACGAGAAAATATTTTAGTTTAAAACAGAGTTGCGACTGATACAATTTAAAGCTATCTAATTAATTTGCACACGTGATATATTTCTTATCTTTCAGATCAAGTGAAACTGGTGCACAGATTAATTATTTTTTCACTCTATAAACTTTTTGAAGCTTGATAAGGTATTGAAATGAATTTTAGCAATAATAAAAATGATCAATAATTATTAAAAAGAGAAAAATCAATTGTTATATATCATTCAAAGATTGTACAATACACTATAAGAAGAATATGTAAATATATATATATATATATATATATATATATATATATATATATATATATATATATATATATGCACTACTATTTTAAAATACAAAACTTAAATGAAGCTGTTGAAGATCGTTCAGACCATATGCTCGTCACAAGAAATAAAAGAAACCGAACCGAAAACCGTATCGATAAGAGCCACTGGACCCGATTCGGTTAAAGCGTTTTTTTTCTTTTAAACTAAAATCACTAGTACAAGTGGCCCGTGTGTAAACATTAAACGAGACAATGTACGATCCGAGTGAAATTTCGATAATAAAAATAGAGGCTCGGGCAGAATGACCGATCGAACGCATTCTATTTATAAACACATTCGCTGAAAGCGGTTTCGCCGCCTGCAATGCTGATTTCACTATAAATGATAAACGCGAGCGTTTGTGTGAAGGTCGTGCAGCCGTTTCCATATATAGTTGTAATTATATCGAAAATCAAAAGTCTCTCATAAAATGGTATTTAGAAAGTGACGTTTTCGTATTGGGTTCAATCGGACCGACCTGACGACGACTTTCGATTTTGTACGAAATGTACGGTCGATCAATGGTCGGACGCGGATTGTTTAAACGAAAACAATCTGAAATATGATACACTGCAAGAAAAGAGAATAAACGAACAGATGTTTCTATCATTATTTCTGATGTATTTACAATATTTTTTTTTCTAATCCTACAGATTCTCTGATAAGAATTTCACATGAAACTGTTCATTATATCAGGCGGATGTAAGAGTGTTTTTTTCAGTAAATGTACGTTTTATTTTTCTACCACATAAAATACAATTCAATCGTCACAAATATCTCGGATGATTTTCGGATCCTCTTGCGAAAAAAAATTATCGGTTTGGATGCAATGAAACATTTATGTACAATAGATATTTCTGTCCCGAATGCTCCACATAACGGAAAACGTTAAAAAAATATATTTTTAGTGGCAGTGGAAAGAACCCCAATTAATATAAATAGTTTAATATAAAAAAAATGTAAATATTTTTTTCTTGTGTCTAAAGCACGAATAAATAATATGTATTGCATATTTTGTTCCATTTTTTACAATACACCATTTAATTTTTTTAAAAAAACATTATTTTTCACCCCGGCTGGGGGTATGTAACCCCTTAAGAAATATATTAGGTGTACAAATTAATTCGGTGGCTTTAAATTGAATCAATCATAACTTTTTACATTTAAATATTTTCTCGTCATGGAGGATTCTGAAGTGCCAACTTTAAAAACACTATATTTCTTGATCAAGTAGCTGGCATAACCTCACAATAAACCGAAAAGCGGCATATTAGGCATTGGATGCTTTTCACATTGAAAAAAATACTGCCGAAGACATGGAAATGATTTGTTCAAATCTGAGAGAAGATGTGA
This sequence comes from Acanthacorydalis orientalis, assembly GCA_034766995.1. Classification (NCBI taxonomy): domain Eukaryota; kingdom Metazoa; phylum Arthropoda; class Insecta; order Megaloptera; family Corydalidae; genus Acanthacorydalis; species Acanthacorydalis orientalis. The sequence goes on along the minus strand of CM068321.1, from coordinate 36,852,854 downwards.
TGCATAAATATGCAAAAAACGATAAAACAGTGGAAGAGATTCGAAAATAAACTGACGGCTTCACAGAATCAACGCTTTTTTCGACAGGGGATTCGTCAGTTACCAGACAGAAAATTATACAAAATAATGAGCGACATTTGATGATTGAAACGTGTTCTATTTTCCTGTAAATAAACATTCATTCTCTGCAGAAAAAAAAGCATCGAATTAATCTGTACAGCCAACAGATCCCTGCAATAGTTCCGCACGACGAAACCAGTGCATTTTTTTCACAGATCCGCACGGAAAGTGTTTCTATACAGGAATGTAACGGATCCGAACATGCATATTATTTACATGCGCGATACCATCTCGAGGATAGTTCGGATTACAGTCTCCCCGGAAATTTCGTATTGTACACATACACACGGTTCGAAACTATGTGCCATCTTTGTGTGTGACGGACTGACCTTCGTCACTGGAACGTGCAACCTGACATTTGAAATTGTATTACGAGCCTCGGCAACGGGCATTGTTTCGATAATAATTATACACCTTCTGTTTCTGACGAAGGCACAGTACTGAATGTATTTTGAATATAAATTAAGATGCGGTTCGGTTTTTTTCTCTCTATCATTTACATATGATTTATAAACATACAGGTGTTGATAGACACTTATGACATTTTCTGATTAAATTTTTAGGGAGTGTTCTCGGTCTAAAATTTTCAAACAATCGTTTATTTTTTTGATTCTTTAATGTTTCAGGAATGTGCACTTTCAAAGAAATTCTAAAAATCTAAAAATTACTTACATTATAGGGATTTATAAGTAGTAGATTGCACATGAGGAAAACCATTGCAGGGTAATATTTTAAAATCGTTTTTTAAACTGGTAGGATAAATATCTCAGAAATCAATTAATCGATTCACATGGACGTTCTTACGAAATTAAAGAAAAAAAACGTTTTACCAGACGGTGAACCATGAATACTTTGATATATTTCAATTTTAAATTTGTTCACGGGTCGAATAACAAAAAAAATGGTAAAAATATACATTCTGACTTTGAAATTATAAAAAAAAATCTCAAGAAGTATCATTTCTCGAGCGGCCTAGACCGGAAACTCTTCTTAAATATTGATTGAAGCATTTCTTCGAGAACACTGCCTATTTATGAAATAAATTCCAGTTCTCTAAAAATGTATTATAAACATTTTTGCTAATTTAAAAACACAATCGAAACGCAATATTAAACAGACCGGTAATCGAAACGACCTTTTCACAAATACCACAGCGGTTGTTCTTCGGATCGTGCAAAGTGGTCGAACATTATCTACATGTCTGTCGACGACGCGACCGTTCCCAGAAACATGCGGGGACGCTGGAATTTCCGCTTCGAACGAAACGCATTATTAATTGCGCGAATCTCCCGTTCGATCCGATTAAATGCCGTTTCGAATACAACTGAGATCATTTCATACCGATTCGAATATTAACTTGCATTATTTCCGGCTGTGCTCTTAATTCGATTGTCGCTCGTATTGGAATTACAATCAGGTCACGACTATGACAACACAGTTGTTTCACAGATATTCGAATGTCGATTTATAACTTGTGTCTTCTGAGATTCGCGAGAAAATTAATCAATCGTATAATCATCAAAAAGAGATGTCCGTGGTTCGCGGGTTGAAAAAAGAAGTCATTTATGAAAATGAATTTAATCAGAGCCAGCACTGTTTTGTTTAGAAAATAAAGAACTCGATTTTCTGTCATTTTCTTAGTCATATTTAATCAAATATATAAAAAAATTAAACGATGTCTCTTCCATTATATTTCTAAAACAATTCATATAGTTCAACTACTGATATATACTTAGTCTCGTACAAAACTGAATGAAAAATAGTTCAAGCTTCTACTGACTGATTTTTTTCTCCAGTCAAAAATTCCCAGTACGCTTGTGTGTCTGTCCAGTGTTCACTTATGTAACAAGAGTCAACTAATTTGCATCGGAGCATATGATTCACTGACAGCACAACACGACACAAAAAAAATATTAAAGAACGAAACAACAACAAAAAAAAATACAGAAACATTACTGACCTTGTGTGCCGACCAAGATGAGCGGTATCTCGGCCGAGTTGCGGAAATGTGACATTTTCGTGTAGTAGCTGTAGATGGCGTTGAAGCTGGCCTCGTTCTCCAGACTGAACACGAAGATGACAGCGTCCACCCACGCCGTGAACTGTAACAAGCGAGAGGACCGAACTTAGAAACCTGAACACAACACACACACACACAAACGCACGCAGTTAACAACAACAAGAAATGTACACGCTGTCTCGTGGACGGATCCGAAGAATGTCAAGGACAACGTCCGTGGACGCACCATAACACTAGTGTCGGCGATCGTATGCGAACAGCATCTGTAACTTTTAATTTTATTCTGTTTCGGACGGCGAGCCCGTGTGGCGTGTGATACAACGCAGGTAATGGAGTGTCGTCTCGCTCGGACGACACATGTTGGCACAGGTCGTAGATTGACGACGATAATTAATCACTTTCACATGAAACTGAATCACACTCGACCGTGCCGTATGGAAATGTCGATCCGTACAGTTCAGTAGAACAGATTTCAATAGCGAACATTATCGAATTCGAACAGGAATTTCTTCTAAACTTAATCGAAGAAAAGTTTTCAACATGATAACATTATTATAGTTGGAATCGAAAAGTAGACATCTGTTAGCTGTACAAACTAATTCGGTGCCTTCTTTTCATAGAAAACGAATATTTAATTATGAAAAAATTGAATACATTTCAATCCTCAAAACATCCTCCGTTATTTTATAACATTGGTATATCTGTCAGGTAATTGACGAATTCCTTATCGAAAAAGATGGCGACTTTGAATCGATAAAGCCGTCGAATTTTCAACGTTGGAACAAATTTTTAATATTGAAAATCCTAATATATTAAAATATTTCCTCGCTGGAGATAGAGAAAATTTATGTATTTTTTTCAACAAAGCTTGAAATTAAATTTATGCTCTTTGTTGATTTCAATGTTAATTTTTTATATACTTTCCAATAATAAACACTAATATTGGTTATTTTCTAATATTTATTAATAGCTAGTTGTATTACCGAGACATAAACAACACCGTTCAAATAAACGACAACTTTCTCATATGTTTAATAATTACACAATATATATATATATAGTCTTTAATTTAAATCAAAAGAAATATTTCCGGAAATGAACAAAAATAGTTTCTGAATTACAGTTATAAGGAAAACATTTGTATATAATTAAGAACTATTTTTTATACATGTTTATTATTTTTTAATATATATATATACATATATATACATATATATATATATATACTTGAACTTTCACTGCGGCCAAACTGTACAAATATATACTTTCTAATGACCCTTGAAGCGAGTATGCAGATGAAAAATGAACTTTACGGTTCATTATTTTTAATGCATTTTTGTGTAAGTATTTTATTTTCGTCCCACTTTTACCTAACAAAAGAAAACTGAACTACGTATTAAAACAGATAGTTAATCGCACTCGTTTTTTTTTCAGAAAATTTCTCTTTTTTCATTTTCTCATAAGTTAGGTTGTGATTGATTTATAACCGATTATACGTTTAATAACTTTATGTTCTCGACGAAGCAATAACATATTTTAATTGTTTTCAATTTAAATCATTCAAGTCTAAACCAAATTGTTCAAATAGATTGTTTAAACTATCTAAATTTTATAAGAAAAAACATATATAAAGGTTAAAAATATAGTAGAGTTCACATTTGTATGAAATACAATGAAAGTAATATCAATCTTTGAAAATGTTTTACAATAAATGTACTACTGTATCAGTTCGACTCTTTGTTTTATAGAGATTGAATTTTCCAGACATTCCTGTACCTTGGATCTCTGAAAATGATGGCATTATCATCGAAATATACATAAGAAACAATCGAACATTTCTGATTACAACACTGTTTATTTTTTGTGGATTGAAAAAGAATTCATTAGTGAAAACATTCTTCATTCAGAAATACATTTTTTATTCCTCAATAATTATTTTGAAAAAAAATTGAATAGGATTACTGTCTGGTTCGTGAGTTGGAAACAGATTTCATCAGCGAAACTGTTTTTCTCTTTTACAACACTTTTTAATACACAAAAAATTATTAAGGTCGAATTTTCTACAATGTATCAAATTTTTCATACACCTGTGATTATTATTGTAAATTTCAATTAAAAATGAAAAAACTATCATCTGAAACAACACCTTTTAATAAATAACACACCGAATAAATCTGTCTAGAACCTTAATCCAGTACCAGAGGTTCACGTGAAAAAACCGAGAACCTATTTCCTCCCATCTTCCTGTTCGATCTATTCTTACACACCTACATAATATTATTTAACAGTCAACAGAGAAGAACGGTCCGTTCGTACAAACAGTACTAGAAAATCGAATCCGTCGGTGTGTGCGAAAAACACATCAACACAATCGCAATTATCGGTACTTGTTCGCTATTTTTAGTGAGCGACAATGTAATTGCTGTGCCAGAATCCGAACGAGGTCTACAATACGTACACAGAAATCATATTCGTAGCTGTAATACAACTCCAGATAGATTTGTTTCGAAACTGGGTCACAGAACGGGAACAATTGCCGTATCGGTGAGCTGAAAGCTGTGTCGTATATAGGAAAAGGGTCGCTTTGTTGAATATTGCTACTGACTTATCAACTCTATCATTATACATAAATACATATATATATATATATATATATATATATATATATGTAGACTTGTGTATTAATATATAATTACACTTGTATGAAACAGAGAGGTTATAATATCAACGCGAAACTTTATAAAATGTGCTTTTCGAATAAGACAGCTGATAAGAACATTTTTGCTTGAAAGTAACAAGAGGGTAAGCTCGAGGGTACACCGATGATAATGTCAAAACTGAGATTGTATACTGTGAGTAAAAAGATGTACTATTTTTTTCATATTCGAGAATTCGCACTTAGATAGAACAGGATTGAATCTTAGTTAAGTAATAAGCTTAACTGTCGATTGATTGCTGAATAAACATAAGAGTAAAGTGAAAGATGTTTATTTCAGAACGTTTTTTTTTTAAAAAAAATAAGATTGTAGTATTGGATGACGTGTCTTATTTGTGAGATTTGATTGAGTTACTTTTATCTTCTTCAGAATTAAAATCTGGCTCAACTGATTATTTAGAACAGTAAGGAAAGGCTGTGTGTTTCAAAGATTTGTGATACGATGTCCTGTTGGTTTTCGTCTTTTTAGATCAACTGTCTATTCAATTACTAGTTTAGGCACGAATACAGTTCTCAGACAGATATTGAAGGCTAATTTTATCTCCGATTTGTGTTACCATGCATTTATGACACTGTCGCTAAATTCACTTTCACATATGATTTTTTTTCTCACTCCACAAACTACAAAAATCATTCCTGATCATCAATATTCAATAAATTATTGTCGACAACTTTTTATCGTTGCTTCTGAGCATTTAAATAACAATTTCACCCTCTTCAGAACAACGCACCACAAAAGAACCTGAAGTGCAGAAAAAAGACAAAATTTTATATACCGTGGCGCTTTGAAGATGATTTGTGATTTTCGGGGGAAAGAAACAAATTCTTCTATAAAACCGATTTATAGTCTATTCATACATGTTTTGAGGGGTGCAGTGGGGTATAAAAATGCATCGATGTTGGTGTTTATTTGTTTGTTTGATATATTATTTTTATTTCTTACATTTCAACATACGAAGGTTATTCAATTTGATATCTTTATTCCCGATTTTTAATGTTATTCAAGTCATTAATGTTGTATCTCATTTCTAAAATATGTTTAAAGAATATTGAATCGTGATGCAGGGTCAGATCTTCCAAATTTCAATAGAAATGATGTAAAGGTACAGTTGAAGAATGTTTCCAATTAATATTAAGATATTAGAGCGAATCGCGGTTCTGTTAATCGATAAAACTGATTGAGATCTTTTTCAATTCTTGGAATATTAATTCATTTGTGAAAAACAGCACAATATCGTGTTCAAAATTCGTCGTATCGTTGAAGTAGAAAATCCTGTTCAAGTAGAAGCAGATTACAGAGAACACGGCCGACTGTTTATAAAATATTAAAGGAAAAGCCTATCTAAAGCATCCCCCGTATGATTCACACGTCTCGTGTATTACCGAAGATCTTGTCCCGTTAAAAAAAAATCACCCGAATAAGAAAACAAAGCTCGCGATATGAAGACGTACAAACAACGCCAGACGGGCAAAAAAAGCTTCAATCACGATCATTCACACACACACACACATCCAGACACAGATATACGTATTTTTCCAACTCCCGTACACACTCCAATGGCCGTGTCATTGGCCCACCCTGGCGGGGAGATTGAACCCTTAATCTCAGAAACAGGAGAAGTTGCTGACGCGAACGAGATTTAGTGGTCGTCGCCACATAGGGGGTGTACAGTTGCATATTTGCGAACGGTACGAGGGATGGGGGAGTGTGCGGCGATAGTTACGAAAAAGGGGGATAGATACACAGACACACGCGCGGCTCTCTGTCGTCGGTGCGGAATGTGAGAGAGAACCGAGAGCGGGCTCTCTTTCTTTTACAACGATAACAGAAGTTCACGTGATGCGGTCATTAAAAGTTTATTTATATATTATTTTTTTCCTCCTGGTCGTCAGCTCCACACCGGTCTCGTCCCCTGACCGAAAGACATATTCGCGCAGACACTGCGGCGCGTTCCACCCCGTCCGTGGTTTCGACACTGCATTGTCTTTATGTCTCTTTTATTATCGAATGCGTTAAAACTTTTTTCCCTGTATTTACACGGCAGTTCATTGGAAACTTTGTTTTTATTCACGATATTCATTCGGTGTAATATTACCTTTTTATTACTGTTTTATACTATTTGAACGATATTATATTATTATACAACATATATATATATATATATATATATATATATATATATATATATATATATATAATGTGTTCAAATCAGAAACGAACATTTTCCCCAATCAATCATTTATTTTTCGATGCCAATACTGATTACCATTCGAATCATTAATATTCCATGCTACCGCTACAAATGATTATTGATTTATTATCCATCTCATCCGCCGTCGCCTTAAATACACATTACAAAGCGAATAAAACGAACGGCTCTGAATATTTTTCTACACACACAGCCAGACAGACACACAACTATCAGTCGTGTCTACGTACAGAGACACTTGTTCAATTATTTATCAGTCTAATTTAAATGTTGAATGACGTTGGAAAATTTATGTTCAGTACTTGTTTATTCAAATTGCTGGTAGTTTATGACAGGAAAGAAAAAAAAGGTTAAATTTAATTTCATTTCATATTACTATTTATTATTCTACATTTCGTTTCTCTGAAAATGATAGCACAGACAGTAAAAATGTCAGTGACGGATAATTAAACATTTCTAACCAGAAATGTACGTTTTATGGCTTTCGAAATGAAAGAATACTTCATTAAGAATCAATTCATCCAAGTGGAAATAAAAATTAAGTTCGAAAACTGCACATATCAACGATTACTCGTTTTTCTTCTAGTATTAAAAACACACACACATTCCAATTCCGAATGTCTTTCTTCAGAAGAATTTAAGCAATCATTACGGTTATGTGTTCATATTTTCTGATGAACAACTCTCGAAGTAACACAATCGATGTTACATCTGAAATCAACTTCAAGTGAATAAACGAAGAGATAAGAAACATTCGTTATACGAAGCCGTCATTTCGTTCGTCAGAGCTGAGAGTCGCTAGGGTTCGGATTTTTTTTTAAAAAAAATTCTTCTTTTTCATCAAGAAATATTTATTGTTCTTTTCTGATATTTAGAGTTTATTTCTAGAATCCACACAATAATGACGCTTTTTCGATGTTGACAGCGTCGTGAAATAAAAGTAAATAAAACATTGTTTCCTGTTTCGCTGTTCTATATTTACGAGAATAAAGGTTGACCTAAAAAAATATCATATATATATATATATATATATATATATATATATAAATGTATTTGTTGTATACACATCTCACGTTACGTTTCTCGTTTATATGAAAAAATTACCCGACACGCATAGACCATTCTTGAGCAGATAAAAAGGGACACTCGCCACTACCCCACAAGCGCCGGCTTTTACCGGACACGGGAGAAATCCTGCGAGGAACTGCTCGGTCGGTCCACGCTCTTGCACATTATACGCCGTGCATAAAATATACAATTCCGTTCGGACGACATAAAACATATCACGGGATGTGTCACTTTTTATTAAGATAACAGCGCTATCGAGGCGACTGCTTAAAAAGTCGTCGATAACGGCCGGGAGCTTCCGCTCTGAAGCTCGATTGTACGCGGGACAAACTTTCATTCGAATGTGTTTCGAAGGTTCTACGGAAATCGATCGAATTCTGGTCTGATTTTAAATATTTGCGAATCGTTCTTTTTTTTTTGAAAATGAAATTAACGGAAATATCTTTTTTCTAAACACAATGAAATTTATATAGTTTAACGCTCTGAAGACGATGGATTCAACAATCGAAAAAAATCCAAAAGATTCATTGATAATTTTTGATCAAAGATTTATGGTTTATGTAACGAACAAAAAATAATTGAAGGGTGTTTCCGAATTAATTTGTGAAACAGAAACTTAATTTTATGTGCTTCTGAAATTTAAACAAACATATTTTTTTAAAAATATAATTAAATCCTATTTAAAATGGCATGAAATCCTTATTCCGTCTTTATAAAAGTTTGAATAAAATTTTCTCCATCTGCCACAGAATATTTCTTAATAATTCTTTTCAGCATAAAATCTCAAACACGGATATAAATTATATTTTAAATCGTTTCTTGTTTCACTGAAAACCTCAAAAGATTTTCATAAAGAAGAAAACACATTAACTTTCACGATTATAACTGGAGGACGTGAATAAATGCAGTACTTCTGTGGCATCAATCAAGAGTAACATTTAAAAAGAGATACGGAAAAAAAGCAGCGAACGTGAAATAAAAAAAGCGTTCTGTCGAAAGCGCGGAGAGCTTTTCAGCTATACAAAAGCGTCAGAAGAACAGTAATTAACATATTATTCCCTTTGTGACGAACGTGTTTAGTAAACAGCGGATTCGAAACGAAACATCGATCCTGGAGCAAATCAGTCGATTTTTATCCAGATAGGACACGTCGGCGACGCGGGAGAAAATCCCCGTCAGCGCGTTATCCAGGAATGTTGCCTCGCACTGACGTCGTACTGTGTTTTTAATTAATGTGCTGTACCACTTTTCCACTCTTTAATTTCATTTCAACATCTTTTTCTTTTTTTATCCTCGGTGAAAAAAATCTATTCACTTAATTTTTATTGCTTTTCATCCCTATAATATTTATTTATAAGCCGCTGGTGCCAGAATTATTCGATATTTGAACTAGTACTCGAATGTTGACCATTTTAAAATTTATATCTCTCTATAAAAATACTTTCTAGGATTTTAAAAGCGACTTAAATACTATCTTGAGTGATTATATCTATAAAATGTTCGAATCGTGCAAAAAAAACGAAAATTAATTTCCAAAAATTTTTTGGTAAAAATTCAAAGGGTATACCCTTAACGTTTTTTTGTGCCAAAAAATAAACGTCAGAAATATGAATTACTTTTACTATAGATCGAAACTAATGGACACAACTAGCAAGTTTCAGATGAAAAACGGTTCTTGGAATAGGAACTGTTTGTTATTTTTAACAAGAATAGATTTTCATCTAATTTGAAACTCATCATCGTACACGAACACAAATAAAAAGCTTTCTAGAGCTTTGAAGCTGTTTTAATTGCTGTTTTGTGTGATTATAAACAGAAAATGTTGGACTGATGTGAAAAAGAGACGAAAAATAATTTTCAATAAAATTCTAGTCGAAATTTAAGAGGTACCTTGATGTTTCTTTGAGCCAAGAATCTAAAATCACAAATATGGATTCTTTTTAGCATGGATCGAAGATAATAGATGTAACATACACACTCCATGCAAAAATTGGTCAAAAAATTATAATCATTTCTTGGTTGGACATGAAAATGAAAAAATGAAACATTAGCACCAAAACAAGAACAACATCATCGGTTCTGATCTCCAAAAGTCATTTGAGGATAACGAACAGTTTCATCCCTCAAACCATCCCTCGATAGCTTGTTGATAAACGGTAGTAACACAATAAAAAAGTAACACAATATACAAGAATATTATAATTTAAATAAATATTGTCTCTAATCTTAAAGGACCACTTGAGTGTACAGATCAATTTCGATTCTTGAGTCATCTTCTGACAGCTTGTTAATAAACAGTAATACCATAATAAAAAGAATAAACAAGAAGATAGTAGTTTAAATAAATACTGTACTGGTTCTGGTCTTAAATAATCACTCGAATATAACGATTAGTTTCGACTCTTGAGTCATTCTCACATAGCTTGTGGATGAACAGTAAGATTTATCGAATTGGAAATAATTCAAGGTTTGAAACAAGTTGAAGATAAATAATCAAGTAGTTCACTAGTATTAAGAACACCTGGTGATTAAATCAACGGAATCTTAGAATAAGACCGGATATCATTTTTATAAATAAAAACATTAAAATCAATACAGTTAATTATTTTTTTATCAAATCATTAGTGGCATTTTGCTAGTAGAATGGACATGAAGGGAAGATCGTTGATTTATTTGAAAGATATTTGTGGATATTTAGTCACTGACTTTAGATATCAATTATGTAGAGATGGAAGCGTTTAAATAATTATTTGATCATAAAAGAGATATAATAATTAGCAAAGTACTTGCTGAAGACAGTAAATCTGGTCGAAGGAGTTCACAACGAAGGTTTAATTTTCAGAATTAAATCGAATAATAATTTTATCCACAAAAACGTAAAGCACACGGCCGCATACCGACGTTATCAGCGAATTTGAGCCAGAAGACAAACATGAACTGTTATTATTTTTAATGAAATGCAAACAGAGATGACGCAATTTTATTATTAGTATGAAATATTACAAGTGTACACATCTACTTGAGAATTACTTCATAACTAAATATTTAAACAGTGTCGATAAAAAATATATACATACAAGTCATTTCTCGGTATTTCAGAATAAATGTAATTAAATATATTTCAATTATAAACATTGTGCATCGTGACCTGTCATTATTTTTCCATGAAAATTATTTTTTTTTTTTAAAAAAATACAGAGTCTGTCCTGTTGTGGAATACAGGTAGCGGTTGAATATGTGGTGTTGTTTTTAAATGAAAAATTATGAACTTACCGTGCGTATATAACAGAGATAGTATCGGTGTATTTATATAAAATTCTATGAACGAATTAATCACACTTGTGTGCAGCGCATATTTCTAATCAGTGCGAAAAAACTTGAACGATTTACGATTTGATCAGCCTTAATTCGAATCGCGGATACGGCGTAAGTAAAAACAGGAACAAATGTTTATAAATGAACACATCGTTGCGCCATCGAACTAACAATAATAATAATAATAATCCGGGAAAGTTTTTTCTACAGTGATCCGTTACGACAAATTCCGGCCGTACGCGTGTACGTTTACTTTTCTGTACGCTGGGTGAAGAGGAAGAAAAACGTGCCCGCCGTTGACTGACGCGTGACAGAGATCGCGGTCCGACTGAGCGCTGTTCGAACACCGGCCGTGGATGCACAGCCGCGACGCGTGTCTAGTTTCGAACGCGATCTGAACCAGTGTTGGAAGCGTCGCCACCGACGAACGTACCGCGTATCGTCGGGGCGGCGTCTGAGGGGGCAGGGAGACAACGGCGCCCGCGTCTTCCCGATAGGCACCCACCCTTGGCGTTATAGTGGTGTCGATCGATAGCGCACAGGCAGGCAGGCACTCTACAACGCCCTTATGGAGGGTCGCTGCACCAGGAGAGAGTTAGGTATGCGATGCAACCAGCCAGCGCGCGCTTCTATTCAAAAACATACACACACACATCAATATATATATATATATATATATATATATATATATATATATATATATATATATATGTGCATAGGATTATTTTGAGCTACTGCTGCCTGCACACACACAGACATTGCAAATTGCGAGCTCGACGTGTCCATATCACGAATATATCAATAGTATTTGATTCTGAATTAAATCAATCACATGTACGAAAAATAAAAAGCACTACTGAAGTAGTGCTTTTTTCCCTTCTCTGTGTGCGGTCTCGATTGAAAGTTCGAATTCGACGTTTTGACAAATAAAAAAAAAACTCTGCAATAAAAACGATCAGCCAGTGTACTGGAAAGGTTCGATGCTTTTTCCCTTCTACCAGTAGTGTTTTTTTTTAATACGTGAAAATATCTGTAAGTTTTTTCCAGTCCGCCTCCCTGCGATTCGACAATGTTGTGAACGTTATTTAAAACAGTTTAATTGAGCGAACAGATGTACGGCCGTTGCAGATAGTTCGACGATAATTTGAACGGAATTCGTTTAATTGGTCCATTTTCGGTTGAAAAAATGTCTGTTGTCCATTTTCGAGTACGTTTGGTTTTATATTTGATTTTATACCAATTTTAACCGTTTTTTCAAATAAATTAATTCAACTCATTAACTAACACATTACAATTGTACGCAAAATAATTATAGAACAAGAATTATCTATTATTTATGAATCCTATTTTCAAGAAAATATCAAATTATTTTAAAAGTTTTTATTTTCTCTGCGAGTTAACATTTTGTATATATACCCCTCTGTTATAATACTCCCCCCCCCTCTCTCTATATATATATATATAGGCAATGCATGTATATAGCAGAACCTGGCAATAAATCAACCTTGAACTGATATAAATCGCAATTCACAACATAGAATATTTGAAATTGTATCAGCAAAACGTAACAAAGCGAAATAATGTACTTACGTCATTGTTTAAACTCATGCACATTCACTTAATAAAATAAATCGAAAAAAACACACACATTTAACAAGCGGAACATAGTTTCGTAAAAATCGATTTTCCGTTTCTCTCCACGTCCATCTAACAATCTATATGAAAAAAAATATGTGTACGTCGGGTTCCTTTTTAAGTAATTATCGATAGTGCGATAAGTCTGACCTCGACCGACCACAAACTAACCTCCATTTCGTGGTTCGAAGCACCGCCTGTCTATAAATTGGACAGAAATAACGAACACTGTTTCCAGTATTCATGAAACAGGATTTATTTTTTTGATATCTGTATATTTAACTAATCTGAATATAATTTACTGGTCATTATCGTACTAACATAACTAAAGAGGTATTTGGATGAAATCTACAGAGGGCAAGCGATTTAAACGATCCTTGCTTATGGAATTCATGATATTTGCATGTTAAAGATTTATCTGTCTAAAAATGCACTAGAAATATATTAAATAAGATATTAATACCTTGATAGAGCTTTCAGTTCTGATTAATTTAAATTAAAACTTTTATCATAATACTAGTTAAATTCACTCTTTCAAATGAATTATTTTTCCAGACCCCAAACGACAGAGTTTCTAGTGAAAAAAATTCAAGAAATAATTATAGATTTTCGACACACACACTCCGATGCAGATGCTATCATTTTAAGAGTGCTTTCGACAAAGCTATAGATTTTCTGTAAATGATGACATCAAAATCCAGATAAGTAACAATCAAAAATGATCAATAATGTTTTATTGAACGAGAAACTTATTTTCTGATTTGTGAGACGAAAAGCGAATCCATTTAAGAGAATACAACTTTTATTTATACACAAAAATTAATGACCGTACCCTAAACCATCACTTGTAATTTATATTATGACAAACTGTTTGTTATTATAAAACAGAACGTCTATGAAATCATTACAGGAATAACCACAAGTCTGCGTCTCGACACGACGAATATCCCACTATTGCCAGATAAAATCAGCAGCTACCCTGAATTTCGTACAGACGATGGGACATAAAACGTGGATTGTTTACAAAAACGGAAAAATCACGGTTTTCAATTCTACTACACACGAGATTACATCAATTTTATTTCGTATTTGATTGTCGAACTGAAAGCTCTTGTACGAATGCACATAAACTCGTTCTAATTAATTGTTGTTATGGCAGTCGTACTCATGAAATAGTCTCTGGGGAAGGATGAACTCTACCTTTATGGAAATGAGATAATTATCAGTGTATGAAATGGAACGATTAATATTTTAATATATATATATATATATATATATATATATATATATGTATATAATTGAAAAATTCAAAATGATAGATAAACGTGTTCACTTTCCAATCGAACCGTTCAGAGTGTTCATCCGCTCGAGTGGTCGTTCTTAAAGAAGAAAAATTTATTTTCTTTACATCATCCCTGTATTATTCATACAACAAATACCGAAACGGTTTGGAAGTTGTTTCGTCTCGGGTCCGTCATTGTCTATTTTAAAGGAAAATTGATAAGACAACGGACATGTTATATATTGAGAATTTGTGACGATTCGAACGAGAACCCCTTTTTACATTTTTAATAATATATCAATATAGGTTTCCAGCATCGTTTCAAAACAATATTCCGACATTTTCTAATCGAACGATACATTTGTTTAATAGTTCTGATGCTGGATACGTACATTTTCACAAATCAAGTGCTGTTTTTCCGTTCACAGATTCGAAAAATATACTCTGATCGGAAATGTTTAAAACATCTTTATTTTTTCTTATTTTTCGGTGTTGTAAGCCAGAAACATCAATAAGAATGAATGACAAATCTTATGAATTCATTCGAATTTCTGTTATTATATACGAGACGTCACTGATTAAATTTTATTGCTCGATTACTGTATATCAAAATAAATGTGTAGGAGTTTTTAATGTATTATTAAATAATAGATAAGAAGATTAATTAATAAGTTAGTTCAGCCAAGCATCACCTAAAGGCTTAAATGTATGAATGTGACATAACATAAACAGCATTTGTATTTATACTAAATCTAGTATATCTGTGCATGTGTGTGTTTTAAAATGTATACATATATATATATATATATATATATATATATATATATATATATATATATATATATATATACAAAGGTGTACAAATTAATTCGGTGCCTTTCTTTTGAGAAAATGAATGTGTATTTAGGGAAAAATGAAGTACATTATAAGCCTTAAAACATCCTTCATCATTTTGTATAAATTTTCTCCGCCTATCAGGTAACTGACGAATCCCATGTCGAAAAAAAGATGGCAGTATTGAGTCGATGAAGTTGTAATGCATTTTCGATAAAGCATAAAACATGAAAACAATATTAAAACAGTGGAAGATGTCCAAAAATGTACAACGACTCCATCGATTCGAAGTTGCCATCTTTTTTTCGATAGTGGGTTCAACAATTACCCGTCAGACGGAGGAAAATTATACAAAATAATTGTGGACATTTCGAGGATCGAAATGTATTCCATTTTTCAGTACATGAACATGTTTTGTATAAAACAAGCACCGAATCAATCTCTCCAAGCATCGACCGTACACATTTCTTTGTTTCACACACAAGAACCCGTTCCATTCTGCCAAGTGTATCTGAATAGTTATTAAAATCGAATTTGTAAAACAAACTCGTTCCAATATAATATCACTCTGTCATATGTCACAGATTTGTAGCAGCGAACGTGTACCTGACACATAATATTCGATGTAAATAATGGAACTTGACTTTGATAAATGATGCTATCGTTGCATTTCTATATTACTTTCGACGTAGACGTGTATTCAATAATCGAAGCTTTTACCTGATAGAATATGTCCGATCTGTACATACATCGACTGTATTATAAATTACACCCCCCCCCCCCACACCCACACAGACTTTAATGTGTATTGTAACGATTTCGCACGTACAGTGCACGATTATCGTCTCTCTTTTTTCATATTTCATCCAGTATGTGATTGATCGTCGCGTTCGATAATGCACAAAGTGTTCGAAACAAGTTTAATTTCGTAGAAAATCCCATAAATTAATATGTCAAGGTGTATATTTATAATTCATGAATTCAGTGCGGGCGTTGCGCGTTTGACCTGAACGAAACGGACAGACGGTCAGGGTTAATAATTTTAAGAGTATGATGAAACGATGAAAGATAAGTCTAATGTAGACCGGGAACGAATTTCTCTACGGTGCGGAAAATCGATTTTTAGAATATTACCGCACGTTCACTTTTCATTATATGAACGATGTGTTATTTTTAGTTAAACGGAAACGGTCCTGTTTAAACCTGTACGTTCGTTCCGTTCAATTAAACCCTTATCACACTTTCGGATACGGAAATCTGTCCGGTTGAATGTCTGACGAGACCGGGCGTCTTTTTTTGATCTGATATTAAAACAGATTCCAGTCAACGCTTGTGAATCGAACTGCGGATCTTTTATACTTGTGCTTGCCTCGATTTCGACCGATTTCATTTACTGCTACGAATCATCACGTCCGTGTATAAAAGAATATTCCGAAAAAAAGTACCCGTTCACAAAGGCACACACACATAGACAGTGCTAAAGCTCGAGCACTGCATTTGCTCACATCCAGCATGCGCATTGTACGAGATGAGTCGAGATTAAAATTTCCCAATTAAGTCGTGAGTACGTGGCGGTGTTAGCGAAAGGTTGCTGTGTTGTGTGTGTTTTTTTTCCTCTCTGAAGGGAAAAAAATGTTTTTCCCATTACGCTACCGGATGATCCATTCACGGGACACGTACGAACGAGCACCTGTGCGGCAGGATTCTTTATTCGAACAACACTGAAAACGAAATATTTACAAGGAAAAAAAAACATACGAAATGATATTTAGGGGAAGATCTTTCGATTCGTTCATGAGAAAAACATGTAATCATTTTAATGTGTTTCATATATCGGGTATAACCGTAAGAATGCCTCTCAAGCTCGCCCGAAACTATATATATATATATATATATATATATATATATATATATATATATATATATATATATATATATATATATATATAAGATATACAAAAGAGGGATAAGAAAATTCTCGTGTATAAGTTTTCATTGAACACGAACCATTTGACTGTTTGTTCGACAAGAATAAATAATATATATGTGTGGACTGAAGAGGAGGACCTTCTCGAGATGGTCGATCATTCAATAAATGTAAACCTGAACTATTCGTGCGAAATGGAAGCTGGTTCTTTTTTTCTAAACGAATATACAAAGGATGTAGATAGTACTTTTTTCTTTTTTAAAAAAAAAAACATACATTTTTCAATCACGAGGCATTTTTTTTGTAACGGTCGGTTGATGAAACATTTCATTTGATTGAGAATTTGTAAGACAAGCTGAATATTTATTCGATCAGAAATTGAATGTTAGTATTTTCGAATGAAATTTCGAGTGTAAAAAGAAAACTGATTTTTTTTTCTTTGGAAACAAAGAACTGGGTTTCATCGTAGAGACCCGTTGTAAGTTTCAAAATTTCCAATAAATCTTTGCTTAGAAAAATAGAAAATTTCAAATGTATATCAGGTTTATTTTATAAAAAGCTTTTGGTAAATGTGCTCGAAAATTAACCGCATAGACGATGTATCTCATGCATTTCTCCCTCTCTCTATTTACATACCTATCAATTGATCCATCTAACTATCTAGCTGTCTTTCTATCCGTCTATTTCTCTACCTATCCATTTATCTAACCATATTTCTATTTATGTATCTATCTATAATTTCTTCTTTCAATCCACAAAGCAAAAAAAAAATATCTAGTCTAATATGTTCAATAAATTAATTGTTGCTTATATGTATTTCTCATTTAAAGTAATTTTTATGACTATTATTCCTTCTTTATTGTCAATTTTTCTAATTAATTTTTTTAATCCATGACTGACTTAAAACTAACAGTAATATTATTATTTGCTAAATTTCCATTCAGAACTAATGTGCAGCTCGTCAAACATCATTGGTGGGAAAAAGCAAGATTCGAAGAAATTAAAACCATGAAAAATATACGAACATGAACTTTAAAAAAATACAAGTTTCAAAAAAAAAACCTTGAACTGAACTGGTCAAAACTTTAGCTAGAAACAGAATAGATGTCAATTGATGCAACTCAATCGAAATCCTCTCGAGTACGTTTCAACTTCTGTCTGGCAACTTCTAGAACAAACCTCGTTTGTCACATAAAAAAAAAACAAACAAATAAATCGAACAAGACATTTTTATAAATCCTCACAAGTTGAGTAATTCTGATCTCATTCAACCTGACACTTCTCATCCCGCCCACATTCTTAACAAAGTTCAAAACTTCCAATGAATACGTTTCTATCTCTCGATACGACCTGTTCATAACAACTTACACAAAAATTCAAACAGACTTGCAAGTTAATCGTTAATAACGAGACAGTGGCCAGACAGACAAAGTACTTGCTTTTTATTCGTTTTTTTTTTCATATAAAATAGATAAATACGACACTGTCGGTCGGTGGTGGAAAGTAACAAGCTTCCATATCGCCGCAGATCGTTGCTGTAGCAATCACGAGCATGACAACGAAATTCAGTGATGGTTATGAGAGAAGAATATATATAATCAGTTCCGATGTACTACAGCATAGTGCAGGTTCATCAATAAAACGTCCCGCCATATATATATATATATATATATATATATATATATATATATATATATATATATATTCATGGATGAATGCATTTTTCGAGGACATTATAGTAGCTTTGGTACACGTTGGGGGAAACATGTATCAGTTTCATTTTGTAAAAGGCTTTTCATTAATTTACTGGAAACTTAACCGCATTGACAATTTATCTCATACATCGTATGTTTATTTTGTTGCATTTCTCTCTCTCTCTCTTTATATATATATATATATATATATATATATATATATGTGTGTGTGTGTGTATGTATCAATCAGTCTATTCGTCTATCAATCCATCAGTCTACCAATTGTTCTATCTATTTATCTATCAATTCATAAACCTATCTATTTAGCTATCTACCTATCTGTTTATCTCTCTATATAACTATCTATCTTCTAATATATATGTTTTTTGAAAAATCACGATTTTTCAAAAAACGAAATTATTTAAAAATTCTTATGTCATAGCATCCAGTACAACATTTTATGAATAAAAATAACATTTTCATTTTAGAATTTCTCCTAAAACAGAGAAAAACTTGATTTTTCGATTTTTCACATTCGGGTTACAAAACGAAGCATATTTTTACGATTTACACAGAAATAATCACATTTTCAATGAAAATATTAATTTTTTTGGTTTAAAAATAAGGACCGATTATCCATAAACCATTTGCTAAAACAGATATGTGGTTTATATAAAAAATAATTTTTTTGAGCATCTTTTCTGGTTGTCATAACAAATATCTTGTATCGAAATTCAATTCATGCCGCTAAAAACTAAATCAAGGATTTAAAATTACAATTATTCATTGAAACATATTTGATTTGATATAAAGGTACATTTTATGGTGAAAAATTTGCATATTTCGAAACTTCGATTTTTGGCTCAAAAATTACCACGACCTATAGTAAGGAAATTTTGCCAAAAATCACGATTTTTCAAAAAACGAAATTATTTAAAAATTCTTATGTCATAGCATCCAGTACAACATTTTATGAATAAAAATTAATTTTCATTCCAGAATTTCTTCTAGAAAAGAGAAAAACTGGATTTTTCGATTTTTTACATTTGGGTTACAAAACGAAGCATATTGTTGTATTTTACACAAAAATAATCATATTTTCAAGGAAAATATTAATTGTTAGGTTTGAAAATAAAGATCGATTATCCATAAACACTTTTCTAAAACAGATATGTGGTTTATATAAAAAATAATTTTTTTAAGCATCTTTTCTGGTTGTCATAACAAATATCTTGTATCGAAATTCAATTCATGCCGCTAAAAACTAAATCAAAGATTTAAAATTACAATTATTCACTGAAACATATTTGATTTGACATAAAGGTACATTTTATGGTGAAAAATTTGCATATTTCGAACCTTCGATTTTCGGCTCAAAAATTACCACGACCTACGAGTATATCCATCTATCCATTTATTTGTACATCTATTCAATTATCTATCAGCCTCTTAATCTATTCATATATCTATATATTCAACTATCTACTTTCCTACCTATCTGTTAATCTACTTATCCATCCATTTATCTATTCATCTACTTACCCCTTTATCTATCCACCTGTTTATATATCCATCTATCTGTTTACATATATATATATATATATATATATATATATATATATATATATATATATATCCATCTATCTATTCATCTACCCATCCATCTATCTATCTACCCATTTATCTATCTATCCATCTGTTTATATGTTCAATTATCTATGTATCTAACTACCCATTTATATATTAATATATCTATTTATCTTTCCATTTATTGTCCATCTATCTCTCTATTCATCTACCTATCCGACTATCTATTTATCCATTTATCTATCTATCCAACTACCTATAAATCTATTTATCTTTCTGTCTATCTATTTATAAATCTACGTCTATTTATCTACTCATATACCTATCCGCCTACCTACCTACCCATTTATCTACCTATTCATTATTTTATATGCTAATTTATATATGCATCTCTCTATCCATTTATCTATATGTTTATCTATCTACCTACCCATCTATACATTTACTCATCTATCTATCTATTCATGTACCTATCCATTTATCTATACATATTCATTTATCTACCTATCCATCTTTTTATATGTCCAACTATCTATTTATCCATCTATCAATCTATCTGAATATGCATCTACATCATATCAGTCTATCAATTTATCTATTTATCCATTCGGACACTGATGATGTTAGTTGTCGACGCGTCCTTAAACCTCAAATAACCAAATAATTACTTGTCCATATGTCCACCTAACCATCTATGTAATTATCTACCAGTCCATTAATCTATCCATACATCTGTTCATCTACCTGTATATCCGTGTACCTGTACCTATTTCTCCATTCATCCCATTTATCCATCCAACCATCTATCTAACCATTTATCTATCTACCTACCTATCTAAAAGAGAAATCATTTTAAACCTTCTGCAACGTCTTCAATTCATCATACTCTATTCTGCAGGTATCTCTATCAGCAGACATATTCAAGATCAAACTGTTGTGCAACAAAACGAAAGAATACACAGAATTAACGAACAAAGTGGCCGCGAAACGACGAGCGAATACACCGGAACGACTGCTGTTACATTTATCTGTACGCATAATACGAAGCCGGGCCATTAGGTGCGATGGCGGACGTGATAAACATGACTTTCTTAATAGAACGTATGGAGCGCCGGTCGTATTGTTCCAGCGGTTCTGTGGGCGATAAGTAGACACCGAAGATGGTGCTCGAGGTGCGAACGCAGTTCCACTATATTACACGCGAGGCGACTTCAAAGGTCATTGAGTTTTATTACGTCGTTGTCGTCGCTGCTGCTGCTGTTGTTGTTGTTGCGCGCGAGGCTGTATATATTATCTTGTTTGCTGGTTAATGAAGGGCTGTTCTGCGGATGCAGTAACGCGGCCGTATTTATTTTCATATTGTTTTGAATTTTTAACAGGTCCACGTGCAGCTCGTTTACGTACAGCGTTGATGGGATATGATTATACGCCGGCGTGGATTTTTTTTTTGGTTGTTTAATCATTCGGAGAGTAGGTGCGCGTTATGAATACGGAACCGTTTATAAAATATCAACAATCCAAAATGAGTTACAGTTCTTGTTTGTAAAAACCAATCATTAAAATGACAAACTGATCCACCGATTGCTTTACTTTCTTTTGAAACTGCAAGTGTTTAAATTTAAGAACAAGGAACGCACACTTTTTCAGCGAACGATTAGAAATATATCCAGAATCATTCCCATCGATCGAGAAATATTTAGATTATTACAAACAGACAATTAACAAACATATTATGTATCTTATACATATGTATAAGAGAGAGGAAGAGTACACTGTTACAAGATAATTAACAGGCCAGTTAATTAGACATTTTTTTTAAAAATCATTTTTTGTGCAAGACCAGTAATTCAAATAATCATTAGAAAACACACAAGCTTTCACTTAACACAGAGAAAAAAACATCGAGCGACGACGTTTCACTTACAACGAAACAGCGATGCACAACAACAGATCTAATCGACGGATTGAAAGTTTATGTTCTCTGTAATGATGACTCCTAAGTAAACTTCTTGGCGTGCGGATAACCATCTTATGGTCATATATATATATATATATATATATATATATAACCATCTTATGATCACATATATATATATATATATATATATATATATATATATATATATATATAATGTAGAGGATTCAAGAGAGATTTCTATCCGAAATGGCTATTTGTTAAAGAGCAGAACGTGCAGTCTGTACATGACGGGGACGTGACCGAGAGACCACTCGTTCGAGGTACAGAAACAGAAACAGCGACGGCATGGCTACGAAACTGTGACGTTTTCGACAAGCAGGTACAGATTTTAAACACTGTCTGTTTCGTGCAACGCTTTCGTTTTCTTCAGAGAATGAGGCAATAGTCCGTGTTAATCGTCGGATTTATGTTGCAATTTACTTTCTTTCTCGATTCGCTTTTACGATTAAAATATTATACGAATGTTGAACGCATTCGTATGAATGTGTGTGTGTGTGTAAGTAAAAGTGATGTGTGTTTCTCGAAGATTTTCAAAAATATAAAAAAGTGCGTTTTCTCTTCTGATTAATGGCTAGGATTTTACTATTTAATTTCTAATGAAAGATTGCAGTTCGGCGGTCTCGCTCGCTTAAACATTATGTTAGAAATTTTTTTTATTAATTTTTATTAATACTGTTATTTATTAACTTGTACTCAAAAAGAAAAACAGTATCACGATTTTCGAGCCAACTTTTCTTGTAACTCCTGACAATGATATGCAATATGCAATACAAAACTTTACCAAAAAGCTGAACAAGTGATTCTCGCAGCTTCGGTATCATTTTTTTTCAACTGTAATGCGACAAGTATTCAATTCCTTATATGCTACTTTCCTGTCGCCATTATGTGGTCATGCCAACTGTTTGGCCAAGATATGTACCGTTTTTAAATGTTAAGATCGACACTTCAAAATCCTAAATCAACGTGAAAATATTTTAATTCGAAACAGAGTTATGACTGGTTCAGTTTAAAGGCACAGAATTAGCTTATACACCTAATATTTTATTAATCATCGATTGAACGTTTTTTGCGGGTTTCGGCACGAAAAAAGTATTCATTTATGAAAATCTGTGTTTGATTTCCGACTTTCCCTCGTAATTATTGAAATATGATGTTCACTGGAGTGCAAACAGGTAACTAATTATCTTTCATGTACAAGTTCATGCAGTTATAAAACCATCTCGCTAAAATGTAATCAACGTTCAGCTAAACCTGGATAACAACTTGATGACCCATAACTAAATTAATGTTTTTGTCGCTATTAATACATAACTAAACACACACACACACATGTATATATATATATACATATGTGTGTGTGTGTGTGTGGATGCATGCGGTTTTGTGTATACATTGGACAAAGGCCGAGTGCTCGTGTGCAGATCGAACGATGTTATAATTAAAACCCAACCGGCATATTCCCTCGTTGCGGCGACATATGGGCGGAAGGAAGGACGTAATCCGATATTGTATTGATGATGTACGTTAACTGAATTTCACAGGTGAACTGGGTAACAAAGTTACGGGCTGTTTTCATTTTAGATTGCGTGCTTAATTCGATCCGGAGTCACTATAGAACGCACGGGAGTCGAAACGGCGCGTTTTGATCGGTAGCCACCAATTGATCGGCCTATTCTGCCCGATGGATTCATACACTATTTTCGGTTTGAACATTTTCGACGACGGCACGGTTGAAATTTATACGTTTCTCTTTTTTATTGTTAGATTCTATGTAGTGTTTCTGTAACCGTGTTCGATAAGTTCCTAGAACCGGAAATATCAAATATGTGCGTCTTTTCAGCATATTTATATTCTTCTTGCTAGTTTTTCCTGTAGGAGAATTTATAAGAAAGTGAAATAGAAGTCGTTGAAGCGAGAAAAGAGAAACAAATTCAAAGAAAACAAAAAAAAAATGTATAATTAGCTTACAATATTTTATGATTTAAGTTTCAATTTGTGTTCACAAATGGATTATTTTTTTTTAAATCCAACGAGTAATTGTCCTGTTACACCAACAAAGATTTAAGACAGTAGAAAGTTTTTTTGCGGACGAGTTTTCATTCATACGCTGCAAGAGTGGCTGCGAAAGAGACTAACAAGTTTTTCTTTCGAATCAGAATTCAGAAACATATCAAAAGTGTACAGAAGTTTGAAATAAGGTATACAGAAAAATTAATGCAAATCCTGAATGTGGAATAAAACTTTTTTCACTTTTTAAATGTTTCTCCAGTTACTGATTTGTCCTTCTATTAACTGATTCCTGTTAGTTTTCATATAAATCTAATAACTCCGCATGCACAACAACTGATTACGTGAGAAATAGGAATTGTTTAACAAGAAATCGATTAACAATAAAGGTAATACATATTACTTTTTATAAAAAACGGAATTAAAATTATTTTAAAGAAGGGAGCTAGCTTCTGAACACCGCATATGCAATAGGTCTTTTCTGTGAATTATTATACATGCAGGTCTCTAATATAAACTGAATTTTAAGCCTTAAGATCGAAAGAACGTTTAATTATTTATGTTTAATATATTTTTCAATTCTTTTAGAATGCAAATAAGTTTGCTGTAGCCCTTTGATATTTCATTACTTACATATATATATATATATATATATATATATATATATATACTTGTGTGTATGTGTGTTTGTATAAAGTAAGTAAGAATGTTGTTAACGTTTCCAGTGAATGCAGATCCCTGCACTAAAAAAAAACCCCACGAACAAGCATGATCGACAATAAAAACAGAGCCTTGAACTACACACTCGAACTCGACTATCGATCACGGCCGCTATTTGACCAGAGGACCCGTCGAGAGGCGTCGTCACGGTGGGTTCTGAGTGTCGTTATAAAACGCCGTAGTATTTTTATCGATCGTTACGTCAGTTTTACGTGCGGGCATTCGCGTGCGGGGGCGCGCGACTCCCGTGCCTCGACGTCTTTGTCAGCATCGTCCGTCCGTTGCTCCATTCCCGAACCGCCGTCCGTGTCGTACGAACGGCGGCGCGTTTCACAAAAGCCTCGCGCGCATACTAAAAAAGCACGACGAATGCTTAAACGGCAGGACAAAATAATAGCGGGACGTCGAGTCGGCGAAAGGGTTCAGTTCGATGATGGAGATGAAAGAGGGCCGCTTCTCTGTGTGCGCGTTTTTTTTTGTATGCGCCGTGTTCCCTTTCTGGCCGTGCAAACAGGCCGGAGTCCGTTTGATGGGGAAACGCGCGAGTTTTCATTTAGACCGTCGTGTAAGGGAACGAACGCACGGCGGAAGGATTTAATTTAAATACACTTTGTATACTCGATGGGTAATTACACAGTTTTTGAAATTTCGATAACGACGTTACTTGTTACTGTGGAGAGATGAAAGATTCTTGGACTAAAATTATCTGACTATACGAATGAATCGAATTTAATTCGCTTATCAATCAGTTTTCTTGCATGAAATAAAACGAAAATTGGAGATTTTTTCAACGGACCTCGACAAAGATTTTAGAAACAAACAACCGAGAATTTTCCTTTCAAATAGATCTTTAACCCTTTTCCGTGTAATCGACATAGATATCTTATTACAATCATGTAAAAATATTTTTACATTGACTACTATCCTATCTTGATAGTATTCGTGGATGTTTTAACAAGACAAAGAGAAGTTTATTTATTGTTTTGTCTAACGAATATCAACAAAATATGATGCTTATAACAACCGGTATCGTTCAATAAACCAGAATACTTATCAGGAAGAGATAATCAGCAAAGATTGATGTCATCCCGTGCTTACTTTTCTTATACCCCTAGTGCAAACACAAAGACAGTTCGGTGTGTTCTAAGAGAAAAGTTTCAGGAAGACCGGAAAGAAACAATTTTTATTTACGGTACTTGTGAACGACGTCCTGGTCTTCAACATGGTAATTGTTTTATCGTAAAAGATACCATACAATGATCGATTTTAAGTTGTAAATTACACTCAGCTTTATATATACACCCAATTAACATACAATGTATTCTGATCTCTTTTTAAATTTAACAACAGTAACGAATATCGCAAACATTTCAATTCTAGCAATTCATTAATCATAATTTCATCAGAGATTACTGGAATGTAAACGTGCAAATATGTGCTGAGCGCAAAGGGTTAATAAAATGTAATTTAGACTTTGGGTAAATTATTTTTCACTGATGAATTATTTTGTCGCTCGATAATCTACACGAATTCTTTTCTGATCAGAAAAATTCAATAAATTATAAGATGAATGAATTAATTCGGTGCTCTTAAATTGAATCATTCATAACTATCTTTTAAATTAAAATATTTTCTCGTCGTTTTCGAAGTGCCAACCTTAACATTTAATAACATTATAATATCTTGGCCGAACAGTCGATATAACCTCACAAAACAGTACTGGACACAATGGTGTCCGAAAAGCAGCTATTTTTAAATTAAAATATTCTCACGTCGTTTTAGGATTTTCAAGTGTCAACCTTGACATTTAAAAACACTAGACGTGTCTTGGTCAAACAGTTGGCATAACCTCACAAAACAGTAGCGAACACGATGGCATCCGAAAAGCAGGATAGTGGGCATTGCGGTTCACATTCCGGTTGAAAAAAAATGCTACCAGTCATGGAAAAGACTTGTTTAGCTTTAGAGAAAGCTGTCGCGAAACATAAAACATGTAATCAAATGTTAAAACAGTGGAAGAGGTCCGAAAATGCATTGGCGACTTGATCGACTTAAAGCAGTTATCTTTTTATGATAACGGATTCATCAGTTATCCGACAGATAAAGTTATAAAAAATAATAGCGGATATATTGAGCATTGAAATGTATTTCCTATAAAAAAAGACACCGAATTAATTTGTACACTTGATATTACAGATCTTATCTGATTGTTGCTTATATGATCTTCAGAGCGGCTAGGTACAGAAAACTCTCTGATTTTTAAGGTGGTAAAAGAATTCGTGTATTAAAATAAATTTCACCAGAGCATCAGAACTGTTCTGCGAGGTGTGATATAACTTTCTACATCGAGTCGATTTTCCTCCATTGGCGATATACACAGAAAAATAATTATGATTATTACTGCAATTACAGTATGAAATAATTTTCGAAAGTGTCAGTCAGAAAAGCCGCCAAAGACAATCTCTTATAAATCACGGTAAACAATCCGTATCTAACACAATAATTACACGGAACTGTATCAGGGAGACGTTTAAACCTTACTATTATGTGAAAATATTTCGCACGGCATTGCGTTGATTCCGAAGTCGGTTCGGCGGACAAAAGAAACGAAATAATGAAAGAATCGAACGAACGGACCGAGCGACGAAGAAAAAAAAACGTATAAATGTCAAGTTGAATTCTCGTTTGATAAAAACGGAATAAGTGAAAGGACGCCATCCGGTTTAGCAGTTGCACAGCGGCACGCACGCACACTGCGGACGAGAGCGGCACGCACCGCGCGCCGACGAGGAACAAACGCGGCGGCGGGGGCGGACGCCGTTGTTTAACGTATCGTGCGTCGGGGGTTAAGGAGTTCGCTGCGGGTGTACGTTGACGGCGACGTTGACGTCCCTTTTTCACTTCGCACACCGGCGTCGTTGTCCGTCTGCACGCGACGCCCGCTGGCGCCAGCTGCGGTCGCCGCGACGGCACCTAATAACGCGGTACGTTTATTCAACTCTCGGGTTATTTGAGCCGCCCCGTGCGGGACGGGGGCGCGCGAACGGAAACGTGAATGTAGCTGATTATATTTGCGTACGTGTGCGTGCGTGTGTGTGTTTGAAAAGGTATCGAAAAAAATATATACCTACGTGAGAATGTAAATAGAAATGTAATATCCGTCATATTTCTTCATACACTTCCCAACCAACACATACAAACATTTTATACATTTTCAACGACTTTCAAATAATATCAGGTTTTTATAAAGCTTCGTCTCGAGTTCGCTGAAAATAATAATTCGGTTTTCGATTAGTAATTCTAACCAAAAACACAATAAACTTGTCGAATGAAACAAAAAAAAACATTTTAAATAACAATTCCGTTACATAATAAAGTCAACACTTAAATAATGTAGAATTTTTAAACTGTTTACAGACACTGACAAATCTCTTCTCTTCTCGAGCATTTTCGAGTAAAAAGTCACACAGAGGGATCACTAATTAAAACAGGAAAGTGAAATTTAGATTTTAGATACTAAGAAGAACAGCTCCGATTATAGAAATGAATTATTTAATTGAGACTGGAATTTATCCATGTCTGTAAACAACATTCTTGAAAAACAATCGTCGATTAACAGAAACAGCAATCGATCGAATAAACAGAAGATATCTGAAATAGCTTAGCCATTTTCTAACATTAAAATCAAATAGATTTATATTGAAAACACAGTTATGGCACTGTGGCTAAATTCACATTCACAAATGAATGTCTTTTCAGACCGAAAACCATGAAAACATTTTCCGTTCACAAATCTATTATTGAATCCAAATTTTTGAACCTTACATCTCTGAAGATTGAAATGTTAATAAAATACATAAAAGTAACCGTCAAAAATGATCAACAATTATTGAAAACTTTTAACCTGAACAATTTTAATGTTTTTTTTTTGTGATAAGAAATCATTTGTGAGGAGTGATTATTGGATTTTCTTTAGTTTTCTATTGAAACTAGTCGACAATTCGATTATTTTCAAAAGCCTGTATCGAATCTAATAACTCTCGCGCTGATTATCCTATTAAATCAACAAGGACTCACTCCATGATTGAGGAATGTATTAAGTATTTTCAGCATACATAAAATCCGATGTCGAAAAGTTATAAAATAAATATAGATTAAGTGGAAAATCGTGTATTGTCTCGACACATCTTCGTACAGCACACAAGTTGTCAACGATGTTAATAAAAAGCACGCCGTGAAGTAAAAAAAAAACTGTTTCCCTTTAACATATTTACGACATCTCTCTCTATATATATATTCAAGTGTGTGTGTATGGAAACGAAACCGATCTATCTGTATCTCCTTAATGTGAATATAAATAACTTCTGAAATAAATCAATCGAGACTAATGTAAAAACAACGAATCCGACACCGAACCTGAAGCGTCCTCTTCGTCTATTCTTCTTTTATCACGTCGACTGTTCGAACTTTTCGTACTGAACTCGTCCGTCGTTTAAAACCATTACATATTAGAGACTTCGGACAAACTGGTTACAAGTTATCACAGTCTGATGGCATAATCTTCTCGTACGTTCACTTCTTCTGAAGTAATTTTAAACGGCGAGACTCACATATTATATTACTTTCTCGACTCCGGCGTCAACCTCTCACAAGATGCTCAAACTTTGTTGTTCGTTTCAGACAAGTGAATCGATGAAAACGTCCTTATGTTGGATTATTCTAGAATTCGTTATTACAGTCGGGTTGGGAATAGATTAGTAGTAGAGTAATTAGGTCGATAGGAACTGGTATCGATCGAGATGTGATTTTAATTTCTTTAGTTGAGACTCGATTCATTTTTGATTAACTATTCGATGGATATAAAAATTGTAAAGCGATAAAAACAAGTTCAACTTTATTCAATTCCTATGTCGGTTCTCTTTCGAATTTCCTAACAAACACGCTCTCCGTTTCCTCTCTAAACAACAACGGTAATAATTCGACGATCCCCGACGGTGCCACAACTCGGTGATTCGCATCCGCCATAATATATATATATATATATATATATATATATGTCGAAGAAAAAGAGAAAGCTCTTCATAACATCGGCTGTCTTTTATTTGACGCGTCGTATGCAGATCGCCGGCTCGAGTGCTTTTTTACGCGCGACAGTTTCTCTTCTTCGTCGTAAAGATGTTTACTGCTGCGCTTGCTTACGACTCGGGATGTTATGTGCGTCTCACTGATCCACCGACATAATATATTTTAGATACATGCACTATATCAATAAATGATCACTTTTTAGTATCGAACCCGTTCCGATGATCTATCGATACGGACCGGCCCGATCAAAAAGTTTCCGGAATTTCCATTTCGAAACAACCGCGCGGACAAGACGTTGATTCTTTTTAAATGGTAACGTTGGTGATCCTTCTGCTGTAATCCATATCAAAAAAAATTTTAAAATCTCTCGAACCACTCGCGAACAGATGGAGTTTATTTAAAGTAATGTTTGGTGTGTTCGGCGAATTTCATTATGTCTAAATTTATCGAACTGATGCTTCGTCTCGACCTCAAATCCGTACGCTCGATTCTCGTCTCCAATTATGAAGCATTTCACGAACGAAGGATCTTTAGATTCTTCAGATATCATCTCGGCAGCAACATCTTTAAGCCGGTGCTTTTGCTTGAAATTTATCATTCTTGGCACAAGTTTCACTATGACACTTTTCAAGTGCAAAGTGTCAGTCGAGATGCTTCGACAAGATCCAATAAGATATGCTGACATCATCGGCAATCACTCACACAGACAGTCGACGATCCTTCAGGATAAAACCCTTTACTTTTTGAACAGTTGTTCATCAGTTGATGTCGACGGCCGTTCTAAACGAGGCTCATTTTCTACCGACTCTCTGCCCTCCTTAAACAAACTGTACCACTGGTATACCAGCGTTTTTGATACACACTCATCTCCAAATGCTTTTCCAACATTTTAAACGTTGAAAGCGTGAGAAATTTCGTTTATGACACAAAATGTAATACAAACTCGTCGGTCAATAAATTTATACACAGTGCGATTACACAATTTTACAGAAACATCACCTGTACACGAACGGTTTGAGAGATAGTAACGATTCTTGGTATAGATAATTACAGTGGAAAGAGTGCACACATTATCGTTTAAAAAAATCAACTGACGGGTTTGTGCGGTTCTTTTAAAATAGAAATACCCGAAACTTTTTGATCGTGGCGATACAATGTCTCTCTGTGCCGTTCGCATCTCTTCTTCGTATTTATTCGTCTTTCGAGCCGCTGTACGCTTTAAAAATGTACGAGAAACGAGCTCGTTTCGTTCGGACGACGTGTTTCTTTCTCAGGATTCAGTTCGTGTAGCAAACCGACTGAATCGTTTACAAATAAATTCTTTTCTAGCCTCACAAACAGTCTAACACTTGAAAACATAAAAAATAAAATAGACTCTTTTCCGAAAACTCTATATCAGTTCTTTTCAAACCTGATATAGAAATGCTGTGTGATGAATGTTTGCTTAGAGGATTTGTAAGTCACAATATTAGATGGAGGGTTGAAAAAAATACATACTCATTATAAACTTATTCAAAAGTCAATAAATCTTAAAACAGGACGAGTCTGCCTGCAAAATAATTGAATATTTGTATATGGATATGTGGCCGTCCTTCTCTATCCTGTCACCCTATAATTACATTCCAGATAAATGATATCCGTGGACTCCGGACGGAACGTGAACTTTTCAATTATAATTTCATAGAAGTATTGTTTACCTTGTCGCGGTGGCTCGACGAGAGACCTCTTTCGCGTCGAACGCGCGCCATTCCATAATTCATGCACATAACTGAAATCCCCGTTTCATTGTACCATCAAGTTTCAGTCATATTTGCATACGTCCCCGTATATATACATACATATATACGTATCTGTATAAGCGTACACCCGGTGCATCTTCTAATAAATTGTAGACGTCCCGAGACAAGGTTACTGAAACTACATTTTTGTCTCTCGAGAGTAATTTACGAACGGCGGTAAGAAGAATAATGCAGTGACTGGAACGTTGGATTACCCTGAATTATGCGAACAGTTTGTACGGCGATCGTTTTGATTCGCACCGTTGTAATTTTATAAAAATTTGTTATAATTAAAGTTTCGGTATTCTTACTCAACAGACGAATTATTCTTTTCTAACGTATCTGTTCGACATTTTTGACCGAAAAACTTGATACGATTTGTGCGGCGAAGAGAGAATTCATCCGTGAAAGTGGATTCAGTCAGTGTCAGAACAAAATCAGCGAATTCTCTTCTTTAACAAAATAGATAACACTAAAGTCCTT
This sequence comes from Acanthacorydalis orientalis, assembly GCA_034766995.1. Classification (NCBI taxonomy): domain Eukaryota; kingdom Metazoa; phylum Arthropoda; class Insecta; order Megaloptera; family Corydalidae; genus Acanthacorydalis; species Acanthacorydalis orientalis. Next base: position 36,820,395 of record CM068321.1, on the reverse strand, counting down.
GGGGTCAAAATAGATCCATAGATAAATAACCGAGATATATTCAAGTTGCATTCTTTTACACAATTACACGCCGAATTATTTCAATCGGAGACACGTTCGCAGGAAACACGCTATAAACATCGAGTGTTGGGAATATTTTGTCAGGACATTAGTAGCGACACGCGATTCCCATGGAATCCGTTACCCCGCACCACCGGCCGATCGACCGACCACCACCCACTGTTCGCATGATCGAAGTCCATCACGTCGAAGAGACCCGCTGAATGTTCTTCACGTGCGCGCGTTACATGTTTACATAAATCGGTATCAATTTCGCGGCGAATGCGTTTTCATTAATAACTGTCAATATTTATCGTACTCTAATAGTTGAGTACGGTGCGTCGAGTGCCGCACTTTATATGAAAGTCTATCGAATTTAATAGAAACGTTCGACGGGCTTCGTGCGAACGGCGGAGCGGTGTTTGTGGGCGGCGAAGATCGTTATCGGTTCTGTTGTTCGATATTAGAAGGGATGTGTTCCATATAACGAATTAGAGAGTTTATAATTTATTTTATGGTAAAATAACATCATTTCTAGTCGATCGGTCCGGATGATGTACGAAGTCAGTATGCTGGTAAGCTGGGTACCGGGCTCGAAACCCATGTCATAGCAAGTGATAGTAACAGATATTATTGAAGAGCTTAGATGGAATATAAAAATCAATACGGTTTATATTAGGTGAATGTACAAATTTTGATACGTTTTGATATAGATAAATTGACTAAATAAATTTATTCATTCCACCAAATAATTACCATTGTTTTCTATAATCTTTTTCCAACGATCTGGAAGCATTCTAGTGCTTTTATCATAAAAGATGGCCTGTTTTCGGGCGAAGAATGAAGAAACGCAGTTGTTTAGGTCGTGAAGAGAAACGAATTTTCTACTGTTTCGTTGTGACAACCGAAACAAGTGATAATCTGATGGCACAATGCCAGAAGAATATGGCGGGTGTAATAGGAAATCCCTATTTAGCTCCGTGAGCTTTCTCTGCGTTTGCATCGAGGTGTGGGGTCTAACGTTAGTGCCTCGGAACACAACTACGCGTGTCCAAAAAAGGGAAAAAACTTAGCGAGAGATATTTACGAACTCACCTGCAATTCCGGAGGTCCGCCTTCATCTCGTATCAAGAGTAAATAGCTCTGGTTATCGACGACGATCTCCTTCTTGAAACGACCGCCCTCGGGCGATTCCTCTTGCATGTACGAGCCGGTAAGATATCGATGCACAAGCGCCGATTTTCCTGAGGCTAGTGAACCGACGATACCCAGCCTCAGGTCTGGAACACTTCGAGACAGTGTCCATTCTTGACTGTTGACGAACGAATCTGTAACGGAAAAAAGAAACGGAACATGAGAATCGAATCGTTATTTTTTATAAAGCACGTTTCTTGTCTGGTAACGATTTAGCAACACTGTATCTTGTTACAGAACATACGGATGAAACGATTAAAGAATCGCCTGTACTGCCGGTTCGGTAAAGTCGATTCTATACGAAATTTTATTTAATAAATGTTTCAGTTAAGTCTAGAAATATTAAAGTTTAAATTTATAGCATCAAATGTATATTAAACTTTATCATAAGTTTACAAAATTATTTTGGCAACTCGTCAAACTTTACATCAACTTTTTTCTATAAACAAACTATTTTCTCTCGAATGAATTTCTGTAAACTCATATAAGTTTATTCATTATATATATATATATATATATATATATATATATATATATATAAATGTAGAATGAAAGACATATCAGTGTACATTTTAATTAAAATTCAAGGTATTAGTTCTCGTCCGAACAATTTCTATTATGGAAGTTTGTCTTGGTGAGAGATACCGGCGAGTCGAAGAAGTTTTTTTTTCACCCTCTATAACAGCAAATGATGTAGATAAAGTAAACAGAATGGGATTACATGATTCGAGAAATTCCTGTACGGAATAAAATAATTCTGTAGTGACGTCGAAACGGACTGGGAGTGAGACGATTCGACGGGGACGGACTGTAGCAGAAAAACGATTTTGATGATATTTTCAGAGGAAGTGAAATGAAAAGACCGCGACATATTTGAACAGACAAGACATAATAATGGATATCGTTATGTACACAAAAGTATATGTGTTTAAATTTATATATATATATATATATCCTTTTGTATAAAGAACTTCTCAACTTATTTAAATTACAGCTTTATAACTCATTTTGTAATTTACTTGTTATTCTTGTAAAAATTAATTCAAGTTTCTCGTTTTAAAAAAATTAAATAAAAACTTAAACTCACAACACACTTATTTCTCTAACATGTCATTATAAACAAATATATGCTAAATATTAAACATTTTTTTATATAATCCCAACATTTCAACAATTATCAACGACTACAATCGCCTGAAAAACAAACAATTTAATTACAACCCCAAACAAACACTCCAATAAATTTATCAACAATTCTAAAGTACAACTGTGACCAAATTATCGATTCTTATAGATTATCCATTGGGGTAATTTGTGCATTCCGACATACTCTGTTAAATAAACACAACTGCACAGCTGTTAAACAAATTAAAACAGTTATTAAAAATGATAGAACGCTCGCATATTTCTCAGAAATTATCGAAATGTGTCAGTGTTATAATAAGTAACTTGTGGTTTGCGAATACATCCTGCCGCCTAACATTCTCTAACTGCTCGATTTTAAAACTAGAGAATTAAATATAAAATAAATCGTATTTATTTCTGTTCTGTGTTTCGGTCTCCTCGCTGTATTTTTTTCTAGATTATAAAATCTACTCTCAAACTAAAAACAGTGGTTTGCAGGACATGCATATCCTTCGATAAATTTCTGCATTCTTCCCAGCACATTCGTGTGCTCGTATCCATAAAAGTTACTCGATATAAATTCAAATGCAAGAGCCTACCCCAAATTCTGACACATCAGGCCTTTTATATATGCAGGATATTCTAAAGGCGGGTTTACAATTTATCTTTCTTACAGTGAAGCGGTCCTCTGAAAAGAGGGTTGGTCGTGGGTCCACCCCGTAGATCAACAAACGTTCCGAAACCTCAAAACAAGCATTGGACATTTGGACACTTGTAACGACGAACGACCACTAATACGGAATTTGGATTTATAGACCATGTAGACAACAGTGTAAGATACTACAGTGCGGAACTGTTGAGAGTAAGGAACTGGAGAAGAAATGCCAGGGAGAGAGATGTCTGGAAGCAGAAAATTGACGAGGCCAAGGCTCAACTTAGGCTGTAGCGCAATCGAAAAAAAGAAGAAAAATCGAATAATTCTATAATGATTTTGTCAAATCCGTTCTTCTCAAATATCAAATGCAACTAACACAAACTTACAGAACCAAAATGTTCAAACAGCCTGTATATATATATATATATATACATACATATACATATACATATATATATATATATATATATATATATATATATATATATATATATATATATATATTCCGTTAGCGCACATGCCATGGTATTAAATCAGACTTTAAACGTCGCACACACAAAACGACATTACACGCCAGTAACCCAGGTATTATTGCAAAGACTGCAATAATTGTACGATGCATCTTGCACTTCATTCATGCACATAGAAATACATATATATATATATATATATATATATATATATATATATATATATATAAATGTATAATCTTGCAAGGGGCAGAAATGCATTCAAGCGAGTTACGGTCTCATTGTGAGGCGTGCATGTACTGAATACATTGTGATGTATGAAATCTGGCCCAGTCATAAACTACGCCGCAACGATGGTTCAGAGCTCGGAGACACTTGAAAAGGTCGTTATTATTGTCGAACCGCCGATGCAATTTCCTCATAAATCATGTGCGAGCCTGTGTGCGTGCAATTGTCACGACATTAAAGATGAAAAATAAAAGTTATAACTCATACGTCGTACATAAACAAATACATTACGGGGTGTAATCATCCGTAATGCGATTTATATCTATTTGCATACAACAATATATCATGACGTGTTATTGTGCAACGAGCGTACGAGATCGTTCGAATTTACATTCTGTTCCGAGGTGTGTATCCGTCCTTCGAGCGCACGGCGCAAACGAGATCGTCTATCGACACTGTTTATGAAAATTTATCGAGTGCGTTCGAGGAAATTGCGAGATTCAGTGAATAACGCACGTTGCGAACATCTTCGAGATATAAAATCGTTCATTTATCGCACGACTGATACGACGGCATGCAGGCCGTATTGATGTTTAATCGGTGGGCTGAAATCAGTGTGGGACGTAGACGGTCTGTGTTAACTCGATAAATGATTCCTGGTTTTTCTTCTTTCTTGAATCGTTTCGCAAATGATAATTTTTTTCAGTCACCGACCAAATAGATTCATCACTACTTCGGTGTTATCGGACCGATGGAATTCGCCATGGAAATGCATACAAGTCAGAATCAAAAATAAAATATTGAAGATTCCGACCAGAAAATTCATTTAAGGTGAAAAAAATCTACGTATGAAACTGAATTTATATCTAAATATAAATCCTCTTCAAGGACAAATCAAACATTTTCATTAATATTTTATCGACCATTTTTCATCAGACACATTTAACGGTTCGTGGATCGAAAAAACGAATCGTTTGTGCATAGTTCGATGTCGAATACGACAACAACAACTAGAAATATGTTTCGAGGAATACAAATCGATCACGGATACAAAAATCGAACGATTATATTCACAATTGAATTACTGATATATCCGAATCGTGATCGATGAACCGGATAATCGTATAGTTTCTTTGTTTAAATCACTTTCGATTAACAAATCGATGATATAAGACCACTTATCTCTGTTTCATGTCATATAATACAATTAAATAGTTTTTTTATTATTGAATTCGAGACATTGGACCTTTCGAAGACTGTATCTTTTTTTTACCGAATCATCTAGTATTTTATATATAAAAAATACTCATTTATGCATTAGGTGTACAAATTAATTAAGTTTTTTTTTATAGAAAATTAATGTTGACCGAAATATAGAAAAGATTTCAATCTTCAAAATATGTCCCGTTACTTGACTTTTTCGTATGAATCGAATGAATATTTATTTATGGAAAAATTGAAAACGTTTCAATCTTCAAAATATCTCCCATTATTTTGTACAACTTTAATTGTCGAGCGACTGGCGAATCGCTTGCCGAAAAATACGACAGCTTTGAATCGATGAGGCCGTAATACATTTTCGGACCTCTTTCACTGTTTTATCATTTTTTTATGCATCACAACACCTCCCTACAAAACTGAACAAATCAATCCCGCAGTTTCGGCAGCATTTTTTTCAACTGGAATGCAGAAAATATGCAACGTCTAACATGCTGCTTTTCGAACGCCACTGCATTCACAACTATTTTGTAAGGTTATGGCAACTGCTTAACGAAAATATATAGTGTTTTTAAATGTAAATACCGGCAGTTCAAAACCTTAATAAAAATATTTTAATTTACAGCAGAGTTATGAATGATTCAATTTAAAGGCACAGAATTAATTTGCGCGACCAATTTCACAGATTATTTTTTTTTCATACCATAAATTTTGTTCTCATCAAAGATTATCAGCAAATCGTTCTGATTATTTTCGATTGTACGATACGTCGTCTTCGGAGCGACACGGTATACGAATTTCAGTGTTTTTAGAAAAAAAACATTCCAGTCGATTTCTTTTTTTTGAGAAATAGATAAACGATTTATAAATATTCAGATTGAGGCCAGAATCTGTTTTTCGAAAAAAAAATCTATTTAGTTTGATTCAAACTTGTGATAACGTTGATAATATGTAGAGACACATTCGAATGCACTGTTAGAATTTGAAGAGAAGAAATAAACATGTTTGTGTGTGTGTGTGTGTCCAGAGGTGTACGAAAATAAATAACGATTCGAGGATTTCCATCGACTACAACAATTCAGTCGTTTAATATTTATCGTGAGTAAACAGAAATAAAATAGGAACAGAATATTCAATTCGTGAATAACCCCAATCAGAATGGTTTTTTGATCGTCGCATTCAACGGAGAGACATATTACGGTCTCCCTGCAAGCAATAAATTTCATGGGACCACTGTTAGTGAGATATTTCGTTGTGTACCTCACATCGGTACCTATGTATATAAACTACACACACACACAAACAATATATATATATATATATATATATATATATATATATATATATATATATATATCAGAAAAGGCAAATTCTCAGGTATTCAGAGACGAAAAGGATCCCCATAAATATATATGCAAACGTGTACGGGTCCACGCTTAATTTAAAATAGTTCGGTGACGTGTTTCGACATGTTACATTTTTCTAAGAACATTTAAACATTTATCCGGTATGCAGAAAGGTTCTCATTGTTCCAGTCTCGTCTGTGAATACGGATTGATTTTTGGTTAAGTTGTTTATTGTTTCGAATCATGATTTAAAACAGAGGTCGATCCGGAACGTTCGCTTTCAAAGAACACATCTGCGAAAGTCAATTTCGAACAGAATCGTCCGCAAGTTAAACGAATCGGCCAGAATTTCGAATTAGTCACTGTGTCAGAGCTGTGTTGCGATCAAACGACGACTCTGTATACTAAAACGATGAAATTAACTAATTATACATTTACTAACCGACTAAAATATTCTACGGGACACGTCGCATGTCACACGAGCAATTACTCAGTACCCTCTTTACAAAAAAAAAAAAAAACTACTATTATTACTACCACTATTACGAATCTAATTGAATTCATCTGCTCGTAAACAAACGGATGTCACATACGCCATATGCTCGCGAAATAATGGCGGAATTAAAATGCTAACTGTACCGTTTAGCTAATTATCCACGCCCCGTTATCAAAACGCCGCACGGAATCTAAACATGATCGAAAACCTACAGCCGATGTATTTAATTAATTGGATACAGTTATTGGGTGATGTGTGTGTGTTCTCTTCGCTCATCGAACGTGTGATTAGAATATTATATAAAATTATTATTGACCATTGTTGATCAGTCCTGCACGATTAGATGGTACAAAATGCTTCGGTCGTTGAATCATCGTCGAAAATAATAGTTAGTGATCAGTGTTCGGTATTTATTGATAGAGTGAGGTGTAAATCGATGAGGATGCGAATACATTCATTAGAAAAACGATTCTTATGTTTGTTTCTGTTCAAAAAAAGCTTTTTCGGTGCGAAACAGCTCTGAGAAAATATATAAACGATCCTAGAAAAGTTTAAATCAAATATGAAATAACAGGAAGAGAAATACATTCTTTAATCAAGAAATTATCGATTAGTCTTTTGAAATTAACAATTCTCGAATAAAATTTAAATCAAATCAATGTTGTATTCTATTCTTGTTCCACTGTACTGTTTATTCCTCGATATTATTTAATTCTATTCGCTTGGACTGTATTTTTATGATTATTTTTAAATCTTTGTCGATATGAAAGAAAAGATTAAAAATGATTAACAATTATTGAAATATTTTGTTCGAGATTCCTTTACAAGTTTGTTAAGGAGTAAAAAATTCATTTAAGAAATTGACTTCGTCCACAATGTTCATGACTACACTGTGATTTGACCTTCAGATGCTTTATTTGTATTAAAATCGGCCAGGATAATATTTGAAGTTTTTCTAAGATTTTCAAGTCTTTTATCATTTTAAAAATTTGCTCCTCTTTCATAGAAATCCATAGTACTTTTCTCTAATTTCTTTTTATCTAGGGGTCAGTGTTACTTAGATAATAATTAAACCTAAATTAATATTGAAATTTAGCTTAAAATATTTCATGAATCAAAATTAAACGATTGATTTTTCAAAGTCTTGAACTGTTTCGACTATTCGAAATTTGAATAAATACTTTTAGAAAATCATTCTTTTACCATATACAAAGAACTGAAGATAGAATCCATGCACATATTTCATACACAGCAACGTAAAAAAAAAGACATCGGTGTACATAAAAAAAAGAGTCTATGAACTTGCTTGCACAGACGACGGCTACGGAATTCCATTTATGTCAAGGTGAAGAAACACATAAAACAAAAATATGTGTATTATTTGCAGAAACCGAAAGTGACGAGCGATTCAATTTGAATACGTGTGCGAACGACGGAGGAATGCCGCACATGCATGTGTAATGAAATGAAAATTGACGAACTGAACGATCATACTTCATATTTACTTATGCAAAGTCGATTCACTTATTAAACTTTTCCGTATAAAACGTCAGGATTCCGCGAATGCCTCGTATCGAGTTGCATGTCTTAAACGGAAAATAAAATTGCTGACTGAAAAAAAATGTTTATATATAAAACATTATGAATGTTTTCGAAACGATTACGAAATCGTTCCTGTAATTATCTCGTCGTGTAAATGGTTTTGATACCTTCGAATTCCTCATGAAGTTATAATAATTATTACAACTGCGACAATAGTCGTACAAGAATGTACAAATCGTCTGCAAGTGATTTATTATAACACACGACCGGCTGTAATAATACAATTATAAATAATCATTGGATGGATATAGAAATCGCAATGCATGAAGTCAATAACCAGATTATCGATGTACATTTTTTCAGTCGAAGAAGGTCAATCGTCGAGTTTATGATTTGTAAATTAGTTTCGCTGTTTATAAAGGACGCCGATTAGAATACTGATGTATTTTATACAAAGTTTTTGAATACAGAAATTCGAACTGGATTTTTATTTTTAAAAAAAGTGAGAAATTTAGATGGATTCGATTCAAAAGAGTACTATTATTCACTGTGAACCAAATTCTTAATAGAACATTTGTTGAATCTAGAATTGATATATATATATATATATATATATAAATGACATTGCAAGTTTGATACACACAAAAATCAAATAACTCGATTTAATATTCTTGAAAATTATAACTTATACTCGATTATCGACATCTATATTTTCTTGGAATACAATTTAACTAAATTCAGTAAAAACAACAAATGATCGATGCATCGCAATGCAGAATCCTGGAAAAACAGACGGTTTAAAAAATGATTTTAATCGAAAACTGAATAACAAACCCTAACTCTGATCTTTTTCTCGAACATAAGAGGCTATAAAAATGTCACAAATCTAGATATTTACTCAATTCATACAAGAATAAACAATAAAATCTTCTGTAAAAGTACTGACAGGGAAATAGACACTCACAATCAACTCCACTTTGAATAATCACTAGGAATATTCTATATAAGCCTTTTACTAGCTATTTAGGATTTTTCTTGAGATTTCCGATCGTAATCGCTAGTAAGTTGTAACAAAATCACATATAAAATCTCCAAGTCTTAATTACTCATTGTTACACAAACCAATAATTTTTATTGTCACTTATCAGATCGAACAATAAACTAATTTTTAATTAAGTATTCAGCGATTTGAATTCCTTGTACGATAAGGAAAAAATAATTACTGTATACAAATATCCAATGCACAAAAGTCGTTAAATTTTATGATGTATTGAAATCGATAAAGAAAAATTAAAATAAAATTATTTTATGCATACAGCAAACAAAACAGTAAATCCTAAAAATATTAGGTTGAGAGGGAAATAATTGCGATTTAATTTTCCTGAAATCTAATCTTAATTTCTTTCAATGAGTGTCATTTCATCGTGTTCATGTCAATATCACTTTAAAGTGGATTTTTCGGTCTGTATTTTGGTAATGTAGACTTTGTTTTTTTCGAATTACGTTATTGAATTCAAGATGGAAAAGAAACAAATAAGAAACATTTTTTTTTATGAGTTCAAAACGGGTGGTAAAGTAGTAGGAACTGCTCGTAAACTAAACGATGCTTTTGATGTGGATGTTGTTAAGAAATATAAAACGCAATGGTGGTTCCAAAAATTTCGTACTGGAGACGAAAGCCTTGAATATGAGGAAGGTCGCTGACATCCTTCTTCAGGCCATAACGACCAACTGAAGGTGTTAGTTGAATCAGAACCACGTGCAACAATTCGAGAACCTGCATAGACGTTAAGCGTTAGTCATCTAACAGTTCCGAACCACTTAAATTGAAAAAATATATGTGAATTTGAAAATCATAAACCGCGATTATTTTTCTACCAACCTACTAATTATAAAATTGATCAGTGCGACAAGTAATTAGATTTAAAAACAAGAACTACCTGCTTTAGAAGATAAAACGAAGCAAAAGCAAAAAGAAGAAAATAACTGTTCAAGAAACAAGTTGAGTGAAAATTCATTTCCTTACATGAATTTTCAATCGGCGACGAACCGCATAAACGTTTTCCTTATCAAAACGTTCAATGAATTATGAATTAAGTCGATTATTGTTTATGCCAATCCTCAAGAATATATACAACGAGATAATCGTATTAGACGGCGTACAGCTTCTAAAAATATTCTTGTTAGAAACGTAATTGGTTTCTGTGTACATTTTCAACTTTCTTGGAATATCTTGCGGTCAAAGACTGTCAGTCGACGTCGATCCACTGACCATAATATTTAATACGAACCGATTCACACGTCTGCACGCGTGGATGTATATAAATAATCTTCATCTGGCAACTTTCTCGCAAAAAGTGTCTTACTGGACTTGGCGATCGTCCAATCGAAAATGTGCACACATTCTCTTCTACAACACACTTTACAAATTTATCTTCATTGTAGAATCATATCGGACCGTGCGTGTATGCTATTATGTCACAGACGTCACTGAAGAAGTCATCAGCCTCTTTATCGCATGTAACATGTTTCATAATATTTTTTTCCCGCACTCGCCAATAAATCCCGAGACTGTTTACTTTTATAACACAACGTCTACGTTTCGAATACTCCTCCGTTTATTTTAAAATGTGATTATTTTCATGCATAGAAAGAAACGACACACATGGTCGATTATTGAAACGCGGTATCAGAAACTGATTTCTTCTTTCGAAAGAAAAAAAAAACAGTATGAAAATATGAATCGTACAGAGTACACTTGCTGTAAATTTCGATTATCTTCCGCGCAGAGTCTGCAATAACGACCAGTGAATTATGTACGTGTCCGTGAGTAACATGAAACCGAAATAAAATATGTGAATTTACAGTGTACATGCATTATGGAACGAAATTTATGTCCCGACTTGAACGTTTTCGCAAAACTCCACAGTACCAGCGGCACAACGTTTCCATTCCGGTCCGTAACGAAGCAATTATTTTCGTTTTATTCCCTAATTTAATTCTTCGTTTCGTTCGTATCGCGTCTCTCGCTCGCACCCGTAAACATATCGGATAATGTGCGTACGGCTCGTTAAAATTTATACAATTCTCGTGCGTGTCGATCCGGGAAACTCGATCGACAGTACGAGACGAGTTCCGGTGATCTATATGCTGTTTTATCGGCGTTCGCGGCGAACGGAAAGAGAAGAACGGATCCGTGAACGCACGACAACGGCGGTGTATCTTGTTTGCGGCTGCTTTTCGGGTATTTCGTTCACGGACGGTGCCGTGTCTTGGCCACTGGAACAAATCGCCATTGCGAATAGGTCTCTGTCTAGTCGTTACTGATTATTGTTCCATTATTAGATGCGGTTCAACGACTTTGCACGTCTGTAAGTGCACGACGGGGGCGCTGAAATATTTATACAAATCGATTTCTGTGGCACCGAACAGACATTATATATATATATATATATATATACATACATACATATATATATATATATATATATATATATATATATATATATATATATTTCTTAGATCGTTGATATTTCAATTAATGTTTATTCTAAATCGATTAAATCATCTATCACCTGTGTATTAATAAGTATTTATCTTTAAATTACCATTTACCATCATTGTATCTTCTACTGATGGCTAGTAAGATTATAATATTATTATTAATCAGCTCTCTTTCTCTCTCTCTCTCTCTCTCTCTATATATATATATATATATATATATATATATATATATATATAAATATCCAACGGATTTTGTACAGAGTTTTGTGAGTATGGATAAAGCGTGATTTCACCATTACACATGAGAATTGAAAACGCAAACAAAACAGTGGACTGAACGCGGTGAAACAGCTCCAAAGAAGGCAAATACGGTTCACTCGGAAAGGTTATGGCATCAGTTTTCTGAAATGAGAAGGGAATTTTGTTCGTCGACTATTGCGAAGCTGTTGTTTCTAATATCGAACCGAGTTACCCTTCGAATCTCCCACTTGTGTATACATACAGTTGTGTAACGTGCACACAATAAAACGAATATACATTTCAAAACATTGCCCGTAACAACGTACATAAATATTTCATAGTTCCGTTCCGACAGCATCGATCGAGATTATTGTAGCACGGCTGATTAGAGCGCCGCCGAAGTGGAAAAACCTTCCACGTTTCTTGGCACTGCGGATGTGTTTATTCTTCCGTGAATGAACCGAATCGTGTCGCGTACCGCTCTGAAAGATTACATTCGGTGCGTGTTGTGTGTATCAATATTTGAAACGTTGTGCGAAAGGAAACGCGAGTGTCTCGGCGGAACACTGGATGTCCGTCGGTGCGATAGAAAAACATCGTGACTAGTGTTATTTTAGCGGCCGCGCGTTAACGTCGATGCTCCTTAATTACCTGTAAGAGCGTCAGTTCGCGCACAGTCGTAGAAAGGAACGGCGTACAAATTACCACCGGAGTAATCCGTTTATACACGGACATAATCTAATGTTAAAAATGCTGGTTTTGTGCCGATAATTATGTAAATACGTGCGGCACGGTCGTCTGTTTCTGTACAACACTTATATGTATTCACCTACAAATAAATGTATTTTATTTACATACAGTGTTCTCGAGCAATTCTTCTACACTATTGATATTTGTTATTAGTTATCACATGTGTGCACAGTTATTGCATAAACACTTTCATGTATTTCTATACAACATAAATGTTTATACAGACGGACATCTTGTAACCTTTTACGAAGAATAAGAGAACCGACACACCGAAAACCGTCTCTTTTTATCGTATAATTTTTTTTGTATACAAAACGAATATTTACAGAAAAATAGAATACACTTTAATCTTCAAAATATTTCCATTATTCTGCATGACTTCCTTCCATCAATCGGGTAACTGATGAATCCCTTGTCGAAAAAAAGATATCGGCTTTGAGTCGATGAAATTATAATGCACTCTCGGACCTCTTCCACCGTTTTAGCATTTTTTTACATACTTCATGAGTCATAAAACTTTCCCCCAAAGCCGAACAAGTCATTCCTGCAGCTTCGGAAGGATTTCTTTCAACTGGAATTCGAAACTTATGCAATTCCTAATATGCTGCCTTTCGAACGCCATCGTGTCCACTACTGTTTTGTGAAGTTATGCCAACTGCATGCCCAAGATATATAGTGTTTTTAAATATTAAGATTGGCACTTGAAAGTATTTTAATTTCAAACAAAATTATAACTGATTCAATATAAAGAAACCTAATAATTTGTAAACAAGATCAAGAAAATCCTTATCATAGACAAACAAGGAGATTTTATGTGTACTAATCTTGAAATTCATATTTGAGATGTTGGAGATAAAGAATTGTTGCTATTTGTTAAACCATTTCTTTATAAAAAAAAATAAGTTGTGTTAGAGTCGATATCTGAAACAATTCCTGCACTATTCCGTTTCTATAGTCAAGCGTTCGTATTAGAGATCCCATTCCAGAATCGTCCTGTAATTAAAGCTACAAAACTACATCACAGTGTCGAACCGTAACGCCACAACATTCCCGGACTCCGACGATACAGACTGGCTGTCGAATCGATCACGTCGGCGATCCTCGTGCAATTAACATACAGAAGCGATTAAACTGCTACGTTTTTTTTTTAAAAAAAAAAACGAAACACCGACAATTTACTCTAATGGGATGCAAATGAAACTGTAACGAACCGTCGGTCGTAAAAAAAAGAGAAAAAAACAACGAATCCGAAACGAATTGACGAACGTCGCGAACACAGAACGCGACCAATCACGATTTTACTACACCTGTGCCCGTGTCGAGAACGTAAAGTTCCAGTTTTACGAGCCACGCGAAGAGTATTGGTTCGATGTCGGATCGCCTCGAACGCTGTACAGGTTCCACTTCGTTCGCAGTTCGCGCTGACGGGCGCTTATCGCGAATATCCTATCTATGCACGGAAGGAACAGCGTTTCGACGAAAATCGTTATGTCGCGGCACGATCGCGGCGTAAAGTGTGTAATGAATTGGAAAGAGGAAGAGTGTCGTCGGCGCCGCGGTGCAGAAACAACTGATTCTCTTTTCTAGATTTCCCTGCGATACAACCGGAACGATCAGTCTGAATCATTGGACGTTTCATATCAGGAAAACAGATGTCTGGCCTGTAAACGACCGGTAAGTTATTTTATAAATTCTACTCTGTACTATTGAAACTCGTTTATTGGCTTTGCATCAAATACGGTTAAAATTCAGATATTCCTCACGGAGAATTCTAAATTATTGAGTAAAAAATTACTTTCCCGCTTTTAAACTGAACCATTCATAACTTTGTTTGAAATTAAAATACTTTCACTTCATTTAAGACTTTAAAATGCTAAAATTGGCATTTAAAAAACTTAATACTTTGACCAGGCGGTCGGCATAACCACACAAAACAGCAATGAACATGATGGCGTTCGAAAAACAGCATATTAGGTATTGCATACTTTCCACATTCCAGTTAAAAAAATGCTTCCGAAGTCATAGAAATGATTTGTTCAGCTCTGAGAGAAAAAGTTATGATGCAAAACAGTGGAAAAGGTTTGAAAATGCATTACGACTCAAAGACGGCATCTTTTTTCAACAAGGGAGCCGTTAGTTATCCGACAGATGGAGAAAAGTTATAGAAAATAATGGGGGATATTTTGAGGATTGAAATGTGTTCCATTTTCCCGAAAATAAACATTCATTTCCTATAAAAGAAGGCACTGAACTAATCTGTACGCCTAATAAAAATAAATCCTAGAACAAAAAACCTGCTATAGATATTTCTTATAAAATTTATATTTTTTTTAGTACGTTGTACATGTTTTAAAAAACTATACAACAGAAGAAAATCACCAGTTCTTATAAACTAACAACATAGTCAATTACTGAATGTTAAAAATTAAATTATAACCAGAACTTATTTCGATTTATAGTTTGAAATATATATATATATATATATATATATATATATATATATATACACATACACATTCATTATTAAATTCTGATAATAAACCGAACGTGCTGTCAAGTATCTACAAATATCTTCACACACGTCAATCTCTTTCACTATTATTTCATAGAGGAAATAATAGAACAAACATCCGTTATGAGTAACATTAGAGGAAACGCAAATAATTTATATTCTAAGCAAAAGTGTATGAAAATCGATAAATATTATTCGAACGGGCGAATGAACCGACGAATAAATATGCGATCGTCACGAAAATGTACACCAGCATCCGGGCCCGTCCATTCATTCAATTCGGGCCATGAACGCGCATCGCAAAGATGGTCTGTCGATTTTAATTATTGATTAATTCATTGTCTGAATTACTGGCCGGCCCGAGTATAAATTACTTTTAACGCGAGGTCTCGTCATTTACACATTGAATTTCTTATAAGAATGTAAAATGATATATATTTCTGATATCGTGCAGTTCTGATGTTTGCGATTTGTTCTGTTACTGTGTACCTGGATTTGAAGTTAAGTTTGAACTATTCATTCTTTTTCTTCCACTCCTGGTTTACATCTTTCGATATCTTCAGGTAGATCAAGTCTGATGAGATCCGCCTGAATATAAAACCGGGAATAGATAATCAAATACAAATACTGACCTCGATAAAAAACAATTACAGTTCTGATCTTCTAACATTACAATCAAATACTGTTCTGGCACTGTAACTAAATTCAGTTCCACGAATGAACACTTTTTTCATCCCACAAATCATAAAAATGATTCCTGACACAAACTGTTCAATAAATAATTGATGATCGTTTCTGGTTGTCATTTATTAGCATTTAAATGATGATTTCGTCATTTTTAGAGCATCGAGGTATAGATAAATCTAACAGGATGACGGCATCGTCATCCTGAACAATCAAAAATGATCTCAATGAGTATTTTTGAAGGTTTTCGATCAGAGAAATCATTCTTAAGACTTTGTGGACTGGAAAAAGACTCGATTTGTGAAATATATTTTTGAATTCAGTGCCCAATTAACACGTCCTGTATATAATTTAAGGACGGTGATTCGTAAAAATCGAATATTGAAAACATCACATCAAAAATTACACTTTTTCTACGTTCTGTTCAACCTGATAAGTCTCGTCGTTCGTCTCTGATCGCTACATCGAGTCCTCGTGTCGGTCCTCAAACGATCCCTTCGCCCGTAAAACGTTCCTACGTGCCTACTTACGGCCTTAAATAGAAGTTTGTCGAATTACGTCGTCGCCCGTCTTCATCGTTCGACGCGTCCACGCGCCTTCAGCGGCCGCGGACCCCCCGCCGCGTCGATATTTACGATTTAGCGCCGAGCGCGTTTTCTTTTTCCCCGGACGCTTTTATTTATAGCGACGTTCTTGTTTACGGACGCCGCATTATTTTTATATTCGCGAGCGAGACGAGCGACGGAAGAAACGTGCGAAATTTATGTTTGTGTCGAGGATGACGGCCGAACGCGTTCGGTGTTTCTTTCTCTATCGCCTCCATCGCTGATAATTCTATCATTTCATTGACTTGGTTCGTTTCAATTCAAAATATTATATATATATATATATATATATATATATATATATCGTGTGTGTATGTCTAATTTTTTTGTATATTTTTTAAAAAAATATTCGAAATCATTGACCTGTTCTGACTTATTGTATAAATTCATTTTAACAAACCATAAAAAACTTGTTAAAAACTATTTATTTTTGATCTTTCTTTATGCACATTTCCATTCAACCATTTCATTTCAAACCATCATATTTAGATCGACAGAAAAAATGTTTTGTGATTCATAAAATGAAAAAATATTTAATTAATGAATGCGAATTTAGTCACAGTGTCAGAACTGTTTTATGAGAAGTGTCTCAGCTTCAAATTCCGTACAAATCTGTCAAAACATATATCAAACCCTGTACCTTAAATTCTCGTTCTCCTTTCATTAGACCGAGCTCAATAAATAAACATACTTCTATTTTATAAACACATAAAAACAACTGTCGAATAAAACATGTAAATCTGACACGATCGTGTACAGGGAATCTAATCAAACCCCAATAACGCCCTCGCACCGTATTAATATTGAAAAAAAATATATATAACAACGGCCAACAGACCGTGACAGGAACGCACATTTATCGTAATTCGTATCAATTTTCATCCGTGACCCGTTGTTTATTAATCGATTCCGTAGCTGTATGCACATCTGCATCGAAATCCGGTAGCGTGAAATTCAGATTCAAGGCGGTTTATGTTACAAATTGTTTCGAAATGGAAATTTGTTTACGAAAACGATGCGGTTCGACGGGCGCTCCCCTCGCGCGAAATCAATTTATCATTTTTTTGGTATAAAAAAAGTAATTCCGTTGTGCACGGGTCGACAGACAGGGTATATACTCTCATAAATTTGATTAATAATGGAGACAAACTGTACAGAAAGGGTTCGAATGTTTTATATCGAGTGACAATTATTATTGTTTTCCCCTCTTAATGATCATCATTAAAACTGAAAGTTTATCTGAAATTAATACGGTGTGTATGCCAGAAAGATTGTGTATTTATCGTTTTTTGTTTCGATTCTAGATTGCTGATTTGTTTTTCTGATATCACACACGAAAAACGACTGTACCGATCCTCAGGGACAACAGAATGGAAATTACAGCCAGTGTGAGAATCAATGACTCATGTTTCATTAGGTGCACCTTGTATAATTTCAGACCTAGTCAGATTTTCACAGATAGATTATTTTGTCACACCACACAGTTAAAGATGTTTAATAATCAGAGTGTTAAGGTACAGAAAAAAATTAAGAAAATCATTCGAGGTTTCTAGTGAAATGAGAAATTATATACATATTTGAGATTTTATGATGTGAATAATTTTAAAAAATATTCTGTGGTAGATGAAGAAAATTTTATTCAATTTTCTATAAACACAATTTTAAGACATTGATTAAAAAACTGCAGGTTTGATAGATGCCTCCTCTTCATATCAATCTATCTTTTAATACCAGTTTGATTTTTAATATCTTTTAAAAGCACTTGTACCATTTTCAACAGAAGATCGTGTATGTACGTTTTCATATCCTTTCAACCTTTCGAATCATCTCTCTGTTCTGTACAGTATTAAATATAATTATTTAATATCTACCTAAGGATATCACTCACAGTAGAGGACAAGCACTTGATCCTAAATATCGAAAACCGTTAGGATAAAGTCGAAAGAAAAAAATAAAAAATTTGCAAATCTTGACGGATGACTTTTACTCATCTAACACTGAAAAATGTCGCAGGACAAGAGCCAGTACACTAAAATGGAAACTTTATAGAAAAAGTTTACAAGTCCGTATAGGAAAATAAATGAATGGAAAAACACTAAGCTGAAAATCTAAGAGGACAGAATATGAAAAAAACAACACGGGCAGACTTCTAAAAAAACGTACACAAAGGATGCGTTCGGATAAAGTAGACAGAAGATATAATAAATAGTGATTTTTCTCGGTCTGGGAACGGCTTACATGTCTTACAAGAACCTTTTTTATTTTTATATATAGATATCCTATCTCTTTTTATACATACACAAATGCATACATACATACACACGTACATACGTGTATAATACATATATATATATATATATATATATATATATATATATATATATATATATATAAATTAACATTCAATCGTCAAGATGTTCAGCGTCATTCAAAAGTCTGCAAATCAGATTTCACTCGTTCGTTCGTTCACATACACAGTCACGATTGGCTTTTTTTGCTTATCTGCTCAGTGAAAGCTCCGAGATGGTTTTTAAAATTAAATTATAAAGCTCGACTTCAAGTCAAACAGATTCCTGCGTCTCTCACTAGTAATGTAACGAGCCGAATGAAGGCATGTTAAATCTTTTCAGTTCTTTTTAGACTGCGGCGTCGTTGCTACAGAATCTCTTATTGAAATTGCAAAGTAAGATTTTGTTATTAGATTTGTGTTGATATATACATACATACATGCGTATATGTACATACAATACATATACGTTTTCTTACGAGAGTAAAATGTCGATTAAAAGTACAACCACGCCATTAAATTTGAATATTTTCATTGATTCATATTTTTCAACATGCCATACGACAATACTTTCTCTTAAACATTATATGATTTCAAATATTTATTCATTAGTATAAATAAATAAAGTAAAAAAGGAAAAGGAGGTTTTTGTAATTGAATCGAATGTGCAGCACCTCTTAATTCGTAGCTTTCTAGTACACACGAATAGGACTGGAAGTAACTAACTGTGATATTTAATTGATAAAGTATCTAAATGTGATGTAAAGAGACAGAGGTCGAGCACTAAACGTTTTTGAAAAATCTGCACAGTGTTGTTTGTTTTAAACATTATCAAAATATACACTCGGCTAGCTTTCAACTCTCGTACGGATACACCTGTGTATGTATAAATAATGGTGTAAACATCACTAGTGATTAAACTGTTAGTCATAAACATAACCTCCCATTATCTCCCCGACGAAGTTTACTAAAATTACTTAACGTTATCAGCTGCGAAACGACATAAATCAATGTATTGTGTCCCATAACTTAAAATCTAGCCCGCACGAACGGTTATAAATTATCGTCCTTGTAATATGATAAACGCACCTCCTGTTCGCTGCGCATCCCTGCGAGACACGACGACGTACGCGGACAGGTGTTCTGCCGACAAGCGGAGGCCCGCATTCACGTTGTGGACGACGACGAAACTGGCGCGCCGGCGTCAGCTGACTCACACCGACCGGAAACCACCGGCCGCAACGGCCCTCCTGTTTCGTGGACGTGTCTTCCGAACAAACGGGCGAGCCGTTGTTGCGTAACACGGCCGCAACAACGCTCGAACGTGAACACTGCACGTTATTTATGCGCGCGCGTCCTTCTAATCAATTCATGCAGATCCTTAACGCTCAGGTTACACATAAATTGTTGCTCGATGGCCGTCATGAATTTATGGATGGTTCGTCGCGGTCGCAATCGCGCACTTTTTTCTAATACAAAAATCTATGTCGCTGGTTCGAGGGTTGGATACGAAAGTTCGGATTTTCTGAATAAATCTTTCAAACAGGCGAATCTTGTTCGAAAGGTGCATCCACGAGACTAAGAAATAAATGTTCATTCACAATATGGAGATTGAATTCTTTAAATTACAGTATGTAACGAGTGCACCAGTGGAGTAAGAAATTTTAAAGGCAGGCTTATTCACTTATCATCGGATTGAGAGGATAAAATTACATTGCTAGTTATTCATGGCTATTTAGTATTCATTTATGAGTTATTGTCATTAAGAAGATTCCCAACGAAAAAACAGAAATAATCATGATTTGATTTCGAACAAAATGTAATTAGGAAGATATTCGATTATAAACACGTGCGAAAAATCAGTATCCACTGAACAAGGACACGAGAAACGGGCGTGCAGTTTTGTCAGCTGTCCGATTCCTTCGTGCATTCTTCAACACTACCGGCACGTGATTCCGATCCGACAACGAGCCGACTGATTTCAACGGCGGCATCGCATATGCCAACATTCGCACACCGTTCACACCCACAAAGCCTAAACGATTTTTTTACCTGATATGGAGAGACACAGACAGATACGCGGCAGGTAAGCCATTGAACCATATGCTCTTTTTAAGGTATCGGCCCACGTATTATATCATACATAACTGTCTCGAAATATTTTCGTTTGCGGAACGGTATCGAGTGACTCTCCTCATTCAGTCACTGCTCATCCAACACATGCACACGAACACAATCCGGACATATTTTGTTTGTGTAGCTGTGAATATATGACAAATATTTGTTCTGTACTGATTAACGAATTTCAGATATCATAGAAAATCTGTCGGTCTCGAGTGTCGTGTCTTTGAATCGATCAGAAGTCTGTTCGGAGCGACTGATCGATTTTGAAACTAACTGAACATTTGTTTACACGAATTAACGGATCTAATAACTCATTTAAAATCTATCCATGGAATCTAATAAATTTTACAACTTATACATAGCGACCAACAAGATTGAGAACATGCAGTGGCAGTCTGTCTGAGTCGAAAACGAATTTTAGAACAAAACGTAAAATCTAACTACAGTGACTGGTTAACTTTAAGAACCATCTAACTTTGCACTGATCGACGACTCCTAGAATCTTTAAAAGTTTATCTGAACTGATTACCCATTTTTTTTTAAAAAAAAACAAATATTTCCCTATCAATGTCGGGCCTTTATATGTGTGCATCTGTAAATACAAGACACATATTTTTACTGAACTTGTTTATCCACGCACACGTCTATAAATGTTCTTGCGAACTTTATGATTTTTTATCACAATAACGTACTAAAGTACCGAAAATTATGTGCTGAAGTGTACGAAATACGATAGGGCCGAATTGAAAGTTTCAAACGACTCGCATATTTTATAACAAACACACATGCGATATCGCATTATAATACATAGTTACTGTGACAATGAATCATGTAAAAAAGTTCAATATACATTCGCACACACACACACACACACACACACATATATATATATATATATATATATATATATATATATATATATATATATATATATATATAACATTAATTGTGTAAATCGTTAATCTTATTAACGCAGGTAATAAATTCCAGTCTTATATTTTAAATTTCATTTTTTTCTACTTAAACGTTTACTGTTAAATGAGAAAAAAAATATATAGAATCTCGTTAACTGCTTCTGTTAAACAGTATGTGTGGTATGTATTCGACTGGAAAAATCTACAGAAATATTTTAGACTCATTTGATGTTCAGTTAATATACATTTAGTTCGCTTGCTTTTAAAAACTTAAATAGTAGATTTATTTCATTGTTTTACACACACAAATATATATATATATATATATATATATATATATATATATATATATATATATATATATATATGAACAGAGAGAGGAAGGAGGGGAATCATGAATAATCAAGTCAGGCCAGACCACTGTTTTATTACTTATAACGATTTATATAAGAATAACACAAGTGCAAAAGGAACCAGAGTGTCTAAACTGGATTTTATAAAGAAAAGTAATTGATAAAAAAAGTGAATAATAATTGATAAAAACACAGTTACGGGATTGTAGCTAAATCCATATCTTTTATATTACTCTATTCTTTAATAGTGCTGCAAATTCTATTTAGATATATTTAATATATCCAGTGTCACAAATGTATCATAAACGAGTGTTCTAACAATAGCTTGAAAATGTTTACACGACTCCCCTGTTTAAAAATACACAAACTAATTGATAAAGCATATTTTTCCCACATATCAGTTAATAACCCGATGCGTGCACGTTTCAAATTTCATCAATCGGTGTTATTTTTACACACTGTTTCCGAGAAATGTATAAAAGTATGATTTCAATTAAGTGCGGTATTGAATCGATACGTTAACATTTACATTCGGTTCGACATTTACTGAAAATAGAGAGGAGAAAAAAAAACACACAGTGATACACAGAAAACGTACAATACAATAAATTATGTTCGGAACGAGAATCGTTGCGTGCTCGAATCAATATTAATTACTTTTTTTTACAAATTAACACGTGTTAATACATTCGTACACCGTTTCGAAGTAATTGGCAATAATTCATTTTAAAAATACGTCCATTAAATGCATAGACGTACACGAATACATTAAATAAGTTTGATAGATGTCTGTGTGGTGCGTGGGCGGTTCGAAGAGTAACCTGGTTCGATGCTAGAGACGACGGCCTCAGTTTCAAAGTGTTTCGACATGATCGTTGTCGAAGCTCGAAACACTTACTCCGACGTTTCTATAGCTTGACGATTCCCTCTCTGAAGTGGGTTTTCTTCGAGATCTTCAGAATAGCCGTTTTGTGGCATCTATTGCCACTTCAGTCGACCCGAATCGCTTTCCAGCCAGGAAAACTTTGAGTTTAACCATTATAAGCCGGAAAATCGGCCTGAAGAAGTAACATATATCATAGAAAATCTGTCGGAGAACTCATTTAAAATCTCTGTACGATGAATAATGAGTTTTAGGAATCATTGTGAGCCTGTCTTTATCGACAGGAGAATTTTAAGACCTGACAAAAAGCTATCTGCTCTGATTAAAGAATCTTAGAGCACAACGAGAGTCTGTTTGTAGCGATTGTTCAATTACCCGTCTGGCCGGTATACCGACCTCTGTAGCCACCATCTCGATATAGGGGCCCACATATAAAAAGGAATAAAAAGTGTATCATTGAATACTGGGGATAAATTGATTTTTATTTCTTATAATTTTTTTATTTATACTTATTTATATATTGATATTATATGTTTAAATTTTATGTGTTTATATACTATATATTAGTATATTTTCATGTTTTTTTTTTTATTTTCTCATCTATTACATTATATTTTAATGCAATTATGCTGATAATTTGTCAAACATTGCTCAGGATCCCAGGGTCACGGTGCTAGTAAGATGAGGAGGAACTTAGGGTTCAAAGGGTTAAGGAACAGAAGGAAGTCGGAGAATCCAAATCAGGTGAATCACACGAAACGGTCGTGTTGAAATAACTGGCAAACGAAGAATTAATGGCGGAATGACTTGCGACTTCACGTGCGTTGCTACAAGGGATGGAACTACATGAAAACATGTACAGCTGTCCCTGTCTCCCTCAGCGAGTACACGCACCCAGTTACTCTTCTAACCGTTCTTGTATTTTAAACAACGGATGTTTATTAAAATCAACCACCTGCCCTCAGCGACTACACGAACCAAGTTACTCTTCAAACTGCCCCCATACATAATTTATGTAAAACTAATTTCATATGAGAAGAACGTTCGAACAGAACGCATGTCGCACACGTAATTAAGCACACACACACACACCAGTCTCGAGCATACACAGCTCGGAACACACACGAAATAAAAAAAAATGACTCCAAGTGCCATCGAACCTAACATTTCCTGTATTTTCATTCTCGAATGCGATCGTTAATGAATTATAACAGTAGTCGAACGTCGAATGTCAGTGAATACAATATAGATAGCAACTTCCTGTTTCGGTAATCTTATCATCGCGATTGGAATGCTAATCGTGCGCGTTTATATAGTTTAGATTTTCGTTTCTCCATTCTATTATTCCGTTTTATCAGTTCGGCTCGTATTTACTCTCATTTACATACATAAATCTGTTCATTAACAGGCGACGGACGGCGGAACATATTGCAATTATTAGATAAACAGCTTGAACTGTGACATCTGACGATTGTGTGTCCGTTAATAGATGAATGGTCGCACTTGTGCTTTGATTTCGCTTATTTGTTTGAGCTATTAATAGCGATTGTTTTGTTTGTTTGGTTTTTTTTTTAAAGAAAAAAATCGGTATTTTTTTCATATTATTATAAAATGCTTGAACTTTAAAACTGTGTACGGAAACCGATGATAAAGTATTTGTTGTTGGAGACTTTGTATTACTGTCTGTATTAATATTGTTTATGTAAACTAGAATACTGTGTATGTAATTTGAAATAAATGATTGATGATTTCCTTGGAATCGAGAAATAATAGCAGATGATGGAACTTGTGGAATGAGAAATGTTTGAGTTCAAGGTTTCATATTTTTTTTAATGAAGCAAGTAAAATAGATAGATGTTACAAGCAATTATTTACTTTTTAGATTTAAATCAGGATAATAATAAACTCAATGTATTGAATTTATTCTACACAAAGAATGATAAATTCCGGCATTCTTCTTTTGAATAAAATATTATAAAAATCTGTACAATTTTTGATGAAAACACATGACGTTTAAAATCTTGAAATTCGTTAAAAGTGTTCATTTTTAGTATTAAAAACATTACATGAACATACAAACAATTTTCGAAAATTGAACGGGATGAAAATTTAATTTTCTTAAACTTTTGAGAATTTATTAGTAAAGAATGTTTTTTTTTGATTCGGATAAAATTCATCAGATTTTTAACGGTAATCATTTTTTATCTTGGACCGAAAATGAGTACGGATTAACTAGAAATATTTTCTTATAAAAATTAAATGAGTTTTATAAGAAAATAACATTTGTTGACTTTTGTGTCCTTTTAGAAAAAAATAATTTACTATAAAATTGTAGTTATGTCTCTAAAAATTAAATCCACGATTTACAATTGCAATTATTCACTGAAACATATTTAATTTGATATAAAGGTACATTTTATGGTGAAAAATTTGCATATTTCGAACCTTAGATTTTTGATCCAAAAATTACCACGACCTATAGTAAGGAATTTTTGCCAAAATTCTTGATTTTTCAAAAAACGAAATCATTTAAAAATTCTTATGTTATAGCATCCAGTACAACATTTTATGAATAAAAATAACATTTTCATTCTAGAATTTCTTTTAGAAAAGAGAAAAACCGAATTTGTCGACTTTTCACATTTGGGTTACAAAACCACGCATATTTTTATGATTTACACATACATAATCAAATTTTCAATGAAAATATTATTTTCTTTGGTTTGAAAATAAGGAGCGATTATCCATAAACCATTTTCTAAAACAGATATGTGGTTTATATAAAAAAATAATTTTTTTAAACACCTTTTCTGGTTCTCACAACAAACACCTTGTATCGAAATTCAATCATGCCTCTAAAAACTAAATCAAAGATTTAAAATTACAATTATTCACTGAAACATATTTGATTTGATATAAAGGTACATTTTATAGTGAAAAATTTGCATATTTCGAACCTTCGATTTTTGGCTCAAAAATTACCACGACCTATAGTGAGGAAATTTTGCCAAAAATCACGATTTTTCAAAAAACGAAATCATTTAAAAATTCTTATGTCATAGCATCCAGTACAACATTATATGAATAAAAATAACATTTTCATTCTAGAATTTCGTCTTAAAACAGAGAAAAACTGGATTTTTCGATTTTTCACATTCGGGTTACAAAATGAAGCATAATTTTACGATTTATTCAGAAATAATCAAATTTTCAATGAAAATATTATTTTTTTTGGTTTGAAAATAAGGACCGATTATTCATAAACACTTTTCTAAAACAGATATGCGGTTTATATAAAAAATAATAACAATGTTGATAACGGTTTAACAGAAAAACAAACATTCTACTTATTATTGAAACCATTATTCTTGAATTTTTATTTTCTACAACTGATTTAACTATTCATCGTTCTTCGGACGATTGTTTGCACAACTCTTTGAAAATATCGGAATATTTTGTTAAGAATATTTATAGCAAGACTCTAAAATGTCGGAGATGTAAATACTTTGTTCAATAAAACAAGCCTGTTTAATTTTTTTGATATATATATATATATATATATATATATATATATATATATATATATATATATATATATATATCATATTTGTAACCACATAACTCATACAGAACATCTGTCTATTTGCATGGGCCAGATATTAAATATCTTCGGTGGGTCTACACAATCTTTTTTTACAAATAGAAGAATAGAATAAAAACATCTCTGAATTCTTTATATCATCTGTCAACCTCCAGACAAAAAGAACGGATATTGTATACTGTTTATCTATATATCGTCTGCAATGAAGACGTCGGGCAGAAAAAAGTTAATAATAACATATTTCTTGGAATATTCAATTAAGTGCACATATTTTTATACACCCACGCGAACAAACATTCAGGCAGGGATTGAAATTATAAAAAAATTGGTACTGAAATAGCCACTGTTCGACACGAACCGATTACTTTGCTAAATATCTAGGAAAAAAATCACACATGAACACGAAATACCAACTTGTCTGATATCTGCGAGGGGGGAAAGAGGAAAAAAACGTCAACAGCATTAAAGTGTTTTAATTTGCTTTGTGTTTCGGCCTTCATATTAATTTACTTAAAAATCAAATGTCATTTTGTGGTCATAACGACCTTGGTGGAATGTACGCTAT
This sequence comes from Acanthacorydalis orientalis, assembly GCA_034766995.1. NCBI lineage: Eukaryota > Metazoa > Arthropoda > Insecta > Megaloptera > Corydalidae > Acanthacorydalis > Acanthacorydalis orientalis. The sequence continues at coordinate 36,793,060 of CM068321.1, read as the reverse complement.
TTTCGTACACTTATCGTATATTTGTTTATTTTTTTTTTAATTTTCGTACGGTATTATTTTCCATACAAATGAAACGATAACGAGTTCGTTTCTGAATAACAGTATCAACAAGTTTAATATTTGAACCATTATTGAATGGCATTTATTCTTCTTTGATCTTTTTTTATATCGAAATTAATCACGTTCGCTGACTTTCTCAAGAGATAAAAGATTGAAAAAATATTTTATATCGCTGTTTCGATACAAACAGATTTATTATTAAATTGAAAATAATTGTAATACAAATACAATAAATAGAAGTAATTTAAAACCTTATTTTTTGTATTAAAACGATAATATACTAACCAGTTATACACATTTATTTAATAGATAATTATAACACTTGAATTTGAGAATTAACATGAGTTTCAACGCTGATAAGAAAAATGATGATTACTTGAACATCAAACCATCCTTATCAGAATAAACAGTAACGTTACTTTGACAGAATGTAAATACAGGCCGATAAAGGAGACATTTTGCAGTGAAGTGACCGATTCAGTACTTGTGCAGTTGTAATTCGTCAGATAAACTGTACTACTGTGCTAATTGCTTTATAGAAAAAAATCAGCATGTTCTCAGAACATTAAACTTGTATACATGGTTTTATGTTTTTGTTTTACTTATCTGCTGGTAAAAAAATTTTAAGATGTACGTTCTCTAGAAAAAATGTTAGTTCCAGTATCTCCCTAGAGATCCATAACAATAAGATTATGTTCCAGAAAATTAGTTAAAAAATAAATCAACACTGACAAATTCTGATAGATACACCTTTCAATACCTCTGTTCATACTTTTATTTGAAAACATAGTTTCACTACTCTTCCAAATAAATCTGATGGAGAGTATCTTTTATAATTTAAATATTGATTCTTATAACTGCAAACAACCGATAACACACAAACCTATTTTTAAGATTACTTTCGACCTTGAATAAAAATTATCAAACATATGTTATCTACTAGTAAGATTATAATTACTGAAATATTTGAGACACAAAATCAATAAATCGACTTATCTAACTCTAACTGATTCTGGAATATTGATTGGTTCTAAAATTAATCTCTTAGCACGGTTTCAGTCTCTCTAGAATATTTAAAAAAAAATCACCAAAAAGACGACCGATTCTTCTTATTTACTAGACAATATTCACTGATACGAACTGAACATGTGTTAAGAACGTTCAGAGCTCAATTTCAATTGTGTCATTGACGACAACGACAATAACAACACAACGAATCATCTCGATTTACAAATGAGATGTTTATTGTTTGCAATACGACTGTGTGTGTGTGTGTAAATATGTAAATATATAAATATATATATATATATATATATATATATATATATATATATATATATATATTAATGCTGGACATAATCGTAATGGCATGTTTTCTACCGACTCTCCACCCCGGCCACGGTCTCTTGTTTCAACACACAACCAGCCGAGTTTCCTGCTTAGGTCATTTCCTAATCGGATTGGCAGTGTCAATTTCAATTACGCCGTTGTATAGACGGGACACGATTTGCACTGAAAGACTCCGATGTCCGTATCGTCTAATATCATCGTCAGGATTACTCAATTGATGCATTCATCTCTCCGCGCATAAACATCCGCACGTTAAAGTGAAATCTGTGAGACGACCGTGACTTTCGTTCAGAGAAAAAAACTGCCCGGCAATACCGAACCTAATTCGCGCCCGGAACGTTCAGAAACATACAAGCGGTATCGTTCGTTCGGTTTATTAAACAATCGATAACTCTGATAGTATGTACTATCAATGCATCAATGAATCTCGTTTTATCATCGATGTAAAATCGAACGTGTGATATTATTATATTGTTTTCTTCATTTGAGTTTATTGGAATTTTGATGATATATTGAAATATGATCGTGCGATTGATTTTGTTTCGAAACATTCTCTCACTGTATATTTTTTTATAATGAATGTTGATTTTTACTTACTATTCCATTAAACGCCAAATAAAAATATGAAACATAAATAAAACATCAATGAAAATTTTACAAATCCCACTATCCTGTCTCCAATTTACATATGATTTAAAAATAAAAGGATTCGAGCTACCAATTAGGGTTATTGTTGTACCTTTTATTTCTCAACATATCTTTTTTAGAAAAATATGTCCGTTCTAAATAAATTCATAGCAGATCCAACCGACTTTCTTGTAAGAATGACTAATTTGATGTGTTTTCTTGTAATGAATCAAGAAATATTACAAGTATGAAAACTTGGTAATATTGACACGGTTTCTGGTACAAGAATCGTCGATCAAGAAACGATACAGCGTTGGTTTCAAATACATTGATTGTCAATAAGGTGAAAGTACCGAAACATCGATTTGTAATATTTTCAAAAAAACTTATTAAAAGAGGATGATCATCAGATCGTATGATACTAAACTTATCTTCAAATTATTGCCAAAATATTGTTACAATTGGTCGAGCTAAGAAGCTGTATAATTATGTGACTCACAAACTGAATCATGAGATACATGGAAAATTTTGAATATGATTTATTTCCTTTTAATTAGAAAACGTAGAAAGATTTTTCTGGATCTAATCTTAATTAGTGTCTATTTTCAAATATCAATTTAATCATAATATTAATGCACTTATTCAAAAATAAATCCTCGTCAATACACAAATCAGACACTGACTTTCTGCACCCGTGCTTTGAAAATCACGGAATTATCAACAAATATATATTTTTATACTAAATATTTATAAACTAAAAATACTTATATACTAAAATAATCAAAAAAAAATCATTAAACATTTAAAAAAATAAATGCTAGTTGATTAGAGAAAATGGAAATCCAGTACAGAGATTTTAGGTTACTTAAATCACAATGAAAGATCGATTCTACATTTCTGTAGACTTTCACACTTTTAACAAGAACGTCACACGAATCAAACATATTTTTTTAAATAGATATGATGAAAAAAATCTATTGAAGAAAACAACATAGTACTCTAATGTTTTCCGGTCTTAATTTATTACTTTATGCTTCACACATCTTATGATCTCATTCGAAAACAAAGTCTACAGGAAGTAAAAACCACCGGAGGAAATCAACAATATAAAATAATAAATTTATACTACGTAGTTATTCGATATATATATATATATATATATATATATATATATATATATATATATATATATATATATATATATATTGAACCGAATTAAAAATAAAATTATCTACAGAAAAAAATACACATAAAGGCGACAAAGTTGCAACCTCAGACATATTAATTATCGAGAATTATATTTTAACAGAAACGAATTTACAAAATGTGTTTATCTGTAGATTTTAATACACAGACCGTAAACGTTTCATCCAGGTTACATGAGATCGGTGGTTGGTTCTTTGAAAGCAATCTACTTCAAACAATGTAGACATAAAACGAAGAGATGTTTGTTTAAACGTACACGAGACGAGTATTTAATCTGGAATTAAGAACGATTTCTGTATTAAAAAAAAATCTAGTCCGTTTCTCGTTCCGACCTAAATTTATTCAAGAGAGAAGAACAAACATTTATTTTCGGTAATTATACGGAACCGCCTCCGTACGAGGGCGGTTTGAAAAATAACTTGGTTCGATATCTGAGACAACAGCTTTATTTTCAAAGTGTTTTATTATTTTATTTTTAGAAATAATAAACTCGAAGCTCGACGCAATTGCTCCAATGTTTCCCAGAAGTGAGTTTTTTCGGTAACCGTTCGCGGTCTCTATCGCCTTTTCATTCGACACAAAACACTTTCCAGCCAGGAAAACTTTTCCAAGAACAGACAGAAGTTGAAGGATACAAATCAGGTTAAACTTCAATGCAGCCAATTTTCGATGAGCAACAACACTTGAATAAGCCGGTACACTGTCATGCTGAAACAACATTATTTTTTTGTCTATTCCAGGACGTTCTTCCGCAATTGCCACCTTTAACTCCAGTTGAAACAACTCTCAAAGAAAGTACGACTTGCAACTTCACAAGAGATGAAACTATATGAAGACTTATACAGCTTGTCCCCCTGTCCCTCGGCGACTAAACGAACCAAGTTACTCTTCAAACCTCCCCCGCGTATCTGTCTCCTCGGTAAATTAATTAACTCACGCATGAATCTGTACAAACAATTATCATAATTTAATAGTTATATAAATTACCTCTTAATACAATTTGTAAATTTATATTATTTACTTGAACAGAACGTTCTGTGGAAACTAATTAAAATCTTAATATAGCACACATAATCTACGACCGGGATAACGAACATAATTACGAAACGAACATTTATATTCATACACAAACGTTGAACCAAACAAACAAACGTTAATTACATAGTTGGACGGTTTTTGGTACGAAACGGTTTCGGAATTGTATGTTCAGCTTCTATCGTCCCGATGCGCGGCACGAATCCGCCGCTGATCGGAATCGAGTGGAAGATGTGTGAAGTGTTCGCGCGTTTTAATTTCGAAGACGGTTAAAAATAATTCCCGAATGGATGAGGTGCGTTCCGTGGCGCTAGAATAAACATTACACTGAAACGATGGTGAATAGAAACGGGATAGGAAATGATCGTGCGGAGGAATATCACGTACGGTGCGGAGCGATAAATCACCGCAGTTTATTGTACGGACGTTGAAAGTGCGTGCGGTGGTCGAAATAGCTCGTTTTATAATGTGCTGTTTATTATTGAAATGTGTTGAAACGCGCGAATAATAAATCGTTCGAACAGGTTCGAGCTTCGATGCGATGCACTACTCTTCACAGTTTTAAATTTTCGTCGAAAACTGACGAGGAAGTTTTAAACCGATTAGGAAAATGACCGAACGTTTGAATAGAGAGATTTATAGTTTTCCATTTATCCACAGCCATAAGAATTGAATATTTAACAAACATTTTTAAGGCTTGTTCGTTTTTTATTTACTTACATTTCAATATCATTGGGATTATCTTTAAACTCTAAGATATAAAAAAAAACTAAAACATCTTCACTTGATTTCACTCTAAAAGTCACGGAATATAACTCTGAGAATAATCGAAGAGAGGGTCGAGAGAAATGGCGAATGACAAATTCTAAAACTATCCACCTATCTTATCATAAAATTCAGAATGAGAACTTTCGATTAGACGTTGTGATCCAGAATGATGGGATATCTTTTAATAAAAAATAAAAATTAAATATATTTTTTCAGAAATGCAACATAACTGATTAAGAATGTATTTTTTAGATTTTTCAGTACTCTGACGATTTGAAGATGTCGGAATCGCAATCGAAATGCGACTGAGCAACTATTAACAATGATTTACTGAACATGTCTGACCAGAAAAAGCTCTTGCGGTCTGTGGGAGGAAAAAAGAAGTCATTCGTGAAAACTAATAGAGATCAAAGACGAATCCTTATACAAAACACACAAAGAAGATGACAGCGATCGATCACGGTCAAAGATCGTCCAGTAAAACAGTTCAAACACTGAATCGTTCAACTACATACTAAAAAAAAAGTATGATACAGTCCTCGAGCATCTCGGATAACGATCAGACGACCGGCGCGACAGGACGATTTAGAGCGTACACGCGACTGCACGGTGCAAGGATTATACCGAACAGGTTGCATGTAAATGTTGTGTTTAAATTTAATTAAAGCTAGAACTTAAATTAAACGGCGCTACCGAAACGTACAGTTCCGTGCATTACCGACCTCTTCCACTTTATTAAACTCGCGCACACACTGTCAGATGTGCAGAATCCAACGGACACGTCTGCGAAACTGGTCCTATGTTCGAATCGGGAGAATTTTAATTGAGTGCCGACGATTACAAGTAGCGTTCTTATCGAAATCATTCGATGAGAATCAGCACAGTTGTTCTTAAATACACAAACGGGTCATTATATCGATAAATCGACGCTTTAATCTACACACACACACACACATTTATATATGTAAAAAAATGAAACCTATATATATATATATATATATATATATATATAAATCAGATCGTGTTCGAGTATATTTTTAATTCGATGTAGAAACGATTAAATATGAAAAATGACATGACTACAAAACCTTTCAAAATTGAACATTTCGATATGAAAGAAATTAATTGACATTTTGCTAAAAGACAACTTTCTTGTCTACTGCAAAATGCATCCACACAGACAAAAATGCATATCAATATACAATCTTACCAACTAATCAATTCATTTCAAAAATAAACCAGACAAACAGTCATACTTGAATTACACTAATTATTAAAAAATGGAAATGTGTATAAATCAGACTGTGTTATTCTACGTTTTCAACTGATTATAAAAACGATTGAATACAAAGTAAGATACTGTTATAAAACCATTCAAAAATTCAAATTTCAACTTGGAAGTAAACGAAATTATGATAAAAGAAAAGATTCTTGTGTGCTCAATCGAATTTAGAAACAGAGAGAATTTATATGAATTTATCAACTAATTAATTCATTTCAAATACTTATATTTGAATTAATCTAATTATTTAAAATAGACTGAAGTGAAAATATTATAAAATGAATCTCTTGTCCTTCATTGAAAATCACTGTCATTGGATATACTACTTCACTGTTAGTTTACCTGATACAATTTTATCACAATCATTTTTAGAATCGTTCTCTTATCAATAGAAAAATACTATATTCGAATACTGAAAAGTCACAAACAACCTTTTAGAAACAGGTCCAAGAAGACATAAAAATGTACATGCACTTATACTCGATTCTTATCTCTAACTGAAATAAATAAAAAGAGTATAAATCCATAAAACAAATATTTATACAAATCTCTAATTATAATATGCTGGCATGTTGTTGATATACTTCTGATAAGTTATCAGAAGAGATTCAAGTTGCATTTATTTATATTACTACTTTTGTACAAACGCGCACATGCTTGTGAGAAAATTTAAAATGAACAGAGAGAAAAATGTATCGTTCAAATTAATGTTCTGGAAGTAATTTAAATCGGTTCGGGACGTGTGTGCCCAGTGTCGAGATTCTTGAATTTTGGTAGAAGGCCAAACGTTTTTATATAAATTCGCATTTACGATATTTTTCAATTGTGACAACGCGAAAATAACATTTTTATATTTATATATGTATAACACACATTGACGTCATTATGAAAATTTGATACGGGATGTGAAACGTTCAGAACGGTTTCCTCAAAATTTTAAACGACTGTCGAGAGTGTGCAACGTTTTCCAAAATCGATACATAAATAAAAATATAAACACACACGTGTTTACATACATACATACATACATATATATATATATATATATATATATATATATATATATATATATATATATATACACACATATATACATATACATATATATATATATATATATGGATGTGTGTATTTGTCTGAATAATTGCCAAAAAAATGTCTATTATTATATCACTTGGCGTAGAAATATTCATAAAAAAAATTCAGAATGACATTAATTCAAATCACAAAAATGTTATGTGACTTTGTGTGCTATTTCTCAACGGAAATACCACGAATCCGAGAATAAAATTCGAATAAGTCTTATAAATAATAAAATTCGTAACGTTTCTTGTGCTGAATTTAAAATTTCAATAAATAATATATTAATAAAACAGTTAAAAATCTTCATCGTCTATTCCAGAAAAATATCAAACACGACAACTAGCTAATAAATCAATATCTAGTCATTGTAAATATCCGAAATACTGTAAATAACTAATCGATTATTTCCAGCTTTAATCGCTGAATCAGTTGTCTGTTCGGATAATTGGAACTGCAGATTGTTTGAGAAACTAAAACAATCAATTACTGCATCTACTACTCAGAAGTGTTTATTCATTATGCAGTCAGGTAACTTTGTTATAACTTAAGTGCTTTTCATAATCCTTAGTGAGATGATTGATAGTTAATTACTGAATATTTCGAATAGCAAAATATGAAGAATATACACTCTTCAATAACTGATACAGTACTGAAACTATGACTGAATTCACTTTCGCAAATTCATTCTTTTCTCACTCCACAAACCATTCATAAACACGATCTGGTCACAAATGTTCCATAAATCATAATTGATCAGATTTGATATATATATATATATATATATATATATATATATATATATATATATATATATATATGTATAGGGGTTAAAATATTTCCATGCATAGCCTGTCATCACGGAAACGATACTCACCGGATTTACGTTTTTCAGGGAGCACGAGAGACTTGGCCCGTTTGACGCGAAGCGATCTCCTGCGGATTGACCGGAGGAACGACTCCGGCATTCGCATGCGTGGCGTAGGTGGTTCCGGAGCCTTCCGCTCCGGCAGAAACCAACTCCGTACGGCGAACAGTTTAAGGCTGTCCAATCACTGTCGATACTGATAAAACACAGCCGGAATACCACAACACCACCACAGAATTCAAAAAAAAAAATAACAGTCGATCGTCTTTCCCGGAATTCGATATTTTACGGTCGTCGTGCACGAATCCGGTAGAAATTATTCTGATATTTCGACTGTGCGTCCGTGAACGAACTGAACGCTGTCAAGGTGCAATTTGTGCGTGTCGACCTCCGTGGAAGAGGTCTTATCAGGAATTCAAGATAAGAGTGATAAAATTTGTACAGTTCGTTTAAGTCATATTAAACGTAAAATACATTCGATCGCTTTCGTAGAAATCGATAGACACTTTAATAATATTTTTTTATCTTTTTAAGTGGGAGATGGAATTATTTTAATATCGATTTCTCCCACAGGGGATTGAGTTTGACTAATCCTTTCGATACAAACAGTCCACCAGTCATTTTTCACAGAACTGGTAAATTTTTATTCAAGCAATCGCTTCAAAAGCTATCAAACGAAACAGAGGATCGTAATTCAAGCTTTGAAAATCATAATATACGAATTTTACTCGACGACACAATCTTCCACTGCCAATTCCAAAAACACAGGAAACTGAATTTAGTACACTGTAAGTTATTATATATACACATTGAATTTATCCCGTTTCAGGAAATGACAAAATTGCAATTAAATAGATAAATTAGAGCGGCTCGACGAATTTTTACAATTAGTGTTTCGGCTTTTTCTAAAAAAAAAAATGTTTCAGTCGCTATGAAACCAGTGACCGCACGCTGACTCACGCACCATCCGACGTCTTCACAGGAAAATGTAAATCATGAACGTCTAGACCGTGTTGGTGTAGGCGCTTAATCACATTTATACAAAGCGGTACTGAAGAGTCAACAACAGCACGAAATAAAAAACAATAAGAACAGACAGTTGCGATGGCGCCAGTTGCGTCCGTCGATCCTTCGTACAAGTCTGATCCGCAGAGTAATTGACGAACACTGTGTCAGACTGAATCTAAACCACTGACTTGTCGGTACAGAGAAACGAGATCTTGTCGATGGTGTAAGAACAGGAACGGATCGTGATTAGATTATGAACGATATCCTGGAAGATTTATCTGATCTTTTCAAGAATGCAATCTAGTTTCGTTTCAAGCGACGAGCACTGTTTCTACATTGTGAAAAGATTGTTCTTTCCGTGTCTAGTATTCGGAGTCCGTTCCTACGATCACTCGTTCAAATATCGATGCGAGACTGTGCGCGTTTATGCACACAGATGTTCCGTGTAGAGTTTGAATCTTATTTGAACAACACTTAGCACCGCCAGTCCGAACGACAAACCCGACGTGTCGTCAGAAAGAGAGAACGTCCGATCGATCGTCCTTCTATATAAAGTAGAGTAACTTCCGCGAAACGTCAAAGAGCCGAGACCGCATGATTAACTGTTAATCATGGTTTTTGGCTGTCACGCGGTTTCGTACAAGAATATCAACACGCGCGGCGTACACATGCACTCGAACACATAGAGACAGACGGACGGACGACGGACGGGGCGCACAGCAGAACGCCACTAGCGCAGCGCTCATGTGTACATGCAGCAATAACTATCGTGCGGTCGGTGATGATGTGCCCACCACCACTGCACAACAAACGGGCTGTGTGCCCCACACCAACGGAGTGGGGACGGCTCGAGAGGTGAACGCGGACAAGAGTCAAACCGGCGAACGTGAATGTCGACGATGCGGACACGACCTGGATGTGCCGCCGCGGCCGGTGTCGCTGTTGCCACGGCGGCGCGCTCTTCAGTCGAACGGCGCTTGTTCGATGCACGATCGGATACTTGACGTTGCTTACTAAGCACTGTTACGCAATCGTCAACGTTTTTACAATTGACATTCGTGTGATAAACAAACACTACGTTCTGATCGAGAGATTTATATAAACTAACTGTTTTCTTGAAAAGTTATGCGAGTTAGATTCCACACATTAGGAAAAACGAGCAACCGAATGTTTCAAAAATAAATATAATAACATAGACTTACGTTTATCAGTTATGCAAGTAGGATAAGCAGTTTTAAATTCTTGTGCATTGAAATAAATGAAACGAGATTAAAATTGATTGATCGAGTGTCAATCAATTTGTGGAAGATAAAATTTTGATTTAAGATCTGATACTAATAATCAAATTTTCATTGTGTTAGATGTAAAAATTAATTCTGTGCCTTTTCATTGAATCAATCATGACTCTGTTTTTAATTAAAATATATTCCCATCGTTTATCTTGGGGACTGGCATGTATTCTATTTTTCCGTACATAAACATTAATTTTCTACAAAAAAGATACCGAGTTACTTCCCAAACAAAATACAAAAGATAAAACCACACATCTAGGACAAGAAATCATTAATTTTTTGATGTTGACATAATCTTATCCGTGAATCAATCCTAACTGATTCGTATGAAGAACAAAGTTAGACGCTCTGAGCATGATCGAAATGTCTAGCAAATAAAATATGTATAAATAGTTCTTGCAAATATCTGACTAATAAATGATTCACAAATTAATAAACCAAACTTATTTTCATCGAATTTCCACGTCATGTAAAATTTATTTCTGTAACATTTCTCAATACAAATATTTTTAATAATTTGTATATGTATTTCAATTCCTTATTTATACATACTTTAGTAAATATAACTTTATTAAATTTCGATTGGTATTTTCAATACAATTCTTAAAAAATGTGTCATAAAGGATTAAAGAATGTTTTAAATTTTTTCTTGAGAAAAGTAGTCATGATAAACTGTTTCATTTTAATGAACAATTATAGCAATATTATAAGCATATTAATACGTTTTAATGTACAAGAAAATGAGTACTTAATTAAAATGTCAACTGTTGGTTTTTCTCCGTTTTCGGGAATGAATTCTTCTTTTCTTACGTTTTTCTTTTCAATCTGCTAATTATTTTAAAGAATTTTCACTATCTTCCACTTATATATATATATATTAAAAATGTACGCTGTATCAACTTACTTTACACAATCAATAAATTGTTTGAAAATGAGATTTCAATTACAGACATTGAATCAATAAAAAAAGATATCCTTTTTCTAAAAAAAAATATATTTTCCAATGTTATCAAAACATCTCAATTAATATTAATTGAATGTTTTCTATTCATTACAATCATAGATTAAATCTATTCCCAATGCCGAAGAAACAATTAGAAATGTAATAAATCGTAGATTGATGTAATTTATTGCCAGTCATGTCATTGAAAGCCCGTTTCACAAACGAATTCTGTCTTCACCCCACAAACTATCACGTTCTTCTCTGATCGGAAATTTTTAATAAATTATTATTCGTCATTTTTGATTGTCGATAACTGATTGATCATTGTTGATCAGCACAAATGTTTACAGTTTGTCGTTGAAAAATAATTGATTTGTGCAAGTGTCGGGACTGAACTGTGATTGAGAATCCGATTACTTTTTCAATTCAATCCTTCCAGGAGAATCACGTTCTGACATTCTAAATATATTTTCAGACAACATAAAGATCAGATACGAGTTCGTTTCATCTAAGATCGATTTAAGCTCTTATCATATTCAGGTAGATCTGGAATTGAGTCGAGTTCAACATTTCAATCTGAACTGAGTACAAAATTTAACTGAAAAGTTGAAATTAAATTAAGCATATTTTTGAAAATATTAAAAGTAATTATTTTTTCTCCCTCTCTCTATCCCAAAATATCCATATTCGATGTTAGTATGATTTTAAATTTGGATAAATATTTTGTTGTGTCAAATAATTTTTTATTAAAATTTTTATTATGACAGATTTAATTTAAAACATTTATTTTGTCGAATAAATTTTTGTATCCACTGTTTGTTGTGTCGATGAAATTTTCTTAAAGAGTTTTTATTCTTATACGGAGGATTAATGTCCGGGTTTTTTTACACGGAGATTATTGTTCGGGAGGTTATTGACGGGGATTAATGTACGAAGGGTTTTATCTTGGGGGATAATTGACCAGTTACGATTAATTTTATGTGTGAATTGAATCTTTAAACATATAAGTATAATAAAATTGAAAATTTTTGAATATTGTTTTTATTTTTAAAAGAAAAACATTGAATCACCGGTCCATAAAATGGGCTATAAGATTCCTTTTTTGTTCAAATCTGCTAGAATATATTTCAGGTACCATTTCTTACACTCTACCATGACTAAATCAACTAACTGTGTCAAATTTTAAAAAATTCATAGCATTGAGCCATTAAATTATAAAAAATACAATCCTTACAATAAAATGAACCACTTTTAATGATCATGACTGTATTTATTATTTATGTATGTATGTATGTGTGTATATATATATATATATATATATATATATATATATATATATATATATATATATATACATAAAATGTTATGCATGACCATACAATGAAATGCACTATGTAATTTTATCTCTGACAAAAATTGTCTTGTCATGGCTGTCGTAAATACATATATTCAAACATAATAGTAAAACTGACATGTGGTGACCCAATAATGGAACTCACGCGATCACTACAAATATAATCATTGCCATTTACGGGCAATGAATCACCTGTACACACACACAAACAACGTCTCGTCGATCGTATCAATCATGTATTTACATATAAAATATCGACTCGAGTACGTGTGTGTGATGAATTCATCATGTATGAAATTATGTCATGTAAGAGCATAGTGTTTCAAGAACGCCACCGTCAGGTATTAATTGGATTTCACATGTATGGAAAACGCACAGCCGACAGCAGACAGAGACACTCACTCACACACACACACATGTCTGTATCGAAGAGTAAAATGGTCGTCGAGCCGATTAGATTAGATACGCGGTGTTTATTTTTGAACGCGAGAGAGTATTTAATCGAAACGGTTCGCTTTTACGATTATTGCATGTAGTCAGATGTAGTAATGAGGATTTTTTTCTAACCAGCAACGATAATAAAATGTAAATTCGTCGTTATCGTCGAACATCTGTTCGATAGTTGGAGTGAATTGCAGTTAGGTGTTGATTTTCTTATTTTTATAAAAAGAACTGCCAATAAGGAATAGCTGACCGGTATAGAGGTTGTACGTACCGTCTGTTGCTTGAAACTGAATCATTCGAGTAGAATATTTATTTACCTGTATCTGTGTTTAAAGACAACCAGTTTGAAATTTTGAGTAGAGAATCAACAAAGATGGCACTATCAGTGACGATGGAAAGTACGAGCAAATGGTCGTTCAAGTTTATTAAATTAATACGGTGAAGTCGTGTCACTGTTTGAACATTTTCTACAACCGATTTCGTTACCACCGAAGACAGTTAAAAAAGAAATACAGTCAGTACAAACAATTATATTTAATCTGTCTAAACAGGCCTCTCTACGACAACATTCTCCAATCCGTACAGAAACAAATCAATCTTAACAGACACAGATAACTGTATTTTGTGTACGACCGATACTACAAGATCATTCAGGGTTCCCCATCATAAAACAATTACACCTTCAGATTGGTACACACATTAATCACTTTTTCTAGATCTATCCTAATTATATGTATATACATATATATATATATATATATATATATATATATATATATATATATATATATATATATATATATACACAAACAGTGCTGCGGGCTGCTGATACAACAGTAATATGTTATTATCTTTTACCTATTATGGTAACCTTCTTACGACAATTTCGCATAGGCACAGAATAGATCAGTATGTAGTGAAAAAAAGTAGGTTTCTTTACACAGCCTGCATAGTATGGAGGTCTTTGACATGTGATTACGAAAATTCAGTTCGGTGTAATTATTTACAGACGTTTATACGAACTTGAATGATTCTTGTGTCTCATCTATAACATGTTTTTTTTAAAGCTTTAAACTATAATATAGAAAAATATATGACGTCACCCCTATATATATATACATTAAAAGATAACTTTTCTTATTGTAATAACTCTTATTATAGTAAGTAGAAAAATAAAATAAATTCCAAAAAGATAGGAACAGTCTTGCATTATCAAGTCAAGAACTTTTCAAATTGGCCTTGTTTCTCTCTCTCTCTGTGTATGTATGTCCATCTCTCAAATATATATATATATATATATATATATATATATATATATATATATATATATTATAAAGGATTTTCCAATAGGGATACAAGTTTTTAAGAGGCTGATTGTCGAGAACCCACTGCATGCAGAAATAGTGTTCGGTGCGCACTTTGGACTGTGGGGTCATCGCTCCTCGCCTTTTTGAGAATCAGACTGGTAAAGCGATTACTTTGAATGTAGTAAGATACCGAAACATGACAACCAATTTCTTGTACGCAGAATTGGATTGCATTGATCTGGATAGCATGTGATTCAAGCAAGACGGCGTAACAATTGATTTATTTAGGACGAAATTTCCAGGTCGCGTTATTTCCAGCAATGGAGACATTAACTGATCACATAGATCCTACGATTTAACACCGTCGGTCTACTTTCTTTGGAGTCGCGTTAAAGGACAGGCGTACACCAATAACCCTAAAACAATTTCCAACCTAAGAGATGAAATCCGAAGAGGAATTGGTGAGAGAGAGCCGCAACTGTGTATGGATATTATTGAAAATTTTATCAAAAGACTGATCACTTAAACGATATTATTTTCCATTTACAAATGTCACACGCCCAACTATTATTTACAATCGAGACACTTGAAATACCGGCGCAAATTCTGTGTTTTACTTCAAATTAGAAGAAAACTGCGTCCTTATCGGACAACCCTGCATATAAATATATAAATAGAGATCAAACAGAAGTACCAACCTCGTGCAATGAATGTTTTATTCGAAATACAACACTTGAATTGGTTTCTTCATTTAAAAGTCGGTTAAGAAAATCGATTCGCTGCATTAAATCTTAATAACGAAAAGAAAGGTCAACCCATACAACCCACCGATCGAATTCGATTCCAGTTGTCTGTACAAGATATGTGACATCGTTTATTTTTCATAGAATCAACGGATATGACAAATTATAATGATTTATTATCAGCTATGTTGTTCATTACTCTCTTCCATATATATATATATATATATATATATATATATATATATATATATATATATATATATATATATATATATATTTGTGGTATATATGTATCCGGTAGCCTCGAACTCGGATCTATAAGACTGGTATAAAATATTAAACGTAGTAAATTCAACGGACGTCGTTTTGTTCTTCCTTCGCATTGCAGTGGTAATCATAAATTTCATGACTATTATTAAAAGAACATAAATATGTGTATGTATATATATATATATATATATATATATATATATATATATATATTATATACAGACACACACACACATATTTAAATATAAATAATACGTTTTAGTTCGGTTTTATGATTATTATTGTAGAATTATGTGATCTAGATTCGCAACGACCCGGTTTGTTGTACTGAATTGTGATTTTTATCAGCACCGCATATAGACTTTTATGATCGGTTCAATGTACTTCGTTCAATATTCAATACTGTTCGATACAAATCTAGATGAATACATAAATATGTTAAATATTGATACATAAAGATATCCAAGAAACATACAATGGAGAACCATGCACAGATTTATGTATGCGTATTCGGTACTGTAATGACGATTGTAATGATCGATTGTAGAAACTGAATCTGTGAAATTTCCAGAGACAGACACGTCTTCTTGATCGGTGCTCGAGCCGTTGAAATTCGCCGTCACTGATTTCGGATTTAATTTCTGCGCGCTGCGAAACGCGGCGATGGGACAGGACGATAAATCGAATTCGTTCTAACGCGGACACGTTCGGAAAACGCGATAAGTGTACTTTTTATTGATCGGATTCGTGCGAGTCTTATCGTACGAACTGCCGTGTCGTGTGCACGAAACAAACACGCGGCTAATGTGGATTAACCGGCGTTATCGTCGATTCGCATTCGTCTCCAGTCACCGTCCGGTCAGAATCGCAATCGAAATTTACAGTTGACTTGACGCAGTGACGAGAATTGCATTTTCTGCTCGGGGTCGTGCACACAGCCCGTGCATTTGTTAGCATTGTGTCCGTGCAGAAGCGTACGGACGTTCGATGGTAAAGAATATCGAACGGCGCTGTAATTTCATTCCGAGATTATATTCGTTTATTCGAATTCGTTGGTCCTTTGTGCCGTTGAAAAAGAGACCACTATTTTTTAAGACTGTATTCTATACACAAGGTATGCCAGAGGAAAATTTCATAACGAAATTATTAAATTTAATTTTTATTTTTATCCAGTTTCATTTAAATATTCTTCTTTGATATATGAGCTATTTATTTTTTTCAAAAACAACGGTTGATAGATGAGCACCATCTCAGAGCACGGATTCCTGAAATCTTATTCGGAAATGTTCAATTACACGTCTTAACGTGTATAATCTTAGAATCCTCGCAATTAGTTCTTGTATTGAGCATCATTCCAGCAGCCATGGACACTCTAGTGACATTATTTGTTGCCCCATCATGCTGTAACTATATAATTTGTGAAAATCGGATGAATCCTTGTGTTAGAAATGTTGTAATTACTTCATGGGCTACGCGTTACAGTAACTCTAACGGAATCAGAGTTTCCTGGTGTTCTTACTATTCTTCAGGACCATTGATGCATCAAATGTGGAACCAATTTATTTAAACTTATAATAATGTAAGTTAATTTTTAATAGATTCTAAATCTTTATATAAAAAATAGAGATACTTTACGATTAAAGTTAGTATGTTAAAAATAATATCAGTTCTTGGAGTTCAATTTATAATTGATTTGAACATCAATGGATGCAATACAGTTTTATATTAAAAAAAAAGTGTATCTGAAAATCGAAACTGTTCCCGAACCGAACAGGGATGAACGCCAGGTAAAAGACTGTGCGCTCGGCGCGGCGCGTTGTTCATGGAACCAAACCTGCTTCTTCGGCGAGCCATTGACCACATAACATCATTAGCATTGTAAATAAGTTTAACGAGTCACGAAGCATTGGGGTTAGCAGGCCGTGTAGATCGAATCCGAATCACGATATTGTTGTACCGGCTCATTGTACGAACGTATTTTACAACCGAGCCGAAGTCTCTCCGTCCCGACGTTCTGTTTGCTTAACGGATTTCCATACATACACATTCCGTGATCCTTTAAGCAAACAAACGTCTGGGACAACTGACGTTTCGAATGCGGATCGCGACAGGCACTCCACTCTTTTTGTATTATTTTATTTATGTTCAGTATTGTTAGAGTAACAGCGGTTTAAAGTAGCCGGAAGGCTATCTAAACATTTCAGAGAGTATGTGCACGAGATGCGCTGATAAATGGATTCGTTCTACAGCCACTAGTAATGTTCTTTAAAGCTGTTCGATGATACATTTAAATGCACACACACACACACATACATACATATATATATATATATATATATACATATATATATGTAAATAGAGAAGGAAAATCTTGCTGTACTTTGAAACAGTGTTTCAATTTAATTCTCTCTTTTTAATTATTTTATATTCTGCGTTATAGATTTTTTTTATAAATGTAAAACTTTAATCGTTCCTGATTACGTTGTGAAACATTTTTTATGTTAATATATATTCTTGAACTTCGACAGAAGACATTCGTTTCGTTTTACAAGAACCGTATACGAAACGTATCTAGGCACATATCCATTTCTATGCCTAAGGAGACTCTCACAAGGACGATAAATATATTTATTTGTAAGAGGATACACGGAACGACATGAAAATTTATCGACCCCTATTAAAACTGGAAAGTTCGGTTATAAAACTAAAACAGTTTTTCTTAACGCCGCCAGCATTCAATCGCCAGCAAGAAATTGTGCTGAAAATCTGCAAATAACTTTTTTTATAAATAATCCAGAAATAAAAATACATTCTTCTTTCCGAATGATGTTTTCTAATTTTTTTTTCATATCCTATCTCACATTTTCCAACCCCCGCACATGTTACAATTTTCTTTATCTTTGAAAATGATGGCATTGACGTTTCTATTAAATTTTTTTTATGGGTTGCAGGGCGAATGAAGAATTCATTTGTGAAAGTGAATAGCCAGAGCGCCAAACGAAGAATTATTTGCGAAATGATTGGCAACTTCACATGCGTTACTAAAAGGGATGAAACGACACATAGCTGTCCTTTGCTCTCTCTACGAGTACACGTACCAAGTTATTCTTCAAACAGTTCCTGTACATTAAACAATGGATATTTTATTGAATCGATCGAATTTAAATGAAATGTATCGTTTAGAAAATAACAACACTTTGAATTATTTTCACAAATTAATTACTATACAAAAACCATATTTACACAACACACAAAAACCGCGAAATTATTTTATGACAACGCAACTCTGTCACTGTGAGTGAATTCACATTCAAAAAAGAATTCTCATCTCATTCTACACACTATAAAAACATATTTTTATCAAGCATGTTCAATAAATCATTACTAATAGTTTTGATTGTTACTTATGGGTATTTTAATGGTCTTTGAGATACAAACAATCTGTCAAATAAATTTAAAAGATCAAAAATGTCGACTGATTGAACATCTCTGACGAGAAACATTTTTTATCACCAAATTTTGATTACTGCTTATGTCATCATCTTCAAGGTACATAAAAATACAAATTCTTTTAAACTCTTAAAACGTTTTCGATCAGAAAAATGATTGTAGTTTGTAAAGAAGAAAAATAATTGATTTGTGAAACAAAAAATGGGTCATATTTTCAACAATTTTTTTTTAAATTCTGTGCTTTATCTCATCTGTCCAAGTACTTTTTTAACACACGGATATATACATACACACACATTATATATATATATATATATATATATATATATATATATATGTGTGTGTGTGTGTGTGTGTGTGTGTGTAAATGTAAAAAAAATAAACAAACATCGTTAAAACATTCCAATAAATACATAGCAGCAACATTTAGGCCAAACATTTTCAACAAAGCGTACAGTTTCTATTTTTATAAACAGTAACGGTGATGATATAACGTTTTAATAATGCTGTTCGCACGAAATGGGTTCATTTAAAATTATTGCTGTGAAAAAATTGTACGTCAGTTTCATAAACAGCGCTTATTATCGCATAATGAAATTGTCCAGACGTTAAATTCGCGCTCATACGGTAAATTGCATTAAATAGATTAGATTCTTTTTTTCAGTACGATAAAGTATTCCAACAAATATTGTCTGTTTTCAGAGTACATAACGAACGTCGTTCTATTAAAAATAATAATACAAGTGGGAATACGCTGTTCGAGGCACACTGCATGGATTCAGCAGCGATATTGAAGGTTTGTGTATGAAAAATATTGTCTATTATACAATGTTGACTGAGATTTGGTACAGACGTCGTAGTAGAAAGAGTTAGTAAGTGGTTGTTGACAGATATGTTGTGTTATGAGATTGAATTCGAGGTTGTGGAACATAAACACCTTTCAACACGGAACGATTGTCTCGAATAGCTTGACAAACATTCTAAAATAAATAAAAAAATCGCCGTCTGAACTTTCGGCGAACTAGACTAACCGACTGACAGTTCTCAACTGGTTCCTTTCTAAATACAGAGTGGCGCTAAACTAATCAATCCTTGAAAAAAAATCGTCGAGTTTTATCATATTATAAAACTTTTTTGATGAAACTCGGTTTGAATACTCGGTTCGGTGAACTGTTTGATTCTTAACCTAGACGATTTATTTTAGAGTTAAGGAAGATCATTGAACATATCATAGAAAAGAAAAAAAGAGACAATAAGTGTGAATGTTTGTCATGAAAAACCGCACGCAGCTTAAATCGAATCGACCAGGACTTTTTATTTAAAAATTATTGTAGAGCGTTGCAGATGTCAGAAAAATGCAAGGAATTTACAATCTGATGGAAATGATAAACAAGTATTATTTATCTCAATTAATTCAATTGTCCTTATGAACCACACGAATGTTAATCTACCACGATTTTTTATTTAAAATTTCCAAGAAAAAAAAACAAGGACTTTGCGAATGGAATCGACACAACAATTAAATAATTATGAGAAACATTAATTAAATATTTGTCCTAGTGGACTACTCAAATCTTAATCTACCAACTCTCGACCCATTCTTAGACACCTTTATTACAACATGAAGCTATCTGAAGATATCTCAAGCGTCAAAACTAATCACAGCAGATAAAAGCAAACCATTCACTAGAATCAAGAGGATCAGGACAACGCACCAATGGAGTCAGAAAGACAAAAACAGTGAATTATAATTTTAATGTGAAAATTTATCAACTTCTGATTTTTTCTATTTTATTTATTGTTTTTTTTTCTATCACATCCTTCAAAAGTAATAAACGAAAAAAAAAAACAGATAATTCTGTCCACTCTGTACATTCATCGGATCAGGATTGATTTTTTTAAAAAAGAACGAACATGTTTCATATAAAAATGGCGTTTTGTACAATAGGTGTGTGACGTTTTAATCTATTATTGATTTTTGACTTAACTGAAACCCTTTTCCGCCCTAAAAATACTTCTAAGACTTCAAATTCAGTCTAATGACCGTCTCACGAAAGCTTCGATTCATGTGAAAGAAACAGGAATTAATTTCCGAACAAAATTGATAAAAATTCAAGGAGTACCCCGTGACTTTTTTACGACCAAAAATCGAAAATCAAAAGAACCGATTTTTTTTCAGCATATCTGGAAGATAATAGACATAACGAACATGTTCGGTGCGAAAAAATAACGTTCAACACTGAACATATTTGATATTTTAATCAGTGACTGATTTTTGACTGAATCGACACGTTTCTTCGTTTTGAAAAAAATATTTCTAGGGTTTTACAGCAAGTTTAATAAACATTTCATGTTTCTATGTACACCAAAGTATCGATTCGTGAAAGAAAACGAAAACTTATTGGTTCAAGAGGAATATAAGAGTCAAAAATCGAAAATCAAAGATCTGCTTGTTTATTTTTGTAATACATTTCGAATCATTGGCGAGAGCAGTAATTGTTAAAACATGACATGACGCTAATTGAACGGACACGATACACAAACCATTCATTACGTTTACCTCAATTTATTACATCGAACAGTTCCGTCCCTCTTGCATTCACATATTTAACAGCATTATTAAAAACACTGAGATCTTTATCGCGGCGCTGCTAACCCAGGTGGTTGTTTATAAAGGACCAGCTGCGATTTAATATTCCGAACTGTTAATTGATACAAAAAGGACATATCGATATGCACGACCGGCTACTATTAAACATAGTTCTGTCTCGCTTCGATCATTTTTCGAATCCGCCCATTTATGTATGTAGAAATATATTCGAATGAATTCGGAGGGAAACCGCAGATCCTTTATGTCCATTTCACAACGTATCATTCCAAACAAACCCTAATTATAGTTTTGTAATTCTGTACAGATTACGGGATGTAAATTCGGCTCGTGCCGTTACGTTTTGCACGCCGGCACGCGCCGTGTCGGTCAGTTGATTCGCGCGGCGTGTAAAACATGACAGGATGACGAGGAGGAGGAGGAGGAGGGGAAAAAACGTCGACGATACGATACAATCGTCATGGTTATTTGTCACCACTTTAGGCCATATGCTCGCTGCTCCGTACAGTGCAATTAACTGACTTAAGTGTTTCTTAATTACATAGCAATTGAGGGTAAATGTAAATATGACATGTACAACTCGTGCCGAAATTATCATAGCGGTACTAATTTATTGTCTGGAAATATGTGGACGAACGTGTCGCGAAACAGTCGAGAAGTTCGCTCGCGTTTCACTTATGAGTCGGTCGTGAAATTTTCGTCAATTCTGTAAAAGTGCCGTCAGAGATCATGCGGATCATTCTATGCAACTGTTTCATTTTTACATACGAATTCTCGTTTCAGTCGGTAAAAGTTTCTCTGACCAAAGATGTTTAATAAATCGTTACCGGTTGTTAAATACTTTTGTTTGTGCTGAATCCGTGCACGCGCAGCACTGATTGCTTCTTGCGTTCGTGCAGCACGGGGACGGCGGCCTTTTCGAGACCGAACAACCGCACTGTCTGTATCTTCAAATCTTTTAATTGCACGAAACACAAACCGTTCAGATATGCCTAGCGGCCGAGGAGTACTAAAAATATCTTTTGCACTCAACCCCATGCGGCGCAATGCAAGAATGGCAACACGATCTCCGTACATGCCCTAACTAAATGATATTTGCCATTGTGATCGTCCACCACATTGTATACACTACACGTGTCCATTTTTGTCCCATTTTAATGCCTAAAATTATCCGCGTTACAAAGCCTGATAAGTTAACTGTGACATAACTTGGACGATTAGATGATTCTGCACTTTCTGCAATGCGACGAACGACTACGAGACAGATAATTCTTCACTCGTCCGCCTAAACAAATATCAATTTTCAGTGTTTGTACAGATTTGAAATTTAGTGAACGCGCTCAACGTAAACAGTGACTAACCGTACGGTGAGACGAATGCGGATCGGCCTATTTGAACAAACTGGATAAAATCCATATGGAAAAAAATTTTCAGGGCACATATTAAACCGTACGCGTTTAACAATACCTCTATTTGTATAAATGTCACGGCAGATGTTCAGATAAATTCTGTAAATCCTGTACAAGAAGGGTAGTTGTCATTGTCGTGTTGTCACGGAATTATTTAATTCGTCGAATCACAATTATTGACCTGGTATTGATTTACTGCTGATTTTACCCCACTTGAATAATCCACTAATCTAACATAAATTTAATCCATTGATAAATATGTACTTTTTTATAACTAATGCACGCTTCTTGATTATCACTGATTATCCAAATAAATATTAAAAATATAAGCATTGATTATTTAATTAGTAATGTTTTTTTTTCATACGGATTGAAACTTTTCTGTATATAGAAACACAAAACAGTCCTTAGATTAATATATTGTCTTGAAAATATCGAAAAACAAAACTGATAATGAGAGAAAAAAATTCAAATAATAACTTCAAGGACATAAAATAATTTTCTAATCAAAAATGTTAAATAGATCATTATTGATTTTTTTTTGATTGTTGTTTCTGTGCATTCCGATTGCGATATCGTCTTTCTCAGAATGCAAAAGTACAGAAAAAATAAAATTTTCTGTACCTTAACACTTTGGGCGGTCTGAGGAAGACGTCGCCATCGAAAATCGAATGAACAATCATAAATGAATTATTTACCATATGTGTGTTTCGCAGGCTGAAAAAAAATTAATTTATGGAGAGAAGGATCAGATTGTTCGATTGTCAGTTATACGACATTTGAAGAATTTCGTTTGTAGTCTTTTATATTGACTGTAATTCAGGGATTCGAAGTTTAAAGATTAAACTCCATTTAACCATAGTATTTGTTGTTAATTTTCATGCCTTTTCAGTGAGATTGTTTATGATTATTTTTTTTTTTAGAAACTGATGATAAACTAAATCCTGGAACTTATGACTGCGTTTCACTAAAAATCTCTTCCCAATTTCTCAAATCAAAAGCACAAAAATGATTGTGTTTCAGGGTTCTAATCTTTTCATGTTACACTCTCTCCCAACTACAGCCGAGTCACTTCTCTTTCATTAACATTCTGTGACCGAACCTATTAACATATTCATTAACGTATCGATTTCGTACGAAATCAGGAACGGACAAGAACCTCAAACAATATAGATTATGTCTACTCATCACGTAACGTCCACATCGTCGAGTAATCAATATTCTTAACGTGATTACACACACGCACGCACACACAGAGATACAGAGGAGAACTGATAATTGAATTAGTCGAGAGGATTGCGCGCCAATGTCTATGTCATGATTTGATTATGTACTTTGGCACAGTCCGGGACTCAAGAGTCTAGTGGCCATTAATGCGGTCATCGTGGGAACGAGTGGCCAACGTTTCAACGTCGATTGCCTGCCACCCTCCGACTCGAATGCACATCTGGCGTAGCCGCAACATCTCGAAGGTTTCTGTCAAGTCGACGGCGCAGTCGGACGATGGCGAATGTCAACAGAGATGACAGACATAAACACTTGCAATATGTGGTAATCGTGATAGCGGCATCGTCTTTATATATATATATATATATATATATATATATATATATATATATATATATATATATATATATAACACACACGCATACACAGATAAGCAGTTTTTTGTTCAGTATGTCTGAAATATGTTGGCTGTGTACTGATTTTTTTTTCATAAATAACAGTCTGCGCAAAAAGTTGGCACTGTCTTAAATTTGCTGACGTGTTGTCTGTATATTTCATTGAATCAAGAATTGAAATACGCCATGTGTCTCTCTAGTATTGCGAATACTGCGGCAGGATGTGAGAGCTAGAACTGTTCTTCAGAGAATAAACATTTCAAGCGTGTATCGGTCTTGCCGAGAAAACTAGAAACATTTCGTTGCAATACAGTTCTGACTGTCGCTAAATGTATTTCATAAATTAACTCTTTTCTTATTGAAAAATGAAAAATTGATTCAAAAAAGGAGTGATAATCAAGATAAAATCCGAACGAATTCTTGTTTAAATTTAACTCTTAAGACATACAAGCAACCTCTACAAAATATATTAAAAAAATATCTTTCAAATATTATTATTAAATCTCTAGAAAAAAGTTTTTATTTTTTTTTATATAAATAAGTCTGATATATAAAATCAAAAAAAAGCAGACAGGCTTGCATTTACATATTTATCATTAATGAGTGAATACTAATATCAAATAAAATTGAATAGAGTCGACTCGTAAAACCAAAATTACCGTGAAATAAAGAAAAAAGTAATTAAAAGTGTGATCGCAGACGTGAGTCGCCGCAGTGGATTCGTTCAAGTCAATAACGAAACGAGTCAGCAATCAGTGGGATTTAAATTAAGAGATTTTTATTAATACAGCGATGCAGACGGGGGAGAGCGCATAAGGGGATTTATTAAACAGAGGGTGAATTGTCAAGTGATTTGTCAGGACTCGATCGTTAGTGTGTTGCGTTTTGATGAATCGTTTCGACTGTTTGTCGTGTTTAGAAACTAATTTTTTTTAATTTGAATTCGAAATAGAAATAAGAAAAACAGTTCCGAATCGTTTTCAATTTAAACATTTAGTATTTATGAGGATACAGTTGTGGCACTGTTTTTCATTCGTTCCATGGACGATAAAACATGGAAATGATTTGCTCAGCTTTGGAGAAAGGCGTCGTGACATATAAAGCGTACAAAAAAAAATTAAAACAGTGGAAGGGGCCCGAAAATGAATTGAAGACTCCATCGACTCAAAACCGACATCTTTTTTTCGACAAGGGATTTATTAATCACCCCGACTGAGAGAGCCAAATTATACAAAATGATGAAAGGTATTTTGAGGATTGAAATGTATTTCATTTTTCTCTCAGCATTCATTTTCTATAAAAACAGATATACCTAATACATTCACAAATCGATTTTTTCCACACAACAAATCAAAAAAAAATTTTAAGGTACAGAAAAATCTGATTCGTTTTGATTAATAGGTGATTCCTTTTCACAAATTTATCTCATAATCGTTCTTTGTCCCAAACCATACTTTTTTATGTTGACTTTTCCAACCTTTTTTGGGCTGATTATAATTCTTAGATAGAAACAAATACTTCAGTACAGAAAAATAATTTTTGGAATGATTAAAAAATAATTCATATACTTTTTATCATTTCGCTGTAGTTCTCACATTTTCATTTATTTATTTTTTTAATCAAGATATGTTGAAAAGAACTCATACATTGTACTTTGTCGCTCTGAAGATGAAGATATCTGGATTTAAATAGTGATAAAGAGACTCGACACTGTCTTATTTGAACATTTTTGGTCTGAAATATCTTTTATGGTTTGTCTGGTGAAAAATCGCAGTGAAATAAAGAAAAAAGTAATTGAAATTATGATCGTAGACGAGAACAGAGAAAGAATTGTGTGGTGAATTCGTTTGTGAAAAAGACTCGGTTCTTTAAATAATTGTTTGATTTTAAATCGAACTGAAAACGGATAAGTGAAATTATAATAATGATGTATTATTAACGACCCTGTTTATGTCACGTCGTGCAAGGTGCATCCGAACAGGATTCATCGCCACTTGTCCTCGCAGCATGTGTATGTGTGTATGTGTGTTCCGACCATTTCGAGCGAAACGAATTAAAACGAGAATTAAGGAAATGGACGTGGGCCGCAATGGATGGACGTCGCCGCATTCGGCCGGACTGGGCGCGTCGAATCAAATTAAAATCAATGACGAATCGCACACGCATCTGACGCTAGTGACTTTGTATGTACGTGAGGGGTGGGCGACGGTTCATTATGTGTCCTGATGCTGTGCACCGAGCCGAGGGGATTTCGTATGAGTGACACCGGTGCTACACATTCGATTATTCACTACTCTCCAGGTCCACGGTTCACTGTCTGATGAGTCATGGAGATGTTTTCATTTTTGTATGTCTGTTACACACCGACACGTTTTCTCATTTTTCAGGTTTTTTTTTATTCACAAGTTACTGAATGTGTGTGTGCTTGTTCTGGGAAAGTTTTATATTTTAGTGTGTATTAATTATAAACTATTAGTAATTTGAAATGAACTTTTTACATGAAAACCAATTAGATACAAAAACAGTTACGCTCAACCATCAATCTTAGAAACAAAGAGATTTATAATACACAATATCTTTTCACAAAGAATTCACTAGGGTCTCCGACACGAAAATAATTAAAAAATAATCAAATACTTGATAAAAAAATCTATATTTTATTAAATAACACCTGAATTTAGAAAAAACTTTACTGATGTTATGTGTATAATCTTGTATCTATGTAAAAATACTTTTTTGTAAATTTTCAATTTTTAAAAAAGAGTATTTTTTTAAAAATCAGCAAATACTGAGTTTGAAAATCTAAACTATGAAATGTACGACTTTTTTTGAACATAGAATGATTATAAGCACCGGAAGTATAAGATTTACAACAAAAATAATTTGATCCGTTGAAAAATATTTGTTTAAGAGTCTAGAGATGATTTGAGAAAATATCTATGTTTGTTGTAAAACTCTTAAAAAGTATATGAATTATTTTTTAATCATTCTAGAAATTAGTTTTGAGTATTAAATGATCTGTTTATATTTAACAACTATAATTAGTACAAAAAATGTTGAAAATTTCACTGCAAAAAAATAATAATTTGAGAAAACAACTACTCTGAGATACGATTTTAAAAACTTTGAAAAATTACTACAATCGTTCTTCAATTAAAAAATACGATTTATTAAAACAAAAAAAGGCGTTTTTTATTACTTACAGACCGTTTCCTAAGATATCCTAATACTTTTAAATCCAATTAATCATTTTTTAAAAATTGTGATTTTTCAAGAATTTTGCATACTATAGGTCGTCGATTTTTTTTGACCAAAAAACGAAAGTTCGAAATTCATAATTTTTTCAATACAGATCGATTAAACACAATAAAATTATGAGTGATCCAGCAAAAATTTGTTAATATACTGGAAAATATTTGTTTGAGGATCAAAAACTGATTTATAGAAAAATCTGCGATTACTATAAACCCTTAAAAGTTATATAAATTCTGTTTTCATCGTTCTAAAAATTATTTTTTCACCTAAAATTATCTGTTAATATCTAGCAACTATAATTAGAACAAAGAATGTTAAAAATTTCACTGCGAAAAAATAATAATTTGAAAAAACAACGACATTGAGATAAAACATTAAAAATGTTCACAATCTGAAACAATCGTCCTTCAATCAAAAAATACAATTCATTTAAACAAAAAAGTACGGTTTTCATTGATGACAGACCGTTCCCTAAGATACCCGTATATTTTTAAATCCAATTAATCGTTTTTTAAAAATTGTGATTTTTCAAAAATTTTGCATACTATAGGTCGTCGATTTTTTTTGACCGAAAAACGAAAGTTCGAAATTCATAATTTTTTCAATACAGTTCGATTAAAAGCAATAAAATTATGAGTGATCCAGCAAAAATTTGTTAATATACTGGAAAATATTTATTTGAGGATCAAAAACTGATTTATAGAAAAATCAAAATTACTATAAACCTTTAAAAGTTATATAAATTCTGTTTTCATCGTTCTAAAAATTATTTTCTTACCCTAAATTATCTGTTAGCATCTAATACCAATAATGAGTATGAAAAATATTAAAAAAATCACTGCAAAAAAATAATAATTTGAAAAAACGACGACAGTGAGATAAAAGATTAAAAATATTCAAAAACTGAACCAATCGTCCTTCAATCAAAAAATACGATTTATTTAAACAATAAAATGAGTTTTTTATTACTGACAGACCGTTACGTAATATATCCTTGTACTTTTAAATCCAATAAATCATTTTTTAAAAATTGTGATTTTTCAAGAATTTTGCATACTATTAGGTCGTCGATTTTTTTAGACCGAAAAACGAAAGTTTGAAATTTATAATTTTTTCAATACAGATCGATGAAAAACAATAAAAATATGAGCGATCGAGCAAAATTTTGTTTATATACTGACAAACACTTGTTCGAGGATCGAAAATAGACTTTTAGAAAAATATGTCTTCATTTCAGAAAGTTTTTAAATTTAAAAATATGATTTATAATCGGACTAAGACAAATATTTTAATATGAGATCATTTATCTGTATCTAGCAAGATTAAATCTGAAAAAAAAGTTACAAATTCCCGCAAAACATTTCTCAACTATTATAAATAAATAGCCGCTAATCGATGAAAAAGAAAGAAACAAGAATGATTAAAAGAACTTCAGTTAAACACAAAAACAATTATATTCAGCGAGGAATAGATATAAAAATTTATTTTTCGTACACTAAAATATAAAACATTTCTCATACATAACTGATCATTCATATCCCCATTACGTACCTTTATTTACCTCATCGTTTTTAATACCGTTCTGAAATCACTCTAATAAAAAAACATGCACGCCGTTTCACTATTTTAAAAATATGACCGAACGCTACAATCGAGGCAGTAAAAAAAACTGTTTAAAAAATATACACAAACAAAGTTCGAGAATGACCTTTCAAATATTCAAATACGGAACATAAACTTTAATGTATAATTTGTAGTCCGGTCGAAATATGAAATCATTCGTGCGCATTTACATTTTTTTACAGTACTCACAGATTGTGTTAATAGAATTAACCTTTACAATTGGCATACGTGTAGAATTCGATAATTATGGATAATTAACTAGTGCAGAATGCGTATTTACATACATGATGCCATTATGATTCAAGATTTTCACTCGATCACGCGTGGTAAATCGGCGGCGGATCTCTCTCTCTCTCATACACACTCCGACAGACGACGGAACACTGCGTCGCGTCGACAATATTATTTATTGATTTAATAAATATCTAACGGATGTGTTGTTGTCGATAACGCACGTGTTCAGTTCACAGTACTGATATTTGTGTATCGAACAGCGGATAAATCGAACGCGTCGCCCTCACATCTAAACCCAATCGGTTCCAGAATCGGATTCCGCAAATGCAGTCGTTCGTTATTGCATCAGTGGCCGTAAGAGACGTGAGTAACCGATGGCGGATGAGTCATCGTGGCGTTTTCATTACACGGTCCTTAAAAATATCCATAATTCAACATGGGAAATATTTTTTTCTAGTGCAGATGCGATGACGCGCCGACAGCGCCCATCGGGGGATACACCCACGACGGCATGAAACTGTGTTTTAAAATTAAAG
This sequence comes from Acanthacorydalis orientalis, assembly GCA_034766995.1. Lineage (NCBI taxonomy): Eukaryota > Metazoa > Arthropoda > Insecta > Megaloptera > Corydalidae > Acanthacorydalis > Acanthacorydalis orientalis. The sequence continues at coordinate 36,762,686 of CM068321.1, read as the reverse complement.
TTTTAGGAAGTGTTCAAAATTCGTTTACTTGTAAAATTATTAGGTGCGCCAATTAATTCGGTGTCTTTAAAGTGAATCAATCATTATTCTGTTTCAAATTAAAATATTTTCTCGACGTCCTAGTACTTTCGTGTATTAATCTTTACATTTACAAACACAATATACCTTGGCTAATCAGTTGGGGTAGCCTCACAAAACAGTAGTGAACACGATGGTGTCCGAAAAGCAGTTGTTATTATGCATTGAATGATTTTCGCATTCCAGCCGAAAAAAAATACTGCCGTGGACGAGTGAATGATTTGTTCAGTTTTGCTGGAAGGTGTTGTGACGTATAAAACAAGAAATAATATGGTATAAATTGTTTCGGAGTAATGATTTTGATCTTTCTGATGGACAAAATTTGAAGCCAATAAGCTTGATCAGCTGTTAAATGAAAACTCCATTCAGACTAAATTAGGAACATTCTCAACAACTCTAAGTTACCAAATAACCAATCTCCTATCGTTCACATCAGCTAGGAAAAATTCAAAAACTTGGCAGATGGATTCCACACGAGCTCAGACTAGAAAACAAAGAGAGAAGATACGATCCGGCCATTACTTAAATTCAGATCACACCTTTTTTTAATTATCCATAGAATATTTTTTTTTTACAAGTTAATCGATTTTTTTTATGAATAGGACATTTTTAATCTTTGCATTTTATACTGAAAATTTCATGTTGATGTCTCATTAAATAAAATGATTTCTTTAAAATTTTTATGAATAAAAAAGAGGACTGTTAACTATTTTCCAAGACAATTCTCTCTCTCTCTATATATATATATATAAAAGTCAATATTTGATACAAGCGTACTAAAAAGATGATTGAACCATAAAAAAAAGATTTCAAAGATAAAGCAATGTTTAGAAAAAACGGTTCTGAATAAATTTCAACCCTAATTGAGCTTGATTTACGACCGGCCCGGAAGATAAAATCGTTAGCTCATGAGATAAATTATCGGGGCGACGAGCTCTGGGAAAACAGTACAACGGCACAAAACCGTGTCCAAATTCTGAAAATATAAACGAACGAATGGACGAATAAGAAGTTAATCTAACACGCACGGACACTGTGCTGAGAAAAAATATTTAATCGGCCCAGCGTCGATGACAAAAGGGTAGTTCGGAATGTTATAATTAACATTGAACTCGAGACAAACGACGTCGACGCAGGGGGCGAGCGTTCGACGCGAAATGTACGCGTGTCACCCGGCGTGTACGGCGTACACACATCGGAGTTGTATTAAAATGTGTACACATGGTGCCGCCTCCCCGTAGATTAAACAGCGAGTACAAAGGGTGTAGGTAAGTAAGTAAGGCGGGCGGGCGGGTGGTTCATGTGCACAGACACGACGAGGGAAACGTGTATGTGTGTGTGTATGCAGGGTTTTTGTGTCTCCGAGACGCACATGTGTGCACGTAGATTTGCGTGGAGACACGTCATGCTTTAAAATTTGATACGCATGAGCGGAATAACGAGTGCAGTTCGTGTGGCTTTTAATGTTAAGCTAGGAGTGCTTCGTTAGTGGAAGTCTTTAATGAGTCGTCGAGTCTATGCGTGTACGCAGAGAAGAGACAGAGTTAAAACAATGGTATCTACGCAGGATTAAAAACAATATTTTTCATGATAACAGACAGAGTTCAAGGTCTATCTGAAAACGATGAAATTCAAAATCGGTCGATGAAGAAACGGGTTCGCACAAGAACAGAAATGTTAGATTGTTCAATAAACATGAAATCATTCTTTTTCAAGAGTGATTATCATCTACGATCGAATACAGTTCTAACTTTGGAAGAGGAATTCATTCACACAGTTTCCTCACTGTATTCTTTTTACACTTCTTGTGTAGCACTTTCGAGAATCACTGTTGAGGAATTTTTTTTATATCTTGAAAACAAGGTCCTTGTGATAAACTTTTCAGTTTTAGAAACAAAAATAAATCAAATCAGTATGATGGGCGAAGAACGAGGACATCTCTGTCCATCGTTAAACCTGCAAACCAGATGGAAAGCATGAGGTGATACGACATCCACGACCCATTCTTCCAGCCTTAAAACCATTTCTTCACGGCTGTATCACATAATCGGTTCAGAATCTCCAGATAAAAATACCGATTCGTATCTACAAAACTCATATTTCTGAACATGTGCCACGTAAAACTAGTTCAAAAAATCGCAACGCGCCCGCACTCATTATTCGACGAACAGTCAATAAAACCTCACAGTCATTTATCGAACCGTCCATTCATCCATCTCTGGCACAACATACACGTTCGCTTCGCGTACAAGGAGACTAATTTTATAGGATGATTTGCACATTTATTGCCTGACATAAACAGCACGGTACGGGATCCGGTTTGCGAGCGAATAACGTGTCAACATTTACAATCATTGTTACTTTTCTGTGTGCACTCGAAATTATATTATCCGATGTGACTTTCACGAGTCGATTGCAAAGAGTTGTCGCGCGAGGAGGAATTTATTTATAGTCTGTTTTTGTTATCGCTTTCCTTGTAAACACGTCGTGACGGTTTCTTATTTATCACTGCGTCTGATATTTCAATCTGTTATAGAAACTTACACTGTTTTCAGGATGGGATATTTTTCAATTATATTGTTCTTTAGTTTAAATCATGTTGATAAAGAATACTGTTTTGATGCTGCCTTAAAACACTTTCACTAATGAATTCTCTTTTTTTTTGTAAACCAATAAAAAATTAAAAATGTTCAATGAACAACTATTATTATCCTTATTGTTATCATCAGAAATGGAACATGTTTGATCAGGACTTTTTTGTACGATTTTGTGAAGAGAAAAAAATAATCCACTTATGAAAGAAATAATCATAATATTCACTGAATAATTGTTGAAATTTTGAACTGGTAAAAAGTATGTTGTTTAGATGAAAACCATTTGTGAAAGCAATAATAGGAATATTAAATAATTAATTATTCAAAATTTAGATTAGAAAACAATAGTTTTGTTTAACTGAATTGAGGATTCGTGCTCTGATATATTTTTTCATACCGTAACAGAATGGAAAAAGAATTTGTAAAAGCAATAATCAGAATATTCGATAATTAATTATTCAAAAGTTTATTTAAAAAAAAAATACTTTTATTCGACTGGGGTGAGAATTCATGGTCAGATATGTTTTCTCGACCTATAACGGTGCGAGAAAAGAATTTATTTCTGCAAGCAATAATTAGAATATTCAATGATTGATTATTCAAAATTTAGTTTAGAAAGAAATCATTTTATTTAAGTAGGGCGAGTGTTAATGGTCAAATATATTTTTTCATCTCACAATTGGATGAGAAAAGAGTTCATTTATGGAAGTGAATAATATTATAAGTTCTATCGATATTTATATTTGTTTCTTGTTTAACGAAGATGTACATTGCTTTACATATCCAAGAGAAAATATTCTGTAAATTATCTGAATATTTTTTTACGTTCCATCAAATACCTTAAGTATATTTATAAACGATTCCTGTTGCGACTCGATTAAAAAAAAAACTGTGTGAACTCTGAAGGTCAGGACAGGGCGAGCTTCGTACAGGATTTACGTCAAATAAACCAATGTATATTTTCTTTTAAAACATAACCGAGCACCGCACCGACGCACTGTTTACGTTCCGAAAAATCGTCCGTTTGAAAATCGTGCAAGAAATTTGATTGACGTGCTAGCTAGCGACCCGTCATTTTTTTCGTATCGACGTCGTCGTCGTCGTCGCTCACCCGAAACCGTGATGAACTGTTGACACATGTTATCCACGTTCCTTTTTCATGTCCTGTTTGATAGATGTGTAGCGATAACTGTACCGGCTCGGGTTCGTTTGCGACAGAGTCGTCAGCCAGTTCATTTTTCATCTGGCTGTGTGGAAAGTTGATTGGTGCATTTTTTATTCCGCGTTCGCTTTTCGAAAAATGTTTCCGGACGAGATTGACTACAAGGAGATATTTTTCCTCGAATGAAAATGTCATACTGGATTTATATACTCGAATCTATTATCTCTTTTTTTTCACAGCAAGAACTGAATTCGGACCGGTGATGATGTTTGATCTAAATTCGATATCATTACTAATATTGTTTTTCAACCAATTAACGCAAATAATCCTTCGAATAACAATCGATCTTGTTTTTACAACTAAATTCATTTTTTAAAAAAAATATTAAAAAACAAAATCAACTGAAGTTTTATTCGAACAGCCTGTATATATATATATATATATATATATATATATATATATATATATATATATATATATATATATTTCTTTTACATATATGGATTGTACACTTTTATTGTGAACAGAGCCACAGCTAGCATTTGATCTCATGCTGAGTGCACTGACAGTCAACAATGAGATGCAAGTCTATTCAAAAGAAAAAAAAACCTTTATAAAAACTATATTATTACTGTTGATACTCGAGAGGTAATCAAAAAATCATGAATCATCTCGTACAGAATTTATTTGACATTTCATTAGTTTCATCCTGACTCAAATGTATCACATATATATTATGATTTATGATCTGCTCGACTGGATTGTCTTCTCAAATCAAATTTCAAATTCAAACGTTCATGTGCACATTTCTAAAATCAGTGAGTAGAGACTTCTGTACATTTAATTTAGAGTAACGTACGTGTACATCAAAAGAACACAATAATTGCGATGAGTCTTCAAAAAAAGTCCTGCAGTGTCTATTTCAATGACGACAATAAAGCGAACCGAAAGAATTGCCCTCAATGATAGGGGCTGGTTCGGTAGTGCATTATTTGTTTGGTCGGGGAAATGTGTATCGAAACGACATGACTATAAGATGTTTATTATAAAAGATATGCATACATAGATACAAGATTATAAGATTTGAGGCATTCTTAACAGAATTCTTTTCAAAAAATGTCTATTTTTTCATATAAAATGAATAAATAACAAAAAAAATCGCAATACGAAAAATACAGAAACTGTCTAAATCTATACATTATAATAAACAGAGATATTATTCAGAATATCTTGGAATGGCGATCAATGAGTAGATCAAAGAAAAGAATAAAAACCAATGAAAACACGTTCGAACTTACGAACCTTCCAACGTGTTTGCATTGATTTATTTTCACCGCTATGCCCTTTTCTCTACTCGGCACTCATCTATGAACACGAATACATCCTATCTATATACCATACTGCTTTATAATTCAAATATTTTATCTAAAAACCTAATAACCGAGAATGATATTTAAAAAAAGGGAACGTTTAACAAATTTTCAACTAATGTTTCGAACAATATTTAAAAATGTAATTGAAAAATCTTTATAGAGAAATTCATTATTGAGGAAATTAATCAGATAATATCAGAACGGCACCTTTTCGATTTTTAATTTAATTTAATAAAAAAAAAAAATCTTAGAGAAGCTTGTCATTTAATCAAAACTTAATACTAGAATGTCATTTAAACAACAATTTGAATAAACGAATTCTAAACGAAATCATAGAAAAATATACGGATTATAATTTCAGTTATAGAAAAATTATAAATGTTGATTTCGGTTTTAGAATAATACACTAATTCTAATTTTAATCCTGTAAATTATTTGAATTTGAACTGAAATTCGAAGAAAACATAAGAATTCTAGTTTAGGGTCTAACAAAATATGATTTCTAATTTAAATCTTAGAACGAAAACGAATTCTAATTTAAGGCAGACAAAAATACATGAATCTTAATTATACTCTCCGAAAAATACATGAAATTCAATTTAAATACTGGAATGGTTACTAATTTAAATTTAATTCCAAGAAAAATACATGAATTCTCATTTAAATCTTAAAAATATATATGAATTCTCATTTAAATCCTTAACAAATTGAAATCTTCAAAAAATATATCTGAATTCTAACTTAAATCATAGAAAAGTACGAGTTGTAATTTAAATCTTAAAAAAATACGATTTAACTCCTAAAAAATATAAGAATCGTAATTCAAATCCAAAAAGAAAACACGAATTTTAACTTAAAACACAGAAAAAAATATAAATTCTAACTTAAATTCTAAAAAAGATATAAATCCAATTTAAGTCTACAAAAAAAATGAATTCCAATTTAAATCGTAGAAAATTATCAGAATTCTACTTAAATCTTAGACCTGTCCAATCAAAATTGTTTCAAAATATATTAAATATTTCAAAAATGAAATAAAATATAAAAACCAAACAGCCAATAAATTTTACTTACAAATTCCGCATTAATTCAAATCAAGAAGAAACGAGATACTAACCTGCAACAAAAAAAACAGAACTTACTGACTACACACACATATTTTTATACAAAAAAACACACACACACACACAGAGAATTATTAATAAACCATTATCCAAATTCTTTTATCTACTCCGGCATCGATTCTTCTACAACACAAAAGTTACATTTTCCCATCTAGTTATATTCTGATTTATATATATAATAAAGACCGAAATTTTCTGACATATTCAATAGGGATCGAGATTTTATGCGACATCTTATTGTTAAGGGGAATATTCTTCATCCTTACACGTAATTTATTAGTTTTTGATTGTGTTAAAAATATGTATTTTCCGTATATTTAAAAACGTGCACGCGGAATAAATCCATCGACCACAAAGGATGTTTTTATATACACATTTTTTGTCGGTTTTCGTCTATTCTTTTTTTTTGTAAAACAATTCGATTCGTGCAGAGTTCATACGGACATACAGGATGTTTGATTGAACTACGGGCGATTTTATTTTGTCACCATTTTTGTTTGTGTGCAATTTGGGCTGGTGGGACAACTGGACCATTATTTTTTTATGAAGATGCTAAAAGAAATCTTACTGAACGATATTATGCGATGATACAAAATTTTTTGTGTCTGAAATTAATGAACAAGATCTACAGCACATGTGGTTTCAATAAAATGGTGCCACATCGCACCCAGCTCGCACTATCATGCAAATTTTACACGATGCGATTTCTGACCGAATAATTTCAAAACCTATCACATCAATCGGCCACCTTGTTCATCTGAACTGACCTCCGCCAGATCTTATTCTTTGAGACTATTTAAAGGCTCTACGTTGAAAGGCCAGTAACAATTCAACACCACAAGGACATCCGACAAGTACTCACTTAAATGATACTAGAAATATGTAGAAGTAATGAAGAATGTCCATATTTGTAGCTCGACCGATATGCTTTTTCATGCTTAGTATCACGAGTTAAATAAAAGATTCATAAAAAAATAATTAAATGGGTCTTATTTAAAAATTATTAAATAACAAAACCGGCCGAAGCCAATTCGAACACCCTGTATTTTATAACCTAAGACCGTGTCGAATTTCAAATAAAGAATTATCGATTTAAAAATTGAATTCGGCGATTTTAAGTTAGAACAAGATATACGACTACTGAAATTAAACTCTACGTTTAATCAGACAATCACAAGATTGCACAAGCGAACGTATCAATTCAAAACCAGATTTGAGTATAATCGATAAGGATACACTATCTAAACACTGCGAGCACAATGGGCAATTTATACAGACTTGTAAACAAGGACTCGACGTTCGATTACAATAAGCGTTAGGTTCGGATATTCGAACCGAAGCGATAAACTGCTGATGACCTATTTATGTAGTAGTGTAAGAAGGGCGACGACGAACAGACGTTCTCAAATCTTATCTAATCTTGGATTCCAGCCTCCGGAAGCTGCACTATCGCAAGTCAATAATATTCTATTCAAGTGCATCATCGACTCCGTGACCTATTTTCGATGGCCGGGGGACACACGCACATTTAAGATGTCTGCCATTTCATTATATTCATGAGTATATATATATATATATATATATATATATATATATATATATATAAAGAGAGAGATGCATGATTAAAAATAATTTATATAGCTTTTAAACTTTTAAAATAATCACAGATTTTTCTATACACCAACTGTTTGACCATTAAATACACATTTTTCGATATATGAACATATTTTTAATGAATAATTCTTATTTTCATTGTTCACTATCTCCATAAAAAAAGTTCCACGAATTTTCAAATATTCGACTATTCATCAAAATGTATTTTATCGCCTTCAAAGTGTTCTTCATCGCTTGCAAATGCTTTTTCCAACATTTTCAAGGTGTCAGTACAAGACATTTCGTTTTCGACACAAAATTCAACACAAGCTAATCGCTCAATAAATTTAGACATAGTAAAATTCACCAGACACCCCAAACAGTACTTTACAGGAACATTAGTTGTTCACGGGTGGTTTGAAAGATCACAATAATTTTTTTGTATGATTACAGTGGAAGAATTAGCAACATTATTATTAAAAAAAAATAAGGTTGGATTCTCGACGTTCTTTTAAAATAGAAATCTGGCTTTCCCAAAACTTTTCGATCAGGGTAATATATATATATATATATATATATATATATATATATATATATATATATATATACATATATATAATAAAAACACACATATTTGTGTGAGTACGTATAATATGTCTGGGCTTACAAGTCGGAATGCAATCTCATGTTGTATAGACTGAAAAAAAGACTGCCAGTGTTAAACGAACAGCATTAATATCTTTTGTCCACCCGGTCACAAAGATTTCATTATTACACGGCACAAAGAAGAATCAAGCGAAAAAAAAAACATCGAACATAGTTCGTTCTCTTCGCACCAAACGTGTCTACCGCATCAACAACTGCTCCTCTTATATTGCACTCGCAGAAAATTCGATTCCGAGCGAACCTCCGTTCGAATCCGATTCCGAATCCCCTGCATGTAGTGCACGTATCATTCCTTTCGATCCGATGTAAAAATAGCAATTTGTTCAGCCGGTGCAGCACTGTCGTCGCCGACGCTGCTGCGGAAACGACAGAGTGGGCCGGAAACTGACTAATCTCCGTTGTTCGCACGGTTATACCGGTTACAAAGAGAAACTAAGCTAAGCTATCGGCTACCGTGATGGCAAGGTGCAACGAACGTACAACAGTTACCGTTGAAGAATTGATTCTGTCGGAGCGCGGGCACCTTGGGACCCAGTTTAAATTGGGGTGCGATTATTGCATGACCGTATAACAAAAAATAAACGTGATTTTCTGTGTGTGTGTGTTTTATGTATCTATATTTAGCACGTTCTTGGAAAAATGGAGGTGCGTTTGCTTTACAACTGTATTATTATTCATACACACACATGCATATATATATATATATATGCATGTGTGTGTGTGTATTTAATAATTAATGGGTTTTACCTTTATATACATTTCTATAAATAGAAAGGAATAAAAAATAAAGATACTTTGATACAAAACATATTACTAGAGACATTTACTACAACTTAAATTAAATGTCTAGTCCAATAGCAATGATGAATCGCGATAATTATATTTATTCTAATGTATTAAATAACATTATTGTCAGGGGTAATTCTTGTTTCAAAATTGACCCATCCAAAGGTACGGAAAAACCCTGACACTTTTCATTAGGTCAGGCCATTAGGTTATGTATGTTTTTTTTATTGCAAACTAATAGCCTGAACAATTATCATTCATTTATATTAATATTAAAGTATATACCAGGAAATAAAGTACATAAACCGGCCGTGTTGGGCGATACAAAATAAGTAATGTAAAATAAGTAATGAAGTAAGTCGTCAAGTAAGACTTGAAGTAACAACTCATGAAGTAAATCTTTAAATCAGAAGCCATGAAGACATAATCGTTAAGTCAGAAGCTCAGCAAGTCAGTATATCGAACACTACAATAGTTTTTTTTACTATATCTTGTATTCATCGTTGAAAATAAAACGTTGGAAACACAAAACAGACTCCTTTTCATTAATTTAAAAAGGAGTCGAGGTCTCACTCGACACACTAGGTCGGTAGTGCTACTCCCACAAACAACAAGCAAATTAAAGATGTATTTTTTCGAAAAAAATAATCTCTGTTATTGATCAATTTCGATACATGCGTATGTTAATTTCAAAACGCTAAGGTAGAAAAAAAATTACTCAATAATCAATCATTATTTATTAAACATTTTTGATCATGAATGAAATATGTCGGTGTGAAAAAAGAAAACATCTCTGACAATGTGTTTATAAAAGTCTTAGCCTGATCTGAATTTTTTTTAAAAAAAAACGACTATTTATGATATAAGTACATACATTTTAAAAAGATCGAGAGAATTTATATTCCAAAGGATGTGCTTATATGTGGATGGTGTACAATTTATTCGTTTGAATCCACAGACCGGAAAATTCGCGTAATCAAAGAGCGTATATACTCGAAAGAGGCTGATTTTCCGGCTTGATTTTCTAACAGCCAGTCGATATTTCTGTTTAGCTTTTCAAGTTTTCGAACGTCACGGTCTCGAGTTTTCGAAGCGTAATCGTTCACATTTACTTAGTATTTCTCAATAAAATAAATACCTACAACTGAACACTAGATGTTCTGTACAAACCTACCGAAATTAAAATTACATTTCACAATCGATAAACTATTTAAAACAGTTTCCGTGCACCACACGAAATTATTTAGTACAACAGCTCGCAAGACATTAATAGATCCTGTAGTTTTCATTAAAAGTTCACCTCTTAAAATCGCCCGATCGTTTAAACGCACATAACTAATAAATGTGTATATTAAATGCTATCGAATCGTTCGACTCTTTAATATTTAATAATCCATAGAGCGACGAGCTAACGATCTCCTAAAATCTAACAACCGTTCGTGTATATTCAAACTGATAGCATAACCATTATCATAAACGATAACTGATACATACTTATTGAATATTTAATTAGTTTCCACCCTCGATAATTAAAAGCGTTATGGAGACATGCATTCGCCTTGTAACGATTATGACTCCGACAAAAAAAAGAAAGTTGGGTAATTATCTATTGTATTACACGCATTAAATGTAAGTGATACAAGGAAATAAACAGATATAAGGGTCAGCGTTTTTAAAACACGGTCAGACTTTCGTAAATATGATTTTAAAAACACGAGCCGGTCAGAGTTTTCTATTTGAATAGAAGAAGAAATTCAATACAGTCGTTCCGTTTAGTACTGCATAAAGGTAACCCTCGTCGCATTTTATGTAACCGCCACATCCGTAAGACAGATACGGCCGAGACCAGGAAGATGCTGTTGTATCGACGTGGCCGGTGTTCTATTGAAAAAGATCAAGAGGTCGACTCTGGCTCGCTGTTCGGCCGAGGAGAAAAAAAAACGTAATGGAGCGTACACTCATCGAAAGATAGATAGCAACTCGGTTCGTTTTTTTGTATGTGTGTGTGTGTGTTACAGGCGCTGCTGCTGATGCTGCTGCTGTTGTTGTTGTCGAGTTTCGTAGATGTTCTCAAGTAAGACTAATATGAGGAAACGAGATACGGACAACAAAAAAGAACGAGTGGAGAAATATACGGAAAAACGGACGAGGAGAAGAGAGCTGACGTACTGGCATGATCGGGGAGGAATACGTTGTTGTACAATGATCGAAAAAAGTTATAACGACGAAAGTTTCGCTCGATAAGTAAACATTGGTTATAGATTTAGAGTTGGATGACTTTTTAATCCTATTCTCGGCAGATTGTTTTACTAATATTGACTACTATGGCGTAGATTTGAGCAGTTTATTCGAAACATACGTTATTTTTATTGAAAAATATTTTATGAGTTTCAGTTAGTAAAAAATATAAATGTTGTTTTATAAAAAAAAAGATAAATTATTAATAACAACAGAGTACGTCAAGGTATAAATTGGAAATATTGGAGAAATGTTACACTGCTCTTAGACAGTAATAAACACTCATCCACAGCCGAATGTCATTTTAGAAGATATTTTTGTAAATTCAGATTAATAATACATTCTAATCATCTGTGACTGGTACTAATTTATCTTAGACATAGATCGAGTTACAATGTGATCAAAACGAACAGATAATGCAACAAACTCCTATTTTCTCTGATAACATACGATCGGATCTTTCATCACCTCTCCTTGTAAATCTTTTTTTCAGAGTTCTACTTTCTTTTCTCTGCACAGAAACGACTGATTTCCTCACACTTTCTACTTTTATAATGATTAATTCCTCTCATTTAACGATGATGGCAAAAGCAAGACCAATACATGATGAGAAGAAGAATGCGAAGAAAACATCAATATGCAGGTAAGTAAACCCTAAAACTCGATCCCAAGACTATGACGATTCGAAAGAAAAGAAAGCTCAACATGAAATCAAAAACTTGCATAAAAAACTATTTACCCTGACCGCACTCTTTAATATGATTCACTGTTCAGTGTTTTGAAATGTTGTGTTTTTGTACATGTTAAGCTTTCTGGATTTCTTTAAAAAAACTATTAATCCTACTATAAAATCCTAGTATTTTAAATGTATTATTGTGTTGAAGAGTTTCATCTCTTTTTACTTTATTTATAAGTGTTGTCTGATCAAGCTAGATATTTTATCAGTTCAATTCCATTCACATGTGTATATTTTAAATGAATGAGTTAAAGAGTTTGGCATTTAGACCTTTTGGGATGATTCGGTCGCGAATGTACAAACGGATGTTTTGTGTTTTGTATTTATGTCCGGACGTTAATGACCTAAATGTCGACGCCCTCTTAAACACCAACTAATCAACCAATCAATCGACAAGGGATTCGCCAATTACCAGACAGAGATAACAAAGTTATAGAAAATAATCGAGGATATTTTGAGGATCGAAATGTATGCCACTTTTCCATAAACAATTAATCACGTCGATTAACATTCTTAATCAAACAGAATTCTACAATTTTTGAATTTTATTGCTCGTCCTCGAGACCACGCCGACGAGAAAGAGGTAGACGGTTACTTGTATCAGTGCGAACGAGAACAATCACTGCGTCTTTACAAACGGCATCGGAGTCGTCATTTATGTGAATTCAATACGAATAAATGTTACATTCGAACGAGGGCCGAACCAGCACATAACAGCATGTCATTCGCCGACACGCAATGGAAATCACTTACTTTTTTTCCACATCATTGAGTACACCTGTACGGGTACACATTATACATTAATTCAGTGAAATATTTAGATTATAATTTGTATTTATGCATTCAGTTCGTAACATTATTTCATATAATTTATGGTAAATACTCTACAGAATGTTAATATTAATAAATGTGTTTCGAATTGGATCCTCCTTCTCTTTCTCTAACTGTTTATCTGTATACATGTTTGTGTGTCTATATATATATATATATATATATATATATATATATATATAAGTGTATGTGTTTATAAACGAATTCCAAGTCATCTAAAATGAATGAAAAGGCGGTTGATTTGGACACAATTTGATTTGAAAGAACACAAACTGTTGCTGTTGTGTTTTGTGTCTGTGTATGAGTGTGTGCGCGCTCGTGTCCCATGTCAAGGTATAAAACATTAGGTACCCAAATCCAATCGCCCTTTGTTCAGTGTAACAATTGTTCGTCGCCCGTCGAAGAAAACGTCGTCCCTCGACAGCTGAGTGACATGTTTGACTGAAGTATCGCTGCTGATACATCCGATGTATCAGAAACGTGGAATGAGCGAGACGTACGAAATTTCGACACGGATCGCGCACAGTTACATACATACATTTTATTTTTTTCTGTTCCATTCGTGCCATTTCATTTTCATGTTCGAAACAATCGTCGTCTTAATGATACATGACATGTGTCATAGACGTGTAAGTCGATATACCTCGGAACGTACTCGTTTCGAGAAATGCCGCAAGTGTTAATACTGGTAGTTAAACTCGTATGTACGTTTTTATTTCAAACTTGTATCTTTGTGTTTTCGAATCGGTCACTTTCATGGTTCTTGAGAAGTAAAAAATATTCAAGTTAACATTGATGGATTCCAGAATGTGTTGTCGTTTTTAATATTCGATAACATTCCGACTTATAATCTTTTAAAATTTCACAATCATACATTTTATTCAAGAAAATTATAAGACAACTTTCACTAGTCCAACAATCACAATTTCGTAGCTTCTTTTCTTCTAATAACAAGAAATCTCGTCAAACGAAGAACTGTATCATGAAGAAATTAATTTTGTAGTAAACTTGAATAGTTTTACGTTGTAGAACTGTTTCTAAAACGGTTGTCGCAATAAAATTATGAAGAGGACGACCTGTGAGAATTTTTCACTCGCTGATATGTAACTGAAATCTGCATAATCGCTATATATCATTTTTACTGTGTATTAAAACATTTACATGCATACAAAACACACTGCTAATGATGTGTTTTTATCGTTCAATATATTTACATACTTCCACTGATCTTTTGTCCGTCAGGAATGATGTCTATAGAACAACATTTTCCATTCAGTCGGTCAGGAACGATAATTTAATGCGCGACCATTAACAGACAGCGAGGAAACAACATAAATAAATACATCCCCGACATATAAAACTGGTAACACGAAAGCGCATGCATGAAGTATGCATAATGTGTAATCGTCAAGTATGTCGATGCCATTAGTTTTTTTTTTTTAAAAAAAAGAAAGAAAGAAAACGTATCCTCCGATCTACAGTGACACAAATCCGTGCACGACAGTCAAGAGGAGATTATTGTTACGGTGTCATGTAAATGTATAAGAAATAATGCGACGACCACCCGTCGAAAGTGCGAAGAATGACAAAAGAGATTTACGACGAACAATGTCGATACACGAAAAGGTTTGTTAATGAACTTGTCTATTCTACTTTCGTAAGAACGGCGATGATTGAATGTGACTTGGGAAGAAATATCCGCAAACATGTTGTAATTTTTAAAATACATTTCTAGACATTAGGTACATTCACACATGTATTAAATGTATGAAGAAATAGTACAACTATCAGAAGAAGTAAACAAAGAATAAAGGCTGTAGTTCTTCAGAAAATAAACTCGCTATGAAAAAGATAGAAAATATTTAAATATTTTGAATAAAACAGAACGACGACACACGGTATTGATTCGATTGGAATCATGGGAACTGTAAGGAAGAAAAATAAAGAACAATCTGCAATAATTGACAGGTTCTGATGCACCAACCCACCCGCCCAATACACACACACACACACACACACATAAGTGGTCAGTTATTGTGAGTCGATGAAAAAGATCCATTAAGCGTTACGTGACCCGTTTGACCGGAATATTATTGAAAAATGCGACGTGATTTGTGTCGTTAAATAGACACAGCAATGACGTACGTTTTAAATGTCCGACAGTCGAGAGAAAGAGGTGCACTATTTCTTTTTAGAGTTATATTAAACCGAACGAGCTGAATACGAAATGTGATTCGGGTGGAGTGCGTTAAAACAACAGTTCTTAGAGTACAAACACAAATCATGAACGTGATAAGTCGGACACTTGGAAATTTATCATAATATGTAAAGTGATATCTTTTAAAATCATTGTTAATAAGAACTGAAGAAGAAAAAAAACGTAATCGATTTGTAGACCTAATATTTTTAATCAGATTATAATATTTTTCATGTTTTTAATTAGATTAATAAATAGTTTTTGATGAGAAAGTAGATATCTGAATACGAACAGGTGATGTATTACTATAAGTTTGAAATATATGAAAAGGTTTTTTGTGTTTATAATTAAAAACTATGACAATATTTCTAGTAGAGAAGAAAATATGAATCTCTCAAAATATAAAAATTGTACCTCAAGACAGCACACATTGAGAAAACTGCATAATTAAAAACTATGACAATATTTCTGGTACAGAAGAAAATACGAATCTCTCAAAAGATAAGAAGTATATCTCAAGACAGCACACACTGAGTGAACTGTACAAATTTGTCAGAGTGGCTTATTTGTACTTACAATATTTTCTTTCAGATACAACAGTAAATGATTTAACGACCATCAGAGTTAGATCGTTCTTCTCGTTCACAGAATTGGATGAAGTGCGAGCCATTACTCTACGACTGATACCTCGAAACACGGATTGTCACATTCATCAATTGTAATTCAATTCGAGTGCGTCGTACAGAAAAATCTCTCAATCTATATGAACATTTATATAGATTCTGCACTGTTGCAGCGCGTCCGGCGTTACTGTGGCGTTCTCGATGAAGAAATGACATCATGAATCATTGCACGCTCGGATCAGATAAGTTGAACGCCGATCACGATTTTGGCTCCAATACCGTTATGGTTCGTGTCCTACGATACACGCTCCATTGTCGAGATTGGCGGTACGACCGTACGGTTGTTCTGTCGACTCGTCTGAACGTACACACATTCAAAGAATAGGTGCTTTCTATACGACGTACACGAATATACATGTGTGTGTGTTCAGTTTGTCTAAATAATCACAATTAATGACGAAAGGAGCCACGTATATAATTTTTTTAAATGGTAAGGTTGGCACTTGAAAATCTTAAAACTGCGAAAAAACATTTTAATTTAAATCAGAGTTATGAGTGACTCAATTTAAAGGCACAGAATTAATTTTTACACCTAATACCATCTACTGTCAAGCAAATATTAACATTTCGTTATATAAAAACACTAAGTTTGAAATAAGAAGAATTTAGAACTTAATATATATATATATATATATATATATATATATATATATATATGTCCGGATGCATGTAAACTTCTCTGAAATTCAATATGAAAATTTATGAGTGTATTCTCCACAACACAGCAGTCGTTCTACATCCATTTATATTGACCTATTTCTCTCGCATTGACCTAAATATTAAGTGAACATCAATCGTGTGTATGTCATGTTACTTTACATTTTCTTTTTGACATCTTCGATTTAATACGTTTCCACATAATAAATTACAGTTGACGTGCATTCAGTATATTTTTAGAATTAACGCTTTTGGTCTATGAACACACTGTTCATATATACAGGAGGGTGGCGCGAAGAGAACGAAGGTGTTTCGATAGCGATTGCATCTCGTTCATGCAGCCAATGAATACAAGAACTACTGATTCTTCTTTTATTGTATCTACAGTCATTATTTTTAACAATCGTCATCAATTTATACAGAGTGTTAACGTAAACTACTTTAATTCTTCATATTTCTAATTTATAATTGTAAATATACGGTTGTTAGGAAAATAATTGCGGTTTTTTATATTACTATAATAATAATTGACTATAATATTTAATTATTTTTTTTTAATTTTCCCAGATGTTTCACTGTTTTACAGGATCCACAACTAACACACAGATACCAGACACTACGACTATTGAGGCTATTTTCGGGGTCCTGCATCCCTAGACAGGCCATCTAAGATGCAAGAACAACCCACTCTCGAATTAGTGGAAAAAAAATAGTGTTTTATCGCACTTCAAGCGATATTAACATTCTGTCATTCCATGTATTAACATAATATTGTTATTATGATGTTTGAAAGTTAAAATAATTAATTGGACTTGTGCAGATTTCTATGGCGATGCAATCATTCTCAAATCGAGCTTTTCGAAAAAATATGAACGAAGAAAATAATGAAATTTGTAAAAGGTTTTTGTAATAAAATAATTTTGATATATATATATATATATATATATATATATATATATATATATACATACATATATATATATATATATATATATATATATATATATAATGTGTGTGTGTGTATGAGCTATCGCACGAAATTTTCCTTCGAACTCATAAAGAACGCCACTTCACCAGTCTGCTCTGCAGGCCATGTCTAGACTGGTTTCGTTGCGGCCAAGTTGTTAGTTAAAATAATGTACGGATTCGAGAGCTCGCCTCTGTGAAATTGGAAACCGGAATTGAAGTCGTTTGCGACCGCGGGGCGAGACTCTTCCAATACGCTGTACAGTGTCGGTGCCGTCACGACGACGTCCCGTAAAAGGATTCTCTCCGCTACGCTGTATAATTTATACGATGAACTCTGACACAGAAACGTACAGACGATATTCTAGAATAAATTAGTGTACTCTACAATACATAAAAATCGTCCGCTCTGATCTACGACCGCATAAATATGTCTGTGTGTGTGTGTGCATATGAAATGTTTTATTATATTTCTAGTTATTTGTAGATGTCGAGCGATTCGAGCGAAATAGCTGCTAGATAAGATCTTTGAAACATTCGGGTGATTCTCGGGACGTCGTTAACGACACGAGATAAGTAAGTTTGTCTTGTACATACAAGACTGTCTACAATGATTATTGTAATTAATTGACATGATACCAGAAAGTATTTTCATAAAATTGGGCGAATTTTCAATGCTTCACAGAGGTGGTGCATGGAACGAGTTATATTCGAATGCGAAAACCACTAGTATAATCAATAAAAGCTTTCAAGATAAACTGAAGAAACGAACCGTGAAAAAATAAAGCTAGTATTCTATGCTGAAATCATTTATACCGATCTTACAATGTTTAACGGTCTTAATATGTTTAGTGGCACTTCATCTCAATCAATAAACATATAGTTTATTCCTGAACAGCGTTCTAATTTCAAGAATAAAATCGACTTAAATGTTTTCACAGACGAATTACTTCTTCATCGACAGACAGTAGAATTTCTCTGGTACAAGACGTTCAATAAATCGTCATCGATTGTTTTTTATTGATGCTTTTGCATATTTCTTGATTATTTATGAGTACCATTAATATTCGATGTCTCCAAGAACACCTGCACTGAACGGTCTCGTATCGAATTTAACTGAAATTTATTATTTAGATTTCCAACAACATTCGACTTCGATAAATCTCGATCTCGCCAATAAGTTCGGAGCAAGCGTACACGTTTCGAGCCAACAACAGTGCTCGACGGAATCGTGAACCGAACGTCGACTTCGAACACCGTTTTTCAATCGCCATTGTTTGCGTATCATCCAGATATGGAGAGGTGTGCGATCACGACACGAACGTATCAACTGGATGCACTCGGTCGTCGACTATTATTCCGGGTAAATGTAGACGGGAATCCATTAACATCCTCCGCTTCGGTTCGCCGTCGATCCGCTCTTACACACAGACATCCATATACGAGTACATACATATTCAAGAGCATGGAGGAAATATAAGCGTTTCACTTACGAAAATATTTACCAGTCAAGATGTTTTATATGTGCGGTGGACGCGTGCAGGCAGCGGGAGAGAGACAGGGACGCCCTCTAATCTCTCCGGTGCAACAATTTTTCCACATTACAAGCGATATTTTTCAATAGGTGGAACGGCCGAGCTTAATATACATACATATTTATTCATATATAAATCCACATATATATATTTTATACGATTTGATGAAATTGCTATGTTGTTTTGTACGTTTTGTACGTGTTCCCCGTTCAGTACATTTCACATATTCAGTATTATTTATGAGGACGCTGTGTGTACTTCTGTATGTGCTTTCATGCTTCGGTAATTTTACAAATAAATAAATGTTATTACGTGGTATATTCGAATCGTCTTCAGCTGACGAACGAACTCAAGGACTTGGAAATAAATATAATTAGTAACCGTAAAGTGAAGTAATTAGTGTTGTTTCGCACAAAACGTGTGTTCGATTTTTATACAGGCGTGTCGGAAAAAATGTTAATGGTTGTGAACAATGCTGATGACATGTATTATGTTGTCTCTTGGTATTCTGACAATAGGATTTCACGTGAAATGTTTAAACATGATTCGATTTATGCAGATAATAATATAGCAACAGACTAAAACGAGCATTAATGATTTATTGATGATGCATAAGTTGTAAAAATTAATTTAGAATATATAAAGTAATATTTTTTCAATAATCGTTAAAACGAATGAATATTTCATGAACATATTAATATACTGTTTAGACTTTTTTTCGTAGGATTCAATGATTTCAAATCCTGTATAACAAAATTTAAATCTTAACTTATCTTAAAAAATAATCGGTTAACTTACTGAGATTATTTTTCATTTTAAAAAAGTATAGATTAGTTATCTGTTTCAAATAGTTTCAGTGAAATAAAATATTTTTATAAATACCTTACAGCAAGATACAACAATCAGATGCATACCTGAAACAAAAAGAAACAAATAATTAGTAAAATAAATCTATTAGTTTTTCGAATAAACATAGAAAAATGTATATTTTTTAAGCATTTTAAATACAGTGCTGGGCCACAAAGACTCTCACTTACAGCAGGACGAACATCTTGTGTGTGTTTATTAATATTTATAAAAATTAGACTTGAGAGAAACACGTATATTATTTTACTAACAAATAAATAACTCAAGACATACAGTCAATAAATATACAGCTTGCATTCAAAATACTTTAATGGAAAATTGTAAAACATGTGTTAAGATAATAACCAGTTATTGGATAGTTTAATAAGATAGACTATTGTAATGTTTTGAAGACTTGTTCATTTATAAAAATGAATTTAGTCAGATTCAAACTATAATTGCGAAGAATTAAGTTATTTAATTAAACGCCCTGTAGAAGTTAATAAGAACAACTGTTAAAAATAATGACTGAATAAACAATAGAGGAAAATTAGAGTTATGAGGTATAAAAATTATTTCTGTAGCTAGAAACTGAATCGATCATAACTCTGTTTTAAATTAAAATATTTTCCCTTTATTTTAAACATTTTGAAGTGCCAGTTTTAACATCTAAGAACACTATGCATCTCAGCCAAACAGTCGACATATCCTCTCAAAACAATGGTGAACACGATTGCGTTCGAAAAGCAACTTAGGATTTTTTTTAAAAAAAAATTACTACATATACTCAAACATCAATGTTCATTTCTTGCAGCGAGCCAAGTTTCATATTCGAATTATACATATGTCTGAGAAACCGTACGCCCGTCGGTCGGCCCGCTGCCCTCGAAAAGGAAAAAAAATCCACGTCGCATAACTTCTCTTTTATGAACATTTGCGTACGGGTCGTTGTGTTGCGACGATGTACGTTCAAACTAGACGAATCCGCATCAAAAATTAAAACGATTTCAGTGGAACGCCGTCAGGTACGAGCGAAGCTGAATAATAACTCAGGGGTCGCGTAAGCACACAACGCCACCCTATCATATAATAATGGGGCGTGGGATTCCGGGCTCACCCTTTCGTACCGCACACATTGTGCATACATCACAAACGAACTTTACATTTTTTTTCTATACGAGTATGAGGTGTACATTATACATGTAAGAGCGTGATCCTCGTACAAGAAAATATCAAAAGTTACTTCGGTACTTAATACCAAATATATATATATATATATATATATATATTGTATTAAGTAGACAAGCTAAGCAGTAACGTGATCGTTTTGTAAAACAGGGGATTAAAATGTATTTTAGATCTTTTTGATATACACATACAGTTATTATTTTTCGATTATGGGATTGTAAAGTTTTGCATATTACATACCTGATGGTACTTTAATG
Source organism: Acanthacorydalis orientalis (assembly GCA_034766995.1). NCBI lineage: Eukaryota > Metazoa > Arthropoda > Insecta > Megaloptera > Corydalidae > Acanthacorydalis > Acanthacorydalis orientalis. The sequence continues at coordinate 36,741,176 of CM068321.1, read as the reverse complement.
TACACGATTTACCGACTTTTTTGAAAGGTAACTACTGGTGTTACTCGGCTATTTGTTTATCTGTTTATCTCAGGATAATAATTAATTCGCAGCGATTGTTCCTTTGATATGATTATAGAGAGATATCGAAATGTGTTTAAGGAAGAAAGTGAAACATTAATTTGTTCTATCCGTATCCATTTTTTTTTATTCTTCTTCCAGCGACTGCCCACTGATACAAGTCGAGGATATAATTAAACGATTATTCATAGGCACACACACGAGAGGAGATGGCCAGATATACACGGGCAGACACGACGGCAATATTTCACATTGACACAAAAGCTGATGCGTGCGAGTGTCGTCTCGAAGGGGTGGTCCTCTTTATATGTCGAGCGACTGCATCGTCCACGTTGCCTACTTATGTTTTATAGTAACGTTTAATGTTTACATTTGAGTTTTATCGTGCATACGTATTGTTGTGGTACGCCGCAAGAACGTGCGCTGACCACTCGAAGCGGGTTTTACGACGACCGTTCCGGAGGTTATGCGCTCCGGCTGAATTGAACACGATACGTGCTGCTCTTAATTTCATACCAGTCTGTCGGAATGGGGTTGCGACGCGTCCGCCGCGACGGGGACGGCGGCTCGTTCGGACGAGCCAATTGGCCGGTATATGAAATACGAACGGTGTCGTGTTTCTCAAATGTCCGCCGAAATCCGGTCTGTTGTCAGACGGACTTCTCTTACACCGATACTGTTTGATTCGGTCGATAATCTTGTCAGATTTACACAATCGTAGCTTCTATTATTTGTTCGGTGTTTGGGTACACGGTGCACGTGAGACGAACGATTTGAAATGCTAATGGGGTTTACATAAAAACCAGATCGATTCTAACATCAGTTTTTTTCCGTATAAAAAGACTTTAAACCCTTTCGAACGTTACCGACTCTTCGATCAAACACACCGATACTGAATAATACATTTTTAAACAAAAAAAGAGAAGATTTTCTTCATTTACAATTTAAATCATCTTCCCTAAACACTTGCATTCATATTCAAACATTTCTTTATAACCACTGTCCATAAAAATTATCACTCAATTGTTTGACCACACACAATCAGTCCAGGAAAAAAATTATTATCAACAACATTAAATTTCCTATCGCATTCTATTCAAATATATTTCTTTCCTACGATAATACATTTACTCGAAATGTTATAAAATATTTAAAAAGGATTTCTTAAAATGCTTCTCTTTGAAGTCAGTCATTGCTTTTTAAATATCTTAAATCTAATTTTTATCCGAGTTTGCAACCATAGATTCAAACTGATATAAAATGAGAGAATAAAATCGATTAAAATATTTGAAAGAGTTAAGTACCGACTATAAATTTGTTTTGACATCTGATACATGTTTTTGAAACACCTCTGTCTAATTAAAAACAAGATTTGATATCTACTCTTTGTACCATTATACTTTTCCATCGAGGCCGATCACAGTCTATCACAAATATTACAGTAACTCGTGTCACACGAATAGTTCGGATTTAAAATTGAAATAACTTAAATCACGAACTATAAACTGAGCAGTGATATCGCTAATCAATAAATAAAATCACACTTCGAAGAGTAATTAATTTGATAACAGCGGGAATTGTATACGAAGTGGCTCAACACAGTACAGTTCTGACACTGACATATTTTTCTGTACTTTAGGCGCTCTAAAAATGAGAAAATGCATATAAGCAACAAACAGATTGTTTAATAATCACTGATTAAACAGTTTTGATTCTTGGTTTGTGGCGTGAAAGAAGAAGACATTTGTGAAAGCTCGATACTGAAAAAAATGGAATAAAAGTAAGAATTTGAGAACTGTTGTGTGAAGAGGTTGGTTAAGTAATGTTTTTAGCCTGTATTATCAATTGATAGTTGATATACTAAACGTAGAATAATAATATTAATTAAAGATAGATTATATTTGGTTAGAAGTTAAATCGGTCCAGAAAAACATTGACTAATTGACAAATGAATAAATGTGATTGTTTCAATGTCATAAATTAATTATTTTAATTAATAAACATACACAGATTTGTATATAAATATCAATCAAAATATATTGAAACGATCAAGACACATTACTTACAAAACGACACAGTGATAAAACTAGATAAAGACCTTCCCCGTAGCCCCGAACACAATTATAACAATTATGTGAGAATGAGGTGATTCGAACGTTTTCCCAATCGGACGATTGAGTCACTGCCTAGCGTTTACTGCACTCTCATCGCAGACATCTTCGCAAACGTTCTCGGGAATGATTGAACGGAGCACGTCTGATAGATTGATAGGTAAAAAGGGTCGGGATGAATGGCCTATCCTATCCGTTCACTGAACCTGACTCCGGCCATACTGACTGTTTTTCTGTGGGGTTAACATCGAGAATAGCTCGACAGGCGACTGAGAACACTTCATTTCGAAGGACAATGACACATTGGACCATTTATATATATATATATATATATATATATATATATATATACATACACATATGGAAGTATGGTTTTTGAATATAAGAAATGTTTAAATATTCAAAAATCGATTACACGGTATCAGATATCATTTTTAGATAAATAATCAGATTTTTCTGAAATATATATATATATATATATATATATATATATATATAAGAATATAATACAGTTTTGATAATATATCTAAATTCATTTTCACCAATGAATTGTTTTTTCATCCCATCAAAAATGTTCAATGAATTTGATAGTTACTTATATGGATTTCAATATCAATACGATCATTCTAACAGCACTAAGATATAAAAAAATCTGCTGTGCATTTTTCTGTACCTTGGATCTGTCTGAGAGTGATGGCATATACATAATCCAGACATAATGATATCCACATACATACAAATACTTTAAAATATAAATCTTCCATCGTTTTAATTTCGAATCAGAGAAATCAACTAAAATATTCATATCAGATGTTGGAACGAGTTTATGAAAGATACTTAACTTCTTCGAGTGTTTCAGTCGATTTTGAACTGGAAAAGAAACACTTGACGACAACAAACACACTTATCATCCAAAACTCAGTCCCAAACAGCTATATATCTTTTTTAAAGTCAATTATTCAGAGAATATGTTTGGTATATCTATTAGTTTCGATCCATACTGACAAAAAACGGATTATAGAAACTTAATAACACTTGAAAATAAATACAATTTTTATAAAACGATTATTTTCTCATCCCACGAGCTGTAAAACTTTTACTGATCAAAAATGTGCAATAATTGATTATTTGTGATCGCTGCTTAGATTTTTCGGTACTTTGACACTATGAAGATGATGGTATCGTCATCGAAATGCATATAAATAAAAATAGAAATAGATCAATGATGAATTATTGAAGATTTTCGATCAGAGATGATGCTTTTATGGTTTGCGGAATGAAAGAAGAATCAACTTATGAAAATAAACGATACAAAAATCCATTACACGCTGTTATAAATTAATTGATTTAAAAAAGAAACACACACACACACCGGGACACAAATTCCGAACCACTTTTACCGAAGCATGTAATATTAACGACGCAAGGGTTGCGCTGTGTAAAAATTCATAGGCACTTGAGACCGGTTGTACAGTAAATCATATTAAAGTCACATAAAATATGGACAAAGGAGGCCGCCAGATGAACGTAAAAGATATTCATCGCGATACGTGGATTGCCGGTGCGGTGGTTTCGTTACGCCGAAGACGATACATAAACAGTTATTGTATCGCCATTGTTCGGCTCATTGTGTCCGCTTTTTTGCCTCTCCTTCGTGTAATGCATCTTCCACGCTCTAAAAGGAGTACGGACCAACCCTCGCGTGTATTTACATAACATCTACCTACATGATTTGCATTGAGTACAACTTATTTCTAGAATAACATGCGCTACGGCGATATAATAATCAATTTCGAATTATTTATACTGGTCGGTGCGAGGAAAAAAGCTGTTTTATCATGTGTTTATGTACAGTTAATGTGCAGAGATTAATATCGTGTGTGTATACTACAGTGAACACGAAGAGAGAAACAAATGGATACGAAAACAAATAAGAGTTATAAATATAAAAAGAACAATGAAATATTTGAAAATTGAATATATATATATATATATATATAATACTATTTGGCCACAAAAAAGTACAAGGTTTCACAAATAATCTACTGCCATGTTTTATATAGAAAAATGTGTGTACAAGGATAAAAAAATAGACAACGCATTTATCGAGTAGCGAGGATACAAAATGCAGAAAATCCTTAATATATTAAAACATTAAAACTGACGAAAAATGTCAAATATCATTTTATAGGGCATTTTTCATTCTGTATTTTGGTAACATCAACTTTGGTTTTGTTATTAATATTGGCCTATTGAATTAAAGAAGGAAAAGAAACAAATAAGAGCATTTTTTGTATGAGTTCAAGACGGGCGATAAAGCAGTAGAAAGTGCTTGCAAACTAAACGATGCTTTTGGTGTGGGTGCTGTTAAGGAACGTACGGTGCAACAGTGGTCCCAAGAATTCCGTGCTGTAGACGACAGCACTGAAGATGAAGAAGATCGCGGGCATCCTTCTTCAGTTCATAACGACTAACCGAAGGTGTTAATTGAATCAAAACCATACACAATTCAAGAGCTTGTACAAAACTTAAGCGTTAGTCATCATCCAGTTCTAGACCACTTAAGACAGCAAGGAAAATCAAAAAAAGTGAAAAATATGTATGAATTTCAAGATCATAAACCACAATCATTTTTCTACCAACCTAATATCATTTATAATTGAAAACTATGTTTAGTACAAACACTACCTAACTGAAGTTCTACATAGAGTTTCGTTGCAAATTTAAGATTAAGATGGGAAGAAGTTGTAAATAATAACAAAAAACACATTTTCGATCAAAATTAAAACATACATTTTTTCCGCCCTTTCAAAACTATTTTAAAACCGCATTGCCGTCGGGATGGCCCAATATATAACGACATTCCTTCAGATTACCTGAGAACCGAACGTACGCGTTTCACATCGATTGAATATCGTGTAACAATCGTACGAACACGAAAGCGTTAATAATAATGAACGAACGTCACACAAATTGATATTACAATTGAATGGCGTGCACTAAGGGTCACATTATTGATTTTCAATCCGGACGGAGTCGTCGAGGGCCGAAGCAACGATACGACCGATTGGTAATCAGAACCTAGAGTCGTCGAATAATTGCAGTTTCACGATTCAGAAACGAGATATTTATCTATTGTATAAATTGTTGACTGAGTGCATGGACACGAATCGAATATATGTACATTCATGTAACGATAGATAAATATTGATATGTACGATTAGATCTACAATCATGTTTTTGTAATCATCTTCTTATAATATTTAGAAATGTTCATTCAAATATTTGACTTGTATTGACTTTCTTTCATGTCTCTCATGCCATTTATCTTTCTTAAAGCATCTAATATTTGATTAGTGATCAGACATCTTGATGAAGAACACTATGTGATATGTGAAGTATATATTTATGTTGAAATTAATTCGGTTCCTTTAAATTGAATCGATCGACTCTGTTTTCAATTAAAATATTTTCTAGTCGTTCTAGGATTCTCAAGTGTCAATCTCAACATTTAAATTATTTTTATCATTTAAGTTTTTTACACCTGCTCTATTATACATATACAGATCAACAGATCACTTTACACACCAATTAATTTACTCTTTACTGTTTTAAATCGAGACTCGTCGTTGAAAAAATATCGAACTAGGATTTTGTTCCACCAGTGTTTGCACGATTTTATCATCAAACACTTGATGACGTCCTGACTTTTTCTCATCTTCGAGGATGTAGTTCACGGATCGAAATCTTTGAAATCCTTAAAAACTAATAACATATGAACCATAGATTCCCAACATTTTTTCAGTGCAGTTGTAGCGTTGCTGCCGTGATGAATCTCCCAAAGAAAAGTATCCCCAATATGCTCTTTTGATACTTTCATGATAACTAATATCTCTCCTTGTAAATTTGCATGGTCGCTGTTAATTTTCCACGATAAGACTGAAAAAACATTATTTACAATCGATCAGCATGTGCATCTGACACGTTCTTGCAATAATTATAAAGTATTGTATCAGCCACTTTCACCTATATGAAAATAGTGAATTACTTATGGGATGACCCAACATATATATATATATATATATATATATATATATATATATATATATATATATATATATATATATATATATATATATATATATAACGTGTACATAATTTGTTATAATCGTTTAACAAGTGTTCCAAACGAGCGGATTTATTTAGTTCGTCGACAATTCGCACACAGCGAAATACTATTAATATTGATAGCGAGCATCTTGTCGTAAATTAAGTCCTACCGTAGATTAAACATCAAATATTCCATCACACCTACTCTATTAACAAGTCATTTCGTGGCCCTTCGTGTGTACACAGATATACGACAGTAATATTTATGATCTGACGTAGACACATGTGGGAATATTTATGGCTGTTGCAGCACAATAGACAATTTAATAATCATTCACGACTGGTTTCGTACACAAACTGAAAATGTGACTTATTGGATTATTATACAAATTTATATTTTGTGTGTAAATGTGTATATATATATATATATATATATATATATATATAATCCTTGTATAACTTCTAAGTCACATCTATAAAAATCAATCAACAACAGTTAAGTTACACGAAGAATAAAAAAAAAATGAAAACTGAGAAAGGTGTAATACAGGAAGATGTTATTTCTCCAAAATTGATGACAGCAGCGTTATAAGAAGTGTTCAAATCAATTAACTGATAAGATGAAGGAATAAGATAAAAGATGAAAGGCTAAGTTACATTCGGTTTACTGATAATATACTTATTTTAGCAAACACTCCGGAAGAAGTTAAAATAAAATTGTCCACCCGTTTTTACATCTCATCCATATTTCTAAAGCGTTGTCCAGCTAAAAAAAAGTTCCGCATCGATCGGAATAAATGACAATTCGAAAGCGCCGAGTCAAGTAAATAAGCTGCGTGTAGGACGACTTCCCAGCTGAAACACACAAGAACGAACTTGTTTGAGATTCGAACACGTCGTGCGGTGATGGGATTCTCTTTGATTCATTCGTTATATATTTATGAATTTCGTTTTTAACTCGTTTGAGTTTTATTATAAAACACTACCCTTATTATCTTACATTTCCATCATACAACCACATCGACCATCCCCATGCAACCACAAATAACTAATAAGAAGCTTAGATTTACAACGAAATGAAAACGTTATATAATTCCTCAGAGACTAACAAAACTTTTAAAAGAAATCCGTTATTTATTTCATGTTACCTCTTATAACAATAAACTTACAAAAAATTCTATGCAAATATTAACTACAATACATGCATATATATATATATATATATATATATATATATATATGTGTGTGTGTGTGTGTGTGTGTATTTATGTACATCTTTTTGTTCGATAAAATAACTTCCAATAATGCCACATAATGTGTATGCGATAGCTTCGAGGCAAAATGTCTGTGTATGTAGTCTAGCGAAGCGTACTTGAACGTGCATATAAAAGGTGAAAAGAGAGCAAGGAAAAGCAGTACTACAATGTCATCCGGTGTGCTGGTACGCCGGTAATCGTCTGCAGAAGCTGATGGAATAATATTAAGTCAAGAAGCGAGACCCCTTTAATTAAAAACACGGCGCGTCTCATTCGACGTCGCCTCGCCGACCGCAAGCGAATTCGCGCGAATTTTTTCCGTTCATTTCTTCATCAGGACCTTTTGTTCACGGCACGTTCCTTTACAAATTTGCAGATTAACAGATGTTCGAGACAATCGTGCACGTTTGTGTGTGTGTGTGTGCTTATTATAATTAATGAACGGTCGGAGAACATTTAATTCCGTACGTACAGATCAGATCAAACGGTCGGACATATGTGGCGCGTGCGATTAATTCACTATTCTTTTTAATTTTTCGCATGAGATCTTATCTACTTTTTTTATATTTGAATATTTCAGGTACGACAATTGTTTCGCTGCTCAAACAACATCTGATGAATTTAATCAGATGCGAATTTGCATACACACTTAAGAAGATAGACAACAGTTGTTGAAACGATAAAAATTAATTAGTAGATATATTGGTTCAGTGTTCGTAACAGAAATATTACACAGTTTATATTGAGACGTTAACAAATTTTCATACCGCATGAAATTGCAATCGACGTGCAGGACACATCTTTCTTAACGACAATTCTGTTTCACAACAAACATCTACCGTATCATTTTTATAAACACTATTCTTCTTTTAATTGAAAAAAATACTTGTAAGGTTTGTCGTGTAAAATTACACAGTGTGAGGATTGAATTTTGCGATGAGTTCATTCGAAAATCGTGTTTTTTTAACTTCTACTCCTTTTCTTCTACATTATCGATATAACATTAGATTAAAATTACTTTGAAATTATCATTTTCCATCTTTATACATCTAATACATTCGCAAATAAAATCTTTTTTTACTCCACAGATCACAAGTAGTTTTCTGATCAAAAATATACAATAAATAAATTTTAATCGTCGATTAAGCGAAATTTAATGCCATTATTTTCATTTAGACAGAATTGCGCTTCTTAGTTTTATTTCAAATATATTTCACTACGACTGATTTAAGCTCTTCAGCCTTTCTTTAACACTTTTAATATATTCTCATAGCTGCCAGTACAAACACAAACTACCAGTGAAACAACCAGAAAATAGTTCGAACCTGAAAACGATATCAATATATCAATAATAATCTAACAAAACTCCACTGAAAAAATCTGTAAAACATCTACAGTTCTATTCTAGAAAATTCGAAAAGATTACAAGTTTTAAAAAACGAACATCCAAGAAAATAATGATAACGACTATGAAACATATATATGAGACTATGGCAATATATTTGGTGTAAAAATTAATTCGGTGCTTTCAAATTGAATCAATCGTAAACTGGATATGTTTCTGTAGATCTATAATTTAAAAGTCTCTTTAACACAGTATTGTTTAATAAAAGTGTATTACTACGACGTTATGATTACAAAACATTATAGTTTCAAACAAAAATATCAATCTAAGACTATCACTACCTAGTGGTGGATTTTTGAAATACCATTGATAGAAGTTTCAGAGCTTTTAGTGTAGCTCACAACCTCAAAAATACACATATGCTGTTATCTATACTTCTGTACCTTCACTAGTCTGTTCTCAAACCTTCAATGCATACAAAAATGTATACAAAATACAATAGGTTCGTGTCGATGCTAAACATTCATACACCGACTGAAAGACGTCGCTGTGGACAGGTTGTAAAACTTGTAAAAGTTTGAAGTTTTCCAACTTCTTATTGACAGTGGACCAACCGCCGATACCGCACAACCGAAATCGTGGGAAAACAGTTGCGTTTTTCTTCGAAACACGATTGATTTATCGAAAAAACAGGCTATTTGAACATAAACAGATGTTTATATGTGAATAAAAACGATCAATACGGAACTGATTTCGATCAAAATAAATTTTATGGAACGCGTCCGATGAAATCGATCGATTTACGGACAGTAAATCGGGGATGGAGGAGCTCTTGCGTTAACATATTCCTTTATGAATTCATATCAAATGTGTTTTCATTTTATAGCACGAATGCGTTCGTTAAATATTTACCTTCAGTTCATGTAGAAAATTATTAATTATTTAATGTCATGAATAATAAAAAGTCTGTTTGTGCGCGCGCGAACGTACACGGTAAATTAATTTAATATTTTCGCTCACATTTATATATATATATAAATATATATATATATATATATATATATATATATATATATATATATATATATATATATTTACACACTAGGGTGTTGTATTTTAATTAGAAATTTTCTTGTAAACTTATTTCACATTTCAAGTCACTGAATATTTCCATCGTGAAGTGTTAATTATTCAAAATTAGAATAAAATAAAGAAAAAAAAACTCAAACGAAATAAAAACAACAAAATTGAAAAATGTCTAACGAACGAATCAAAGCGAATCCTGTCCCCGCGCGACGCGCGTTCGTACCTCAAACAAGTCGGCACTTGTGCGTCTCGTCCTAACGATGCCGCGCCGAACGACGGAAATACGAATTACACTAAATATAAAAATAAATAAATGCGGATTTTTGTCCGCCGCCGCGTTTGAAAATCGACTCACGTCTCCACTGTTTCGATTTGTTTACATAACTGATAGATTTGAATGTGTTTCGCGCACACGGAATCAATCAATGTCCGCTGATAATTGCGATTGGGGGAATATTACACGCGTCTACGGGCGGACTCACCCCCCGACGGGGACGCTTCGGTGGCGCGAAAGTCGAAACGAACCCAGGCCGGTGTTGTTTTCTTACATGGAATCAGTGTTCTATTTGTGTACGATTTTTTTTTCTTCCCCTAGCCAGAATTTCATAGACTTCAGTTAATAGAGAAATATTCAGATACGAATACATCAATCAGTCTGAAGGATGGATCAAAACCATTGAAAAAAATAGCAGACACATTAATTAATTAATAAACACATGTTAATATTTATTTTGTTTGAATTTCTATGTAAAATTCGAACGGATTTCTAGTTCAAACCAGTAGAGGCTAACATTAAAAAGAAACAAATAAATAAAATTAAACATTTGTTACTCAAAAGACACACGAAAAAAGGTCAGGATTAAAGAAAACGATGAGAGACTAAATTGATTCCATTAGATTGAACCGTTTCAAACAATCAGGAATTGGATGGAGATGAGTTAAAAAAATAAATTTATTATTTTTTGAAATTTTTCATAAATCAAGATTCAGAAACGTATAATTGTTCTTGGATTAATAAATAAGTAAGACAATTTGATGAGGTTAACATTTCGAGTTGGACATTTAAGGATTTAAAACACTGTTCTGTTAATTAGTTAATTGAGGTTTAAGAGCGCATCGATAACTAAGGTAATTAGCTCCCGAACACAAACACAAAACAGAGATACACCTCGTTTGCACAGTCAAGTTCGGATCAAAACCCCATATCAACACCTAAGAAGCTGCATCAACCCCAAAATAAACACCCACGGAGCTACCCTTACAACAATGTCATTTTCCTTGAATTTTCCATCGAGACGAATATTTCTCCACAAGTTTTCCATGAATTATGTAAAAAGATGACACGTGCTTCACTAATTTTCCAAGAACTTACATGTATAAAGACACACCATGTTAAGACATCAAGATCAGAACACTACATCATATTAGTATTAAGAAATCCAGTCTCATTTTCAAAAATTCGAACGCGATTGGGGAGAGGAGGAGATCGAAGTCATCTCCTAGGCGTGCTATCAAGAATTAGAGAGACATGTAAACGGTCAGAAGAGTTTGCAAATCAATTCGATTGTTTAAAACGATTTTATCTTGTAAATAAAATTGGAAATTTCAGTTTTTAAAAAAATTCATATAAAGTAGCAGACGATTGAAACGACATAAAATCTCAATGATAATTAATTGGGAATATCTCTAACAGGTAAACGATTTAAGGGCTGAAATTGTTCACTGCTTTAAATTTAAGATAATTTCTGAATAAACGGTAGATTTTTATACCTGATTTTCAACATGTTTTATTAATAGTAGATTAATAACGATAAAAAGGTCGATTCGACTAAATGTAAGACACAAATACACACACATTTATATTTATATATATATATATATATATATATATATATATATATACGTGAATGTATGTCGATAATTTTCCATCGAGCAAGAAATCTGATTCTAATAATAGTACATGCTTATTATTTTTACGCTTCTTAACTTCGAGAGCAAAATATGAAACGAAGTAAAAGTGAATTCCATCGATTCGTAAGTCATTGAGCGAACATAAATACTAATTCGACGGCCATGAAAATGTTTTCATTCTCCGTATTACGAACAAAAAGAACCTGTTATTATTTCACGGTTCGCAATAATACAAATAGATTGTGTTAGAAACGTTGATGAATTAGATTGACGGATTTCGGTTCGAATGGAATAAAAAAAAATAAAAACGTTACACTTTTTCAGTCGGACGGACGCGAATTTCGCTCCGATTTAATTACAACAGCATGTTCCAGTGGATTTTTTTAATGGAGTGGTATACAGCACACGTCAAATATATATATATAAAAAAAAACAATGCGTGTACAATAGTAGTAAGAGTAAACGAACGGTATGATAAAAAGGCGAATGATAATTAGCGGAAAAAGGGCATGACGGCCGTACAATCTATACAAGTGTACAATATATGAAAAGGATAGGTTATTTATCTGTCTATTGTACTACTTCATTCACACATTCTGTGTACATTTGAATTGCAAGTAAATGAATTAACAAAAATCGACTCGTCCGTAATCTCCTTCAAATATTACACTGATTTCAGTCTGTCTATCCTTCTAGACATTTTGTAAAATATATTGCCACTTCCTCGTCGAATATGAATAGTTGACAAGGTCGAACACTTTTCGATACGTGCCGTTTTTTCTTCCATCGTGGCGGAAGAAAAAACACCGTGCCAGTTTTTCTGCGCACCCGCACGAACGATCCGTGCATATAAAAAGCTGTTCCGCACGTAAAAAGTTCATTATATTCAATACGGAATGTTGTTGTTTCGTCGCACAGTCACTTAATATCGAACGTGGAACATAAGACTCACTTATAATCAAGCTAAAAGTATCCGTACGCACGCGGAATACAAGCGATTATGCACAGAGATAGACAGATAGGAGGGCGTGGAAGAAAAAATCACAGACGATCAGAGCATCGTTAGAGCGAACATGTAATGAATTTTCGATAGAAGCGATTTCGTTCGGTTTCTGATAGAACAGATACTTATTTTTAACTTTATACAGATTGTGTTGAAATATAAGAGAGTGAAACGCTCGTCTGAAATTTCAAATTAATTTTCTAAGTATGAGATTCTCTGTGGAAGATTCATCCTCGCTTATCCTATTAAGTGAATTTTTTTTGGGTTTTGAAAAAACACGTACAAGAGAAATATAAACCTCTCGAACAATTTGTATAATCATTTTTTTTTGATTTATTCAATAAAATGCAGCTTTTCTTCAAAATTCCAGACTGTTTTCTTTTAAAAAAAACATGTCTTTTTCAAACAGATATTTTTTAAATTACATAGCTGAAGGATTTTTCTCTTCTACCTCCCTACAGAATGAGTATCAAGTATTGCAGCACACAATTCGTCCAGTTTGGTCATACTGGTCTCGATTGGTTATACTGGTATTTGGGTCTCGTGGATCAAAACGGCGCTAATACTCTGAACAGTCGACGCATCCCTAGACCTCAAATATCGTTCTCTCGTAGATCAGAGTATTCACTAAGTGTTAAAGCAACTGTCCTAACCGTCCGAAAAAGCCACATTTCGAAATTCAGTCGGATCAGGTCTAGAATCTAATCAGCAATTAAAAATTAAAATTGTACGTTTTTATAACGTCACTGATGTATTACTCATATGATCTTTCTCGTTCGTAGTCTATTCATTTGACTTTTAAATTCAGATTTAAACCCTCCTTTTTAAAAAAAATATTCCATACAAATACGTATCAATCACACAACTGCAAATAAATCGAACATAATCGTTTTTAAATATGTGCAATCGTCCACACATATTAAATTTCAAATGTAATTGATCAATTAGTAAACGGGTGGAATCGATAGCGATATTAAAAGAGAGTATGAACGGAAATCAAAACTTTCATACAGAGATTTGTACACAAGTTTTATTCAATAACTGTTCGAAATCTTCCAGAAATGTCAACTAAATATATATAAATATATATATATATATATATATATATATATATATATATATATATATATATATATACTATAAATCACAAACATCTCTAATATATTTTCATCGGTAAATGGTTTCTTGTTGATGAGAAATATATGAAATCGTGTTATGTTGTTCATGTATGAAGAAAATTTATAAATTACAGATATAGCTATTTGCATTATGTATATATATATATATATATATATATATATATATATATATATATATATATATATATATATATATAGTGTAATGTCAACCACACAACCCCATAACACGAGCAAATAAAACCGTACCCGTGCACAAAAATAAATAAATGTTAAACAAAATATCGATTGTTGTGCAGCTGCGTCCGAAACGCACTTAAACCAACTAACTGTCCACCTCTATATATATATATATATATAGTCGTCACGGTGTGACACATTCTGTATGCACAATCGTATGTAATCAGCGTTAATGTCGATTAAATTAGAATTAAGCCATATAGTTCGCTAATTAAAACGCTCATCAATAATATTCATATAGTTGGACAACGCGTCGTCGACATTGTCGTTCTGATTACACACACAAACAGACACACATACGAATCATTTATATTGTGTGTGTACAGTTATGTGTGTTTACATATTATCTTCGACTAACAGCACATAAACCTTTATTCGCTTATTTATTATTTTATATATCTTTCGGTATGCGCTCATCAATCATGCCGTTCGAATGAGACGAGTTCTCAAGATAGACATATTGTTGGAGAACTTTAAACAAACATACATACATACATGTATACATACATATATATATATATATATATATATATATATATATATATATATATACATATATAAAACACAAACATGTACAGCTACTGACATATCATGCGGTTTTATGGCATTAAAAAACACTTCAGATGAAACAGTCTGAAATTTTACAACGTCTAAATTGTTTCAAAATATTTCCTTGCGGGTTCTTTTTTTGTTTTATTTTTTCCTATCGATTCTGTTTTCTCTCTGACAGCATATTCGGCACTAGTTTGTATTAAAGTCAGTTCTTGTATAGATAACGCTCCTCTTTATACAGTGCGTCTGAACAGTTGATATTTTTTTTGTCTACATGTTTTCCTTCACATCTTTTCAGAATTTTATCATAAAATAATTGAATTTCGTGAATCCATACAGTAAAGTTCTGGTACTCTTGCCAAATCACTTTAACGAATCGATTCTTATTTCATTCCGCACCCCATAAACGAATTCACATCTAAAATGTTAAATAGATCATTACTGATCATTGATCATATGTATTTCGTTTACTTCTTGAAGATCATGACTCAACTGAAATACACACAAGAAGCAACTGATTGTACATTTTAGATCAGAATTTCTGAACAGTTTCTCGAGGTGTAAAAGGAAACCATTTGCGAATACTTTTCCTCATTTATATAAAAAACACCATACTTCGTCCTAACTATTACAAAAACAATACTATAAACAATCACAAATACACAGAATTGAAAACAAAAAGCATATGAATCATCGTACAGTTATCGTCGCTTCTTGAAATTCAATTCATTAAGAAGGATTTTTTAATGAATACAAATTGATTTAAAAAAACACTTTAAACAAAGTTCTTACAGTTTATTTTTTCCTTAATAAACAGTACAACCTTCCAGCCAGAGAAAATAATCGACACAAGATTAAAAAAGGAATTAACACAGTTTGAATTATCTCTTGAGTATTTAATGCTTTGACTAATTAATCACATTTTTGACAGATAGAGCACTCTTACAGCTCTTGTACTGTGTTCGTCTTCTACAACAATCTTTGTTTAATTATAAGAGAAATAATTTTATATAAGCATGTATATATATATATATATATATATATATATATATATATATATATATATGAGAACAGAATTTAATTCGATAAATACACCTACAATCATGTGCTTAAAAACATTCTATCGTGAAATAATAATAGATTCGCGGAATTTAACCGTGTAGCAAGAATTGTTTTGAAAGAGGATTTCATAAAATGGAATAATGCTTTTAAGTAACACACATACACACACAGGTACAATTATATATATATATATATATATATATATATATATATATATATATATATATATATATGTGTGTGTGTGTGTGTGTGTGTGTACGTGTATGTTATGTATTCTTTCATTTCATATACAAAATTGAACGTTGAAAACCGACAAAATTCAATCTAGAAATGTTTATTACGTTAGTGATTTTCTGTTTCCTAGAGCATTTCTCGTATGAAATTATATTTTGTTTTGATAACAAAGTCAGAGGTTTGTTTACATAGGAGGTCTGTTCGAAAAATTCGCTGACACGGGTGTGTGTGGTGTGGTTGTATAACTGGGTCTCAAGTTAATGTCTCGGGATGATTGTATCGTCATCGAAATCTGTATAAGCAACAATCGGCAATGGTTTATTTAATATTTTTTTTGATTGAGGTTTTGCGATTTGCGGTGTGAAGAAAGAATTCATCTGACGAAACGAAACAGTTGTGTAAAATGATTATAAATAATTTCGAAGAGAAGATAACCGATCGATATCGAAATTCAGAAAAGCAAAATTTGGAAATTTTTCTTCAGGATACATTTTCTTTGGTTTGGAAAAGAATTCATACATGAAAGGTTTGGATTGAGTTTTAACCTTTAATATTAATTATTATAATTAAGTATTATTATATAACCGTATTATTTTTTACAGCCAGTAGAATGAATGTAAAAAATAATACGGTACCTTTAAATTAAACCAATCAAGAAAATGTAAATTTGTATAAAGACATTTTGGAAGAGAATATCGTTCCATTTTGCATAGTTGTTTTAGTATAATTGTACAATGATATTATGCTACGTTTAAATAATAAAATGTAATTGAAATATACAATAAATGAGACTAGTGATATTTTTAGAAAAGGTAAATTTAATTCCAGTGTATAAGAATATTATACTATTAAAAAAAAACGTTTTTCTTATAATTAATATAATTGGTTATGATGTAAAAATTAATTCCGTGTCTTTAAATTGAATCAATCATTCAATTAAAATATTTTCTTCATATCTTAGGATTTTCCGGTACCCACCTTAACATTTAAAAACATTAAATATCTCGGTCAAGCAGTTGGCATAACCTCATAAAACAGTAACGAACACGATTGAGTCCGAAAAGTAGCCTATTAGACATGGCATGCTTTTCCAGTTGAAAAAATGCTCCCGAATCTGCGGGAATGATTTGTTCAGCTTTGAGGGAAGCTGTCGTGGGTTATAACATATAAAAAAAATATGCTAAAACAGTGGAAGAGGTCCGGAAATTCATCAGGACTTCATCGACTCAAACCCGCTATATTTTTTCCGACAAGGGATTCTTCAGTTACCCGACAGATGAGCCAAGTCATATAAAACAATGATGGATATTTTGATGATTGAAATGTGTTCCATTTATCCGTAAACATTTTCTATAAAAACAGCACAGGATTAATTTATACACCTACCGATACTTATGTATTTCATGATGAAGAAAAAAAAACGTTAATTATTTAATTCGAATAAAATCGTGTTCCTGTAACAAAAAATCCCGATGAAAGTTCGAACGGGCGAGCTTTTTGTTGGGATCAGCTTCATATGTTGCGAACACACACGGCGGTTTCAGTGTTCCTTTTATGTGCTCACTGTTGCGTTTAAATGTCTGAACTAATTTCGATGTAACATTTTGTATGTAAATATATGTCGGTATTTAAAACGCAGCATGTTATTTGAACGTATCAAATTTCTGGGAGTGTGAGTATGTTTGTATATATTTTTTATACATACATAAAATAGTAGTCGTTCAGATAAACGAGAGAGCAGGGTAACAAAGAAGCGGTGGACAATTTAAATGTTATTTTGAAAAGTTAATAAAAATACAGGCATTTTTATTGATATTTCTCTGTTAGTGTGGGAAAGAATTTTTCTATGTCTGAATGAATGAGTCAGTTGTATGAGATTGACATTATATATATATATATATATATATATATATATATATATATATATATATATATACAACCAATTATTATTGCTGAAAAGTATGACAGAGACTCGTGAAATTCATTTCGAAGAGCGGACGAGTCGTCAGTCTCTCCTGAAATTACAAGATCGGATTCCGCCCGTTCGACCGAACGAGAAGAAGTGTTCGGTCCCCGTTTCTTTCACGAACACAAGGAATATAAATATGTATCCCTTTCCGTGTCTTCCCTTTCGTCTCTTCAAGTACGTTCGAAATAATACGAAGCGACGGAGCGTTTTACAAAACACAGACCGGAAAATAAACATCGATTCGACATTTTTAATGTCTTTATCGAGATATGTTTCACGTTTCACTTGTATCGAAAGTATTTGTCGTTTCTTGTGTATCTGTGCGGATTTCATGAACTGGAAATTTTATAAATTTATATTTTAATTCCCGTTTCTTTTTTTTTTATATACATATACGGTACAGAAAAAGAAGTCTGCTGTTCTGTATTTGTGTTTAGTAATGAAATGTTTTTGCTGGTATTTGAAGAAATGTTTCATATTTCTTATCGATTTTTTCTATTTTTTTTTAAAATAGTAGAACTTGTACACTTCTACGACACATGTATGTATGTATGTATGTCTGTGTATATATCATAAAATGTTAACTGGAAATGTAATCGAATTAAATATTTGTCTATGAGAGAAACACAAACATTAACACACACACAAATACATACATATATATATATATACATATATATATATATATATATATATATATATATATATATATATATGTATGTATGTATGTGTGTGTGTGTATATCTATATCTCTGTTTGCCACAGTGACCGTCCGTTTTTAATTAACTGTTTTATCAACCATTTCTGTAGCGACGCTCAGCCGGAGCGAGTGTCGCACGGACAGGGGTGAGAGAGTCGAACCGAACCCGGAGCATCATCCAGACACGGTTGAGCTTCGCTTTCATGTAATTGTAATCAATTTAGATCTCGTCTCGCATCATACTTTGTTAATAATCTCGTTTCTCTATTACGTTCAGTGAAATTATTTTTCATACTCGAATTACAGCATCCGACGATTTTTCCCCGCGACGTAATCGCGTTTTTTTATGAATTCCATTAGTCACAGTTCCCGGAAAAGTGCATTATCTATCTACCCACATATATATATATATATATATATATATATATATATATATATAAATGTTCAAATGACTTTTATACGAACGTTATATAAATGGAAAATTAATTTCGTTTTATACCAATCTGATTCAATATATAAATATTTAAAAAGTTTTTTTTTCTTATTATTATAGACTAATGGTTCTCAGACTCGACGTCGTGTCCTTTTTTAGTGGAAGCAGAGTGGAACGGACATACAGTGAAGACATGAATCATTTCCTAGAAGATTATTTCAATTCGCTTGAATAGTTCATCGATTCGTTTACAAATCGGTTTTATGTTTAAACATTCCAGTTTATTTCCATGAGAAGTACTAGTGTAAAGAAATGTAAAATTGTGTAACACAGAATGAAAAAAAATCAATTAGATTCGATTTTTAAATTACAGTCGCACGTTTCACTGTCTAAGAGAATCAATAAAGATATTTATGCACTCTGTTGTTCATTTGGAAATTTATAATAATTGGTTTCTATTATAATTCGGTTTAATATTCTGTCGTAGTCTCTGTCAATCCACTGCTGGATAAATGCCTCTTCCATGAATTTCCACCTTGTACAAGTGAATGGCTCTCTTTTCAACTGATTTCCAATAAAACATTTAATTTCCTTATCCCACTTGTTCATTGGTCTCTTTCTTGATCTTTTTATATTCCTTGGTTCCCAGTTTATAATTTCTGTTGTCCATCGAGTGTATCTGCTCTCTGCTCTCTGCTCTCTCTCTCTCTCTCTCTCTCTCTATATATATATATATATATATATATATATATATATTTTAATTTATTTACTAAATTTTTACTTTGGATAAAAACAATACTTTGAAGGAGTTTTAGTGTAATAAGATTTTTATAGAAATCTAATAACATGAAAGTTGTCATTCTAATGCGACATCCCCTACCAACCGGTTATTACATATGTAAATGCAAATATATATATATATATATATATATATATATATATATATATATATATATATATATATATATATATATATATATACAAATTCATTCGTTCGTTTGCCCCTTGCACTGTCGGGCTTATAATCTACAATGTATAACAATCAACAATCAGATAAACTAAAACGACCGATTCCGGATTCGTATATGGCATGTTCGTCCCTCGCGATGGCAAAAAGTTAATGCAGGAAGCGTCGGCGGACGACGGCGCCAACCGTCCCGACTCCCGGATACGGCGGCAGCGAAGGCCGTTCATGATCTAGTGTACTGTGCCTTCGCTTGAAATATATCACTCGTTTGCGAGGACCGCAATGGCGAGATGTATTGAGGAGGCTCCTCGCGGACCACTGTTGTATCGATCCGGCCCGTCCCGTTCGCAGTTCTTACATATTGTGCACGCGTGCGAATTAAATAGGGCGCGGGTCGTCGGAATTTGTAAAATGTCTCAATATTATTTTTCAACGGGAATTCAGTGCTAATAATAATCGCAGATATCAACAGTATCGACAGCGGAATAAAAAAATAACTAGTTCGATTGTAAATGAATTTCTCTTCATACAACAGACCACAAAAATTTTTTTTGTTCAAAAATAAATCGTTATTGTTGCGATGGAGATTCCATCATCCTAAAAACGACAACGTCGGAGTTTATGTATGAAAGCAGATTTAGTAATAGTTCCAGAACTGTATTGTAAAAACGTTTTTTTTCCTAGTAAAAAAAAAAAACATTCTATATTACTAAAAACAGACACATTCTACCGACAAATAAAAAGAAACTCAAAACTTGTATTTGACAACTCGGACGAGCAATCGATAACTCATTTCTATTCGGATATGCGTGCGGTATTTTATTACACACGTCCTTGTTACTCGTCAAATGAATCCGTAATAACAGCCGACGGATACGACTTGTTTGTGTTCGATGAAAATAAATACGTTTTAAACTACAGAGGAAAAAAAGAGTATCAACTTGCGTTTTGTGCTATCAGACAACGAACGATATTTATATCCGTCGATTCGTGATCGATGCGTTCCGGGCACGCGATAGTGGTACCACGATAATTAAAAAGGAGAACATATTCGTGTGTATACGGGAATGTTTTCGTAGAAATCGGCGAACGGCTCTCCGATCAATCGATTCGAAACGTCGTTTCTAATTGGTCTAATCGCCGCCTTATATGTTTGTCCACTTGATTCAATTAATAGCAGACATGCATTTGACTAGTTTACAGTTCTTAATACCGTTTTGAATGTGTGTGTTTTTTTTTAATAAACTTTAAATATTTTCTCTTTCAAGTATTCTATTAGGTTGGCGCGAAAATAATTGCAGTTTTTATCACAAGTTTGGAGCAGATTCTTTTAGTTACAGGTTCTTTTAGATAGATTATCATTTTTATTTAAACATTTGAATAGTTTCTTACGAACGAAGGTTTTCAAAGATCAAGCACCATCTCAAAGCGCTTTCGATGAATTCGTTAATTCCAGGACTCCATAATTCTATATTGTAGGAATAAACAATGTTGATTCCCGTCGTGAGAAATCTGAGCAGGACGATTGTCTTCACTTCGATTAATAAATATAATTTTAACTGATGCATGCGTCTTTATAGTCGATACGTAAGAACCGCAATTAATTTTGCACCGACCTAAACGAACAGTTCCTATAATTGAACATTTTTGATCGGTTCAGATTTTTTAATGCCTCGCCACTCTGAGTATGAAAGCATCGTCATAGAAATGTGTTCAAGAAACACTCAACACGGATCGATAACAATCTACCGGAACATTTCTCTGATCAGAAACGATTTCGCAGTTCACGTGAACGAAAATGTATCGATTTATGAAACGGAATTCAGTCACAGTAAGACAACCGCGGCTCGCGACATCGATCACAAACCGAACCGTCTACCGAAAACAATAATTGGATGATCCGAGCGATTTACACATACGAACAGTGCTGCTAATCAAGTACAATGGAGCCCGGAATCGATACGAAATTTAATTAAAAAGAAATAATATTCGTACATTTTATCAATTTCGATCCGACTGATTTCAGTCAATAATCGAGCCGCGCCGAAACAAACATTAATTAATAATTTCTCACCGGCTGCGAGTACAATAATAATACAATAAAAACGAAAAACAATTCGTTTAGGAACGAATACGAAATGAATATGAATTACAGTAATTAATTATATGAAAACAAACGTGCTACCCGATAACATCGAGAGAAATATTACACTGTACGCTGTCATAGCTCTTCATTTCCTCGAAATAAAACATAAAAGCACATTATATATATATATACATATATATATATATATATATATATATATATATATATATAAACATATATGCGAGTGTGTGTACGTAATACAAAAGCATCTCAAACCCCAAGCACAATAAAACTAGAGACAAGCATCTGACAGACATGGCTGCAAGACGAAATGGGATGAATCGACTCTTTAGTTAAGTATTACACATTACAATTTGTCAAATTTAATTCTGTCTACATTTTATGTACACACGTACTCGTGTATATACATACATACATACATACATACATACATATATATATATATATACATATATATATATATATATGCATATATATATGTATATATATACAGTGTTACACAACAACTGTAATATATTACACATAAGAGGAAATATGTGTACGTTGCCAAAACGTGTACAGCTGGGGGCAGAAAAAAAAGCGTTCGGCTCGAAAATATGAACGGTGGATCGTCCGCGTTCGAACCCCGCCCTCGAATCTCTTCGAGTCGACTGATAGAGGAGTAATAGTGCACGCACCACTGACGTCCGCGCCAATCGAAATTCTTATCTAATTAGATCTATGTAATTAATTCCATCTAAATTCGAATCCAGTTAATTTTAATCTAATTAAATTCGAATAAAACTAATTGGATCTAATTGAATTCAGTTTTAATTTACATTTAAACTTCTGTCTTCGGAACGATATAGACACACACACATTTGTGTACAAGACACGCGACCTCTTGCTCTTGCATATTCGTCCCGGATCAAATAAAATGCAGTGTTTAAGAGAGTCATTCGCGCGATTGATTGAAGCGTTTGTTTGTATTGATATTGTGTCATGTTTGAATTCAATAGTGATGTTTTTATTCGATGGAGATGTTGCGAAGGCAGAGCGTTTCATCGTCTCGGATCCTTTTTTCGTAATGAATACTGTAATTAATTGATTTATAATGTCGATCTGTTGCCAAGACTGTTTGTGTAATAAAGACGAACGTAGTCGATCTAAATGTTTTTGTTTGTATTAAAAATTCGTGCTATAAAAAAAACTATATTATTTTTCAACCAATGAAACCGACTATTTTTGCACAAACGGCAAATGTAGAGACTTGTATAATTTTACTGCTGAAATACACAAATCTAAACAAATCCATTTTTTGAGTAAATTATAAGTAATTCTTCAGTAAAAATTATATTGTGATTCATAAAATATCATTTTATCTATAAACCAACAAATTTTTTCAAATAATTTCAAGTTTTGAAAAATTGTGATTTTTGAAAAAATTTCCATACTATAATAGGTCGTGGTAATTTTTGGACCAAAAAATGAAAGTTGTAAATATTAAAATTTTTCATTATAAATTGTTTATTTATGTAGAATGCATTATAGAACCATCGAAAATTTCATTTTTATATCTAAGAATTAAGAATTATGGCTAGAAATTGAATTTTAAGAAAGTTGAGAGTTGATCAAAGTGAAAGAAAAATCCTACTAAATATAAAAATGACAAAATCTTTACAAAAATTGTATAACACTCTTTTAGAAAGTGCCCGCAATCAAACAATATTTTTTTTCAAGCAGTAAAACTGACTATTTTTGCACAAACGGGACAAATGTAGAGACTTGTAAAATTTTACTGATGAAATACACAAATCTAAACAAATCCATTTTTTGACTGAATTATAAGTAATTCTTCAGTAAAAACTATATTCTGATTCATAAAATATCATTTTATTCATGAAGCAATAAAAATTTTCAAATAATTTCAAGTTTTGAAAAATTGTGATTTTTGAAAGAATTTCCATACTATAGGTCGTGGTAATTTTTGGACCAAAAAATCAAAGTTGTGAATATTGAAATTTTACATTATAACTTGTTTATTTAGATGGAATGTAATATAGATCCATCAAAAAATTCATTTTTATATCTAAGAATTAAGAATTATTACGAGAATTTAAATTTTAATACAATTAAGAAATCAGTAAAATGAAAAACAGTCGTAAAAAATTTAAAAATGAAAAATTCTCTATAATAATTGTACAGTTGTCTTCTAGGAAGTGCCTGTAATCAAATAATATGTTTTTTCAAGGAATTACATTTCTTATTTTTTTTATAAATCGATCAAGTCTAGAAGATTGTGAAATTTGGCTGCTGACATCCAATGATGTTTAAAAAAATTTTTTTTTTAACCAAGAACTTATAGAAATTGTCTATTAAAATCTTCAAATTTAAAATATCTCATTGTCTGACTAAATTAACAGCAATTCTTTAGAAAAAAATCTGTTTCCATTCATAAAACATTATATTTGGAACAAACGATAAATTTAAATGTTTGAGCAACTGTATTGTTTTCAAAAAAAATCCATATTATTACTTAAATAATTTGTTTATCTAATTAGTAAAGACTAAGTGTAGTCAAGATTTTCTATTACAAATCAGTTATTTATATCTGATCTAATAGACTTTTCTCGAAAAAATCTGTTTCTAATCCTGATATAAATAATTATATCATAATGAATCTGAATAATTCGACTGTGTTTCTAGAATTATAAAGTTTCAATTAAAAAAGTTAAGTACGAGTATGTCTTCAAACAATTTAATGGCACGTGTACCGAAACTGGTAGTGGAGAAAACCACTAAGCTAAACAAAAAGGATGTGTTCGACCAGGACAAGCAAATACTTATTATTAATCAACCACTAAACAGTTTTAATTTGAAATGAAAAACGGTTTCGAGAGGCAAACGAAAAGTAAATTTCTAAAACCGAGTTTAATTTTTTTCCGAGTATCCGAACGAACTTTCAGGTCGACTCAGTAATCACAAAATGCCCTTTTTACAACTTGTATAAAAATAGAACGTATTGAAATTGATTTTTCAGCATGTGAAGCATGTACTCATCCATTATTGTGCGAATATTTCTATTCATTCGAATAAAACTGTATTGTACACATTTCTGATATAAATTTATTTTATTATACATTAATGAAATTCAAATCGAACAAAAAATATAATACACATCGTTTCAGTCTTGAATTAGATATCATCGTTGTACAAAAATACTATTAAAAAAAATATCCGTTGTGCAGATCCTCCTATACAAACTGCTCAACATTCAATTATAATGATTACAACAGAGCTACAATAAAAATGACATGACGACAGACCGATTTTCTTGGAAATCTTATTTTTAGAACGTCGTCCCGAGAGATTCCGGCAAATATTCGTCAAACTCCGAACGATTTACAGCCGTGCGCGGAGACATTGAAAAAAATATATCAATTCGAAAGAGTTTCACCTGTGACAAATGTACCTGTTATACTAATGAGACGTTACTGTTCGCGTAGAGCGCTCGTTCGACGTGTGGTGTGACTGCCGCACATAAATACTCGCAGTGCAATGTTTTGATATTGTTTGCTCGTGCAGCGTTCGTGTCAACAGTTAGCTCTCGCTCTCTCTCTCTCTCGTTCTCTATACGTGCGAACAAAAAGAACGACGCGAGGGAAAAAAGCGACAGTAAAGTTTTACAATATCACCACTATTAACATTCATAACGTTATGTAGTGGATTCCAACATGAAAGGTAATTATTCTAGAAGGTTTTACTGCATAGTTTGTATTGTACACCTACAACAACGTTTTATGTCTATTGCACGGTAAACCGTTTATGATTTTATCATCAGTTACTTTATATGTAGTTTATTTTCAGTTCGTGCCTGTGTGTTTTCTCTCATTAATGTCTTTATGATAATTGTAAACATTATACATATATATATATATATATATATATATATATATATATATATATATATATATATACATACAAGGTTGGCAGAAAAATAATTGCTGTTTATGACCTTCAAATTCATATACATGTCAAGCTTTTTTGATTTTTCTAGCTGTTTCGTGGTTCAGAAATGATGAATGACTAATGCCTAACTTTTGTGCACGAACAGTTGTGATTCAACTAACGCATTCAGTTGGTCGTTACGAACTGAAGGACGCCCGCGACCTTCTTCAGATTGCAGTCAGTATCAACGTGCAGTATTTAGTCATAGGAAAATAATCAAGAGATTTCAGTGATTCCGATGAGTTGATTTTGACAGACATGTACGAAGACACAACAATTACATTCGTTTACAGATACTCGATATCATTTTCTTTTATAAGACAATAATAAAATTGATATTCTAAGAACAGACACTTTTACGATTCAATCGTTTATTTTCGAAAGTGATTTTAGCACCGGAATTCGTATATTTTAAAATATAATCCGGACTTTCGCCGATATCACTTTTCCAATTACAGCAAATAATTATCGTATTAAAAATGATATTTCCATTAAATTATAATACATTAAATTCAAATATGTGTGTGTATATATATATTTATATATATATATATATATATATATATATATATATATATATATATATATATATATATATGTATATATATACATACATATATATAAATGAAAATATGGATTATATTTTCCTCGTCTCGTTAAAAATTCATACTTGATTGATTACACAATTTCAATTTAAAATATATTTAAATTAATTTCCATTAATGAATTAGGTACAAGCCGTGTATGCGCGTATATAAAAAATGTTTAAATATTTAATTAAATTTATGTTTATTCAATATTTACAGAAGATGAATATATATATATATATATATTTCAATATCTATCTATGTAAATATTTATGAATGTAGAATAAATGAAAAGTACTTTTAATTCAATTCGTTTCTAGTAGTTTCAGAGAAAGCTATCTCGTACGTTGAAAATTATATTAAAAATGAAAAGATTCTTGTATCAAAGACATTCGTCTAGATAGTTTATTTTTTTAAAAAAAAAAACGATATAACTTTTTTAAATGAAACTGTGAACTTCGACTCCGTTATCTCGACATCTTGAAGACGAGTGCTATTTTAAAGTTGTGTCTCTTGAACGTTTGAATAAAAGTTCAGTTTGATTTTAATCCTGATTGAAGTCTGTTATATCAATAACAGAAAATACTAGTGCATGTACAAATTCGTTCCGTGCATTTTTTCTTATAGAAAATAAATGTTTACAGAAAAATGGAATGCACTTTTCAATCGTTAAAATATCTTTCATTATTTTCTATAACTTTGCTACATCGATAACTGACAAATTCTTCATGGAATAAAAGATATCGGCTTTGAGTCGATAATGCATTTTCGGACCTCTTCCACTGTTTAAGTATTTTACATATTTTATGCGTCGTAACACTTTCCCTCAAAGCTGAATAAATTATTATTATGGCTTTGACAGCTTTTTTTTCAACTGACATGCGAAAAGTATGCAATGCCTGATATGCTGCTCTTCAAACACCATCCTATCCTCTACTGTTTTTTTGTGGTTATGCCAACTACTTGGCCAAGATGTTTTTAAATGTTAAAGTTGGCACTTCAACATCCTTAAATGTCGAGAAAATATTTTAATTTCAAACAGAGTTATGATTGATTCACTTTAAAGGCACCGAATTAATTTCGACACATAACAATATCTCACTCTGATATTTGCAGCTAACAGATACTTCATCCACTTTATATCCGTACAGACATCCCTGTCACATATTATAATTTACACGTTTCTAGAATCGATAATGATTGTACGATCAACACGAATTCGAATCAGCACAGAGTTGAGCATCGATTTCGAGAAGGAAAAAAAACCGCACATAACGATTTCCATTACGAGAATTACGATTATAATCACAGGTAAATCTAGAACAATTATGCTCGTGTAATATTCGTGACTGAAAGAACATGCAACCGGTAATAAATATTCATATATTTAATATTTTTTTTCCTTACACACACATAGATTGAAAATGGAAAAACGCTGAGCTCGATAATAAATTAAGAGATTATGTGATACGGGAACACCTTTTTAAAATAATCGCTGATCTATCATTTAATATATTGCGGTTTTGTGTTTTGCCTCATCGATCGTGGAAAATAATAAATTAATATTGCTTTATATATATATATATATATATATATATATATATATATATATATATATATAGCAATATTGAACAAAGCAACGATTTAGGACAACGTAGAGAAATATAAAAGATGTACGTTGGGAATAACAAGAGATAAGAGAAAGGCAGGATGTATACGAAAACAAACTATAATTACAGACATAATAAGCAGAATAGAGTTTTAAATGAAAATAGGCAGAATGTATTGTAACAAAAGGTGACAATCGATACAGAAGAATAATAAAAGTCCAATGGACAGATGGTAAAAAAGACATAAGAGATTTCATTACAAACTTATAGAAAATAAAGGCATTGAATCGTTTCGATTGGAACGTTTTGGTAGAGCCCTTCATCCAGCAGTGGATCTAGAGAAAGAGTTATAGGGCAAATGCCAAATTTTTGAAAAGTCGTTTACTATAATCTGAAAAATGATCAATCATATAATTCAATTGAAAATTAAAACGGAATTCAGAAAAGAGGAAGCTTTAGTCGACTTTTTCATAATAAATCATTCTTTTGTTTTATCTGAATCTATTTTTTTAAATTTTCAAGAATTTAAAATGCTTTAATGTTTGGATATCGTGTTGTGTCTCATTCGTCTAATAATGGACTTCTTTTTCATTTGGTTGAGTTTCGATAATGATCTTTTAGATTTAAAAAATAAAAAAGAAGTGAACTTAGAATAAAGTGTTAGATTGTAAAAAAAATGATATAAAATCAATTGAGAAAATACTTAAATTCAGAACAGAGTTATAAGTGATTCAATTTGAAAGCATAGAATTTATTCTTAGACCTCATAATAAACGTTCTAAGCAATGTTCCTTTTTGTAATAAGAATATAATCCGTTTATTGATTCGAATTCTAATCTGTTCAGCAACGAATTTGAATATCTAATGTCGACGTTTCGAATTTCAACACATTTTGTACACCCGTGAGATTTCGATATCATCTACTTGTACATCCATGTATATTAAAACAGTCCGTCGAAGAAAAATCGCTGTACAATAATTCAAAACGTCTCCCGTCCGCTGACAAACTTCCCGGAATCGAATAAATCTGCCCGCAAAAACTATCCGAGCACACAACAAATTAGTTCTCATATTTAACATTGTAACCCGCTGGTACAAGTGAGTTGTTGCTGAACAAACTAGATAAGTTTTATTCTCAAGCGTGTCATGTTTTATCTTGAACGAAGTATAGTAATAAAGATAATGGAGATGCAATTAATTTAATAGGCCTTTAATTAAAATGTATGAGATGGCTTTTCATAAACGTTGAAATTTTCTAATGACATATGAGACATTCGCAAACATGTTCGAGTGTGTTTATAAGCGAATGTTCCACTCGTCGTAATGGAAATTATATAAGATAATTAAAGGTTTGCGAACGGCAATAATGTTCGGAGTGAATATGTACTTAATCAAATTACGTTTTACGTTGTGCGGACGAGACGTGAAAAAAGATGTGTGTATTGAAAGTCGTCTCTGTGTGGTTCGAATGATTGTCTGCTCGAGCATGGTTCGTGTCGGTGAGATACGACGGGACGAGGTTCCTCTTTCATATCGTAATTAATGTGGAGCGAAACAACGCTCCGGCTGACATTCGTGTACGACTTATATTTCATTCAGTCGATTCGTGTTTCGATTTTATAAATACAACTATCGAAATATAAACGAGAAGTGAACGAATTTCAAAGAAATCACAAACGCAGCAGCTCCGATACTGGCGGAATTCGCTTTCACGGACGGGTTCTCTCCTCGCCCCACGAACCAACCACTTTTTTCCGATCCAAAATGTTCAATAAATCATTATCGATCATTTTTGATAGTTACTTATGCGCATTTCAATAGATAAGACACAGAAAAATCTAATTATTTCGAAATATTATTATGTTAATTGTCTCATTAATGATTTTAACATAAAAGTCAAAGTTACAGTTTTTTTTTCTTTCCACTAATTTTTTCTATGAAATTTTTGAATCATTCCTATTCAGATGCTCAGTCCGAAATGTCTGCTCAACACAAGCTCGTTCGATATCAAGCTCTATTTGTTTAGATTATGTAAAGATTACGAAACTCGAGAAACATCTTACTGCGCAAAAGATTTCTTCGACTCAGAAACCGAAAATACTTTTACTGTTTACTGGTGAAAAATGGTCATTGAGTCATTATTGATTCTATCAGTATTTCGATGGCGATGCAATCATCCTAAGAGCGTTGAGGTATAGAAAATTCATTTATCCAGACTATCAGAACTGTATTGTTAGTAGAAAACGTTTTCGGCGAGGAACGTCCCAACTAAGAAATACATCTATCGGACAAGTCTTCCCATAACCGTCCGAGGAGCACATTATCGAGTCGCCGCGAGTGCGTTGCCGTCGTGGGAGCATTGTCAAACGGTGAAGAGAAATATAATAATTTTCCATTTTGCGGGCCGGATCCGAACCGACGTTCCTACGTGCACTCGAACGCGATACTATTCCGACTGAATTTTATGAGTTTCGTTCCCAATGGAAATCAACGCCCGCCGCCCACCGCCGCGCGCGCGCACACACTCACACACACACACGCTCGCTCGCTCGTTCGTCGAAAAACTCTAATACCATATTGATAGCTCACTATCGACCTCAATAACCGCGCTTTAATACTTGTCAAATTACTTTCAGCGCGCGTTTTTCTTTTACCTCACGGGCGTAAAACTTTCTGCTCGGCCGCCGTCGTCCGTGAGTCCGACGTTCGGCTCCGTCGACGGAAAGTCTAAGCTGTTAAAAGTTCTTGATTTTATCGCGAAATAAACATGACTGCTAGTATTTCATATTGACTCGGCGCGGGATTATTTCGGCGACTATGGCGAGTGGGTGGCGGATCGTTTCGGCGAGACGCGAGTGAGGGTTTCTTCTTTTTATCTTAACACACATGCGGGTTTATCGACTCGAATACGATTTCATTTCAGGTGATATTGTTCAACAGGTACTCTGTTCGATACTAAAGCCTTTTACAATATTTTTTACTGAATTCCGAATAGTTTTAGGTAATTAGCCGTATTACAAGTTCGATTAAATAACTAAAGAGAATTGAGGTCGAATGAAACTACTTAATTGATTAATTAATTCATTTAAATCTTTCTATTCTGAAAATGATATCTTCATAGAAACACCGATAAGCAACAATCGAAAAATGATCAAGAATAATCTATTCAACATTTCTGACTCTCGGCTGGTATTACTATGATTTATTTTTCATTCAGTCGATTTGTATTTACATTTTATAGAAATAACTATCGAAACATAAACGAGAAAGAACCAATTTCAAAGAAATCACAAATACAGTTCTGGCATTGACGAAATTCATTTTCACAAATGAATTTTTTTCACATCCAACAAACAGAAAAGTTTTTTCTGATCCAATATCTTAAATAAATAGTTACTGATAGTTACTTACAATTTACCTGTAATTGATTAAAGGATGTCTGAAATTTAATAAAAAATTCCGAGTTCGAATTGACGCCTGCATATCAAGATATTGGCCTTTAATTAATAATAGCATGACTAAACTTTAATTTAAAAAATCGAGACTACGAATAGATGACTGTATGTGAAGATATGGGTCTGTAATTAATCATTGAGTGTTAGAACTTTAATAAAAAAATTAAAGAGACCGAATAAATGCCTGTATGTCAAGATATGGGCATGTAATTAATTACTGAATGTTACAACTTTAATAAAAAAATTCGTGAGCCAGAATAGAAGCCTGTATGTCAAGATTAGAGCCTTTAATAAATAAAAGCATGACTAAACTTTAATTTAAAAAATCGAGATTACGAATAGATGCCTATATGTGAAGATATAGGCCTTTAATTAACAATAGCATATCTAAACATTAACAAAAAAAATCTAGACAACGAATAGATGCCTGCATGTCCAGATATGGGCCTTTAATTAACAATAGCATGTCTAAACATTAATAAAAAAAATCTAGACTACGAATAGATGCCTGTATGTCCAGATATGGGCCTTTAATTAACAATAGCATATCTAAACATTATTTAAAAAAAATCTAGACAACAAGTAGATGCCTGTATGTCCAGATATGGGCCTTTAATTAACAATAGCATGTCTAAACATTAACAAAAAAAATCTAGACTACGAATAGATGCCTGTACGTCTAGATATGGGCCTTTAATTAACAATAGCATGTCTGAACATTAATAAAAAAAATCTAGACAACGAATAGATTCTTGTATGTGAAGATATGAGTCTGTAATTAATTATTCAGTGCTAGAACTTCTTAAAAATTCTTGAGGCCGAATAAATGCCTATGTGTCAAGATATGGACCTTTAATTAATAACAGCAAGTCTAAACATGAACAAAATGGATGTGAATAGCTAATGTACAGAAAAGTCTAACTATTCCAAAATTTTATTATGTTAAATGTCTTAACAAATATTTAAATATACAAGACAAAGTTACAGTTTTTCTACTTCCTTCTAATTTTTTCCATGCGATTTTTTGAATAACTTCTGCCCAGATTATTTACTTTCCTTTCTAAAAGTAAACAATTCCTGTTGATATATTTAGTTGATCCAGAAAATGGAGCATTACTTGAATTGATTTATTCGAGATATCCCTGAATATTTTTTGAAGTCTTTGTTATGTGTATGTATTTACTTGTTTATTTTTTACACCAGGCTAAAGAATCGTTTATTGACTTTATCGTTATATATATATATATATATATATATATATATATATATATATATATATGTGTGTGTGTGTGTGTGTGTATGTGTTTATTGTGTTATTCGTTGAAATGTATTCACATTAACGCATTCAAGATATTCAGTAACTTGACACCGGCTGTCGTCTATCTGAAGAAGCTCTTCCAGTGTACACACCGTGCGACGATTTATCGATTTTTTCATTAACACCGACACCACTTCTGAGGCCGGCCAATGATTCCTGGCGGACGCGACGTGGATAAGAAAGGGATAAAACCTTTATCGCAATAATGCGTTTACGGACAGAGAGTGTTTGTTAGTCAGTCGTCCTCTCCTCGTTCCGCCGTCGTAGTATGATTGAAATTTATCTGTTAGTCGGTTAATGTTATCGTTTCAGTACCAAACAATGCCATTGTTTCCGAACATAATCATAACTTTTTTTCGTTTACTTGTTCTGGAACGTTGTCGTACCAGTACTACACAGAAATATCGCTCGGACGAGTGGTGCCGCAGTCTGGTAGTGTTTTTGTCGACGAGATTTTGTTGGTGGTTTGTTCGTTGGTCGGATGTAACATTTATGGTCGAATTAAATCGGCTTATAAATAAATTATTTGTATAATTTACGGATAAGAATTGAAATTCTGTTAAAAATACTTCATCGAATTATGACGTTTCGGAAATGAGTCTGTAAGAAAGTCATTTTACTATAAAAGTTTGTTCATATGTGTTTTACCTCATTTTGATGATATTAAATACACTTTAAATTCATTCGCAAGTGATACACAGTGGTAGAGGCTTAAAAAAATTGAATGAATGTCAACCCATGGAAATTCCGGAACGAATTGAATAAATTGTCACACGCTTTAGTTTTTCGATTTTCTTTGACAGGAAGCGACTTGTTCACAAGAAGATATTGGTCTATATGAAGATATAGGAGTGTACTACACCTTAAAGTGTTTTGGACATTGTCAAAAAAATTCGAGAGTCCGAATAAACGCCATTATGTTAATATATGAACCTATAATTAATTATAAAATGTCTGAACTTTAATAAAAAAAAATTCGCGAATCCGAATAGATACTTGTATGTTAAGATATGGGCCTTTAATTAATAATAACATGTCTAAACTCTAATAAAAAAAATCGAGACTACGAATCGATGCCTGTATGTCAAGATATGGGCCTGTAATTAATAATAGCATGCCGTAACATCAATAAAAAAAATCAAGATTACGAATAGATGCCTGTATATCAATAAATGGGCCTGTAATTAATTACTGAGTGGTTGATCTTTAATAAAAAAATTCGTGAAGCCGAATAGAAGCCTGTATGTTAAGATATGGGCCTGTCATTAATAATAGCATGTCTTAACATCAATAAAAAAATCAAGATTACGAATAGATGCCTGTATGTCAATAAATAGGCCTGTAATTAATTACTGAGTGGTTGATCTTTAATAAAAAAATTCGTGAAGCCGAATAGAAGCCTGTATGTTAAGATATGGGCCTGTAATTAATAATAGCATGCCTTAACATCAATAAAAAAAATCAAGATTACGAATAGATGCCTGTATGTCAATAAATGGGCCTGTAATTAATTACTGGGTGTTTGATCTTTAATAAAAAAATTCGTGAAGCCGAATAGAAGCCTGCATGTCAAGATATGACCCTGTAATTAATAATAGCATGCCTACTCTTCAATAGAAAAAATCAAACTACGAATAGATGCCCGAATATCAATATATGGGCCTGCAAATTGGCTAAAAGAATTCGTGAGAGCGATTTGTGCATGTATGACTAAATATGGGCCTGTAATTAATTAAAACGTGCCTGAATATAATGGAAAAAATTCACGAGTCCAAATAGATGTCCGTATGTAAATATGAGGCTGTGTAGTTATTCTGTAGAGTATCTGAACTATGCTAAAAAAAATCGTGGATCCGTATAGATGCCTGTATTTAGTGATTTGTGGGCTGAGAAAATAATTAATTTGTAACTGTGTCGAACGTTCAAACAAAATAGACGCACAGATATTTTTTAAACAGTGCTACTTCAAGTCATTCGGATCGTCCTCGTCTCTCTGTAACGCGAAGTTCTTTTTCTTATCTCGCCGTGTACGCGCGCTTGTTTATGTCTGTGTGTGTTTGTTTACCCTCGTTCAAGACATCTCGCCGACAACCCTGTAATTATAACTTTTCACAAATGACTTTCCGACACTGGCGTCGTAAACATTCGCAAGCAAGTACACGCCCCTTGACATCCACCGGTAGTGGTAGGTAAGTAACATCTCTTCATCTATTCTACCTGCACGAAACGGCTACGATTTCAAACAATTCAAGCGTAATGAATTAAATACGACAACGTGGATAACAAACATTCACATGGTAGCACAAGCGTGATTCCGGTAACTGGTCTGATTTGTGATCATAATTAAGATGTTCGTAATATACTATCAAAGAGAGATTCGGTATTAAACGCGCGATATTAAGGAAACCGTACGTGCGTATGTGTGTGTGTGTGTCTGTGTGGGTGTGCAACGGTGGAAGCGTGTTTGAAATCAGAGTTGAATTATAGACAAAGCAGATGTGCCCGTGTGCGTGCGTGTGCATGTATGTGTGGTGCTGTAGTGTCGGTCACAGAGGACTGAAAGTGTTATATTAACGGGGAGATGAGTGATTCGCAATCGAAGTCGCTAAGAGGATTGAAATTTGAATTATAGAAGAATGATCAGTTGGAGATTTCGATTATACGAGAGATAGTCAAAAAGTAAAGTCATTTTTATACAAAAACTATGTCTAAATCCACTTTCATAAATGAATTCCTTTTTCACCTCACAAACCATACGAAATGTTTCGATGAAAAACAGACAATAAATTACAATTAATTATTTTCTTATGCACATGTCGACAGCGATTCCATCATCTCTAGAACCATCGAAAGAATAAACGCATTAAACATTCCTTTTGTTTAGTTGTGATTCATGCAGAGTCCTATTCTTCGACTAGCGTTGTCTAATACTTCAATTCTCTTTTTTAATTCTTCAGGTGTATTTGCAATATATATCTATCTATATATATATATATATATATATATATATATATATATATATATAAATGTGTGTGTGTGTATGAATGTGTATATAAATTCGTGCACGTGTACAACTGTATCCAGTGTATATTTTTAATGAATATTAAGCAGTAAATACGTGTACCTGCGTCCCGCCCTGCACACACAATACTGTGTTCAGAATATGATATGATAAAATCTCAACATATTCGGACTTTTAACTCCGGACCGTTTACACACGCTATTTATATTAAATATAAATTACCCCATTTACATTGCGTACGCGACTGAAGCTTTTACTGCGACACACTCACTCATCATGAGTAAAACATGAAATGCCTATTTCGGTAGGCGCAGAAATGATGAATATTATATTTACTAAAAGCTTGACGTTTTTATGTATTCCAATATTTCTTTTATTATTCAGATCCCTGAGGGACGCGCGTTCATAAAAAGGGTGTACGTGTGTGTGTTGTGCGCGCGACGAAGAAATATCCCCAAACATATATTAAAAGTGCATATTAATATACACACATTTGTTTCGACGTTTCGTGCGATTTTTTTTTTTTTTTGGTAAAAATTAACTGTCGTTTGTTTCGCGGACGGATCGCTCCGACTTGTGGATTTGTTCGCGCGCGTATAGATTTTTTATTCCATTATTTAGTTCGGATAGGATTCACGGACACAGGCGAAAGTGATTCAGTAATAAAAATCGTTCCAAAGCAGTTGAGATTCGTTTAGAAATAGAAATGAAAAGTCCACACGATTATACAAATCGAGCTTTTGGATATTAATAAAAAAAAAACATAAATTTGTTTTTTTTTGGTGAAAAAATTAAATAATTGTAGAAACATATATGTCTTTCTATTAATTACAAGCTAACAGACAGGTCAAATAGCAAACATTCGATTTCTTCTTAACTAATTTGCATTCTACCAAACTATTTTCAAACGCCTATTAATTATTACTGCCTTATTAGTTTGCAACAACCGTGAATGTTTTTAAATAGTTTCTAATTAGAATAAAAACAGTAATTAATTAAATATATACTTCATATGGTAATTCATAAACATACAAAACAAAACGAAGATCTGGAAAAACATCCAAGTTACAATACATGCAAGATCCGTCGCCATCCGTGCCCTGTTAAACATGCCAGTTACAATACTGCAAGGTAATGTAATAAACAGCAAGTCAACGTTATAAACAGATACGTTGTAATTCGCAGCGCGGGACAGAATTGCACTCGGAAGGAAGATCATAAACGGAAAGTTTGTAATTCAGTTTGGATTTTTGGCGAACGGCGCCGGCGACGCATCGACTCGCCGGCGATCCCACTTAATCCGACGAAAATAAACCGAATAATTAAGTAATCATGTAAATTATTTTCACAGGACAGAAATACATCGACACTCCGATAACTATGTACGGCGAAAAAAGTTTGTTGTTTTCTTTTTTTTTTTTAATATTCCGAAGACACGGAACTTCTTCAACTCAATTAAAAGTTTAACATTTGCAAGTTACAAGCTGTGCGTAAGGAAACGAAAATATTTTCAAGTGCGATTCTTGTTCGGAAAAACGAAATATACTTTTGCACATACACACACAAATATATATATATATATATATATATAAATATGTATGTATGTATGTATGTAAAAATGAAACTGAGGATAATACGTGACACAATTTTTATACAGCGAGATAGAAAATTGCAAACATCGCCCGCAATGAATACTTACAGACTGGAAATTAAACGAAAACATGTAGCGTGTATTATAAAAAAATATTGTTTTAAAAAATTGCCTCGCCATCGCGTTTTGGATGAGAAGCGGCGGAACGGCCTCCATCAGTATGTGCACGTGTTCGAAGATGCATAGAAATCCGCGCTGTAACACACACACACACGGTCTGTACAAATACGGCTGTGTGTACTTGGTGAAAAATCCAAACAGTGTCTTCACAAATCACACGAACGTTCAATCTTTGTTATCGTCCACACACACGTCCCTCAATAAGAGGAGTTGAGGTCGAATTAAATTGTTTTCAGTATCATTCTCAATAACACGAATTGATCATTTTTTATTCAATACAGTTCTCGATTGCAAATGATTTATTGCAAAATTTTGACAAGAAAAAAACTTTATTGTTTATAGAGCAGAAAATTAATTTATGAAAGTGAATTTAGCCACAATATCACAACTATGTTGTACCATTTCTATATTAACAAGTATTCATTTTTTTCAACCCTTACATTGACAAACAATGACAGTAATTTTTTTAAACACTGTGACAAAATTACTCTCCACATGGACAGTTCACTCCTTCTTCACAAATCACAGAAAATTCATACGAAAAATCATTTTCTGAGTATTAAGGTGCAAAGAAATCCAAGTTTATGATAAAAAAGATGTTTCTGTACATTAGAGCATTAAGAATAATGATATCACCATCGAAATCTAAATAATTAACAATCAGAGATGAACAGTAATTAATTATCGAAAATATGTGAATAGAAAAAAAAAGATTTAGTTTGTCAAGGAATAGGAAACTGAACTGTGAAGTGAAAAACATATTTAATAGCAAGAAAATCATTTAAGATTATTTTTAAATTTATTAATTAACTTAATATCCAGTGATTTGATTAATAAGAATACAGTTTTGACACCGTGTCTAAATTCACATTCACATACGAATTGTTTTCACCGCAGAAACCGCATAAGATTTTTTTAAAAATGTTCAATCAATCATTTTTGATTGTTATTTCGGCGTGCTTCACTTAAGTCGATGTACAGAAAAAATTCAAAATTTTCTGTATCTTAACGTTCTGAAGATGATGGCATCATCGACGAAATGCACATAAACAACAATTAAATATAATCAATAATGATTTTCGTATAGGTTTTGTAGAGTGAAAAAAGAATTAATTTATGAAAACACAATCTGAAGATCAACTCACATTTTTCAATCTTTTGTATATGATTTCCTCTTTTGAAATTCGTTATTTTCCGGTACAAACTTTTGAAGAAATCAAACATTCGCTGATGAATATTTTTTTCACCCCACAAGCAAACTCGTTCGAAGTGTTTCTTTAAAAAATGTATTTGAAACGTGGGATCGATTTGTCAAAGCCTATTTGAGGATTTTCTAAACTATCCATTTGCATATACTGTGATAAAATCTTTATGGTCACAAAACGAATTAATCAATTAGTCGACTGAATAGGGAACTCGCACTGACTCTCAATCAAGATATTCAAATCAACCCCATAGGGATACATCTTTCATTCTCGTGTATTTTATAACAACATCTAGCAACGAACACAGCTATTCGATTCAACTTCGTTCATATTTCACCTAACATCAAACGGATCCACTATGATTTTTCTCACTGATAAAATCTCAGTTTACATTTTACATATCATAGATAAAACAAACTAATATAACAATAATTTCATCCACGTCCAGCCCCGAATCTCCTGATCATAGCATATCGAGAATCACACATGTCGAAACGACAACGAACCCGAAACTTTTCGGCGACAACCACGACACATTAATGAATCGTTTGGATCGAATACATGTCGGTACACATTGGGAAAGTATTCTTTTTGGAATTATTCGAAATTAATTATGTATGACTGATAGAAATCATTTACTGGAAAGAATGAAGCACACGCGTGAAAAACGATTATTGACAGTGTTCAAGCGATTCGGAAAAAGTGTTGCGATGTGGGGATTTTTTTTCGAACCGGATTAATTCTAAATTTAACATTTTTTTTATCATATTTTGTAAAATACATTTAAATTGTTAAATGTGATTATAAACGATTTTAAAAACAAACAGCTAATTCCACTGGTGAGAGTAATATAGGAGAATAAAAAAAATATAAATACCTTACAGAAAGATGTAAACAGATTCATACCTGAAACAAAAAAGAAATTATTAGTAAAACTGATTTATTGGTGTATTTATATTAGAAATATAAACATATGTATAAAATCTATGCTTAAAGTATCTATTTTCTAAATTAGGAAACAAAGAAAGTTTCTTCTTCCTCCCTGGTCCTTCTATACTCTGGCTGTTGTGTTAACTGTGTGAAGGCTGGTTAAATTACTTATGTATATGTATATATATATATATATATATATATATATATATATATATATATATATATATATATATATATATTCACGTTTATTTTAGCACCCAGAATGAATTCCTGACATCTGACCATTAAATAAAACAGCGTTAAACGAATCTTCTTGTAATATATCATCCATCCCATATAGAATGTATATAGAATTTCGATATAACATGAATGAACTTTAAAACAGATCTGACCTTCTTGGTTTGATACAATTCTTTGTTTATTTGAAAATTATAGTTTATTAGAAAATCAGTGCATGTTTAAACATCTGCCCACACAAAATAATATCCAAAACATAGCAATATGTCTGGGAAATTATAAAATTTGTTTACATGTTTCATTCTTTTCTAAGACTCGTAAAATCGTAGAGCGCTGTATCAAAACAGCGTTAATCGAGATAGCGCTAAACAAGATTTCCTTATATATACATTTATTTACATAGTCAAAAATAGAAATAATTGAAAATTACATTCAGGTTCAAAACTTTACCAGGAAGTGTCTATTTAGATATATTTTCACAAAAATTACAAAGAAGATTTTTTTCCATGTTTTTTTTAGATTCTAAAAGTTGGAAAATCTGGGAGCATTATATCGAAACAGCGTTATTTGAGCGAGTGTTGAACAAGGTTCATTTGTATATATATATATATATATATATATATATATATATATATATATATATATATATATATATATATATATATATAGATAGATAGAGATAAGGAGGAAAAAAACGAATTGATTCCGTCACACAAATTACAATAACAATTGTTAAAAACCCATTACAGTTACAATCGAACAACAGCGAGTCTCTGCTCATTTTTAATTTATTCTAAAACAGTTAAAAGTAAAACTATGTACGTAAAAAAGCGCACAACCCACAAAAAACCGAACGATTCCATTCCGTTCCGATGTCCCGTTAACGGATCGGAAAAAAAACGCAT
Organism: Acanthacorydalis orientalis; assembly: GCA_034766995.1. Taxonomy (NCBI): domain Eukaryota; kingdom Metazoa; phylum Arthropoda; class Insecta; order Megaloptera; family Corydalidae; genus Acanthacorydalis; species Acanthacorydalis orientalis. Next base: position 36,699,864 of record CM068321.1, on the reverse strand, counting down.
GTTCAATTATCAGCTCCACTGCATATTTCTAAAACAATCGGAGGAAGTAACCGAAAGAGAGGTGGAATATAAGTGGATACGTGTGATGGCTGGTTACACAGTGATGCGTAAACCGCTTGTTGAACACAAACGAGGCGGTGCCGCGGTGCAGACCTCGACGTTCCAGCGGCCTCGGTCCCGTTAGCGGCGCGGACACCTCGCCCACCCACGCACAGCAGACAGACCCGCATATCGTCGCGTGTGTGTGCGTCGCATACAGGCGAAAAAATTATAATAACCGATCGAAAATCGAGATCGAGTTATGTGTAAGGTTTTTAGTTTGTCACGGAATTGATTACCAGGTGTAAGTTCAACGTACAGGTGTTTAATTATTCATAGTGTTCGTACAGAAAACGACACACTTACAGCTCACATACAGTCTAGTAAACAATGTAAACGACGCTTAAAGTTTCTAATATCGATCCGTTTCACTTGTTCGTAATGTCATCAACTGTAGTTCTTTCTATAACTCTTCTTGACGAATATATCCGGTGTTTAAACGAAGCGATGAATACTTTAAAAATAACAACTGATCGCAATATAATTGATGTATAAAATAAAAGTCTAATTGCGTTCAAATACAGAAACTATTGTCCAACTATTGGAATTAATATCAATCATGTTTAGGTATTAAATTGTAATCAACTAAATTACACGAAATGGCTTCGAGGCATTGGACCGTAACACGAATTAGTGACCCACGGGTCAAAATAGTGAGTTCTATGAATGATTAATAGTTTCGAGCCGAGTGACAACAATAGATATCTCATCATAAAGGATTAACTATCCGTTATAAAAACAATTTCAACTGTTGAATGAACCGGCTCATATTTTTGTATCAACTTCTGTCAAACATAACAAACACAAACACGTACTGTTTTTTTATAATGCTCTTTATAGAGTTGTATCTCTTATTAATGTCACTCAATTTATTAAAAAAAACCTTTTCACAAGTAAATTATTTTTTTATCCCACTCACAACAGACATTTTTCTACTTAAAAATGAATAGATTCAAATTTTTCTATATTTAAACGCTCTAAGGATGAAAGAATTGTCATCGAAATATGTATCAGCAACAATCACTAATCATTGAAGTTTTTCGATACGAAAATGTATTAAAAGTCTGTATCGAGACAGATACAGACTCTCTGTGCTTGCACTCAGAGGATGATAACATTTCTAAAATCTTCATAGAAATAAAAATCAATCAATGATTTTAATAAGAAATGTTCCTTCTGATAAAATCATTATTTTTTACGGAAATAGAAATGTTTTAAATTGTTTTCATTACAATTTCGCTTGCAAGAGGGATTCGAAATATCCGGACTTTTCAGAACGTGAACCACTAGTACATTAAGGTTGTAAATATATTTTTTTTTCAAAACCGCATCAGATATTCAATCCTAGCCTTGGAATTTCTAATCCGAATCGACGCCTCAATAAAAACGTACATTAATAATCACCCGAACATACCAATTAAGTTATGCAAATCCGCATTCGGAATAATTAAGAGGCAATCCCATTCGAATGCACAATCACTCATTCATCACCGGCTGCATCATCTATGCTCGTGTCTGCACATGCAGACACACACAAGTACATTGTTTGCACGTGATTATGCAAGACGAATAACACACCGGATACAGCTATTGCGAACTGAATTTCCGTTCGTCTGAAAATTATTCCAATAAAGTTTCAGCTCATTTGTTCAGTTAAGAATTTCAATTATGCATCTCTTGTGCACGTTCGTCTGATTGCCGAAGCGGCCGTACACATGATTTAATAAACTTTCAACAGTTTAGACGGATCAATCTGTTTGAATGTTTGTATGTATGATCTTGATGACTTTTCGTAACACCTCCTCGACGAAACAGTGATTAATTCCTGTGTGAAACTTACACGATATACATTTAATCCTAATTAATAAAGTTTCACTGGAACTTGACACTGATGAAAGTTTTTCTACTTTAATTCCTGTTCTATATATATATATATATATATATATATATATATATATATATATATATATATATATATATATATATATATTAATGCTGATATCAAGTGAAAGCCATTACAATTAACGATAATGTAATATCGGCCGTTTTAAATGCTACTTTATAAATGTTCAGTAATTAGTGAAATGATCTTCGAGTTAACCTTTTACTTTGAATAAATTGTACGAATTTTTTCTAATTAGACAAGAAGCTTTTACTACACTTGCTGCGGAGTGGGAAATATATATATATATATATATACTTGCGCCGAGCACTGTAATCTACAGTGTTTCTTTAATGGCGTCGTACAAAAATGTACCCGTCGCGCAGGTATTTCTCTCTTTAATACTGTTTACTTATGAAATTTTATTTCATTAAAGTATAACGTTGTTGTTGTTTTTGTAAAAATAGAATAAAGGACCAGTTTTAATTTCTAAATTTCTAGATATTATTCAAGGCGAACCGTCAATGGAACAAGAAAACATGTTTTGGTTGAATGTGTGCGTGTATTTTTCGAAGAATGGACGATTTAAGTTCAAATATTTTATTGTTCGAATGTAAAATAGCTAATACGTTCGAGAATAGTATAAACGAGAGAATAAAGAATTAACGTGCATACATTTTCATTCAATTAAGATACAGTGAGAAGCACTTTAACAGGAGAAAAGATGCAATTTCGCAAATAAGAGTGCAGTGTGTATTTCACCCCAGCCAGAGCAGAGATCCCGAAGGGGTTGCGCCCCAAGCTTTAAAAACCACTGCACTAGTAAACGGATAGGATACGCCCGCTGACGACAATCTGTCGGTAAGGAAAACATACAATTTTCAGCTGAAGCTCGGGCGTTTCGAGACGTTCACTTTTTTTTCTCTCGTGAACATCAAACGATTTTTCGCGGCGTCCGTTTAAGAATTATGGATGTCGTTTCTGAACGACACTGTTGTAATTAAATTGTTTCTGCGATATAAATATACATTTTGTTGCTGAATGACGATCAGAAGTCTTTTACAGCTCGGAAGTAACCGGTAATAATCGGCTTTCTTGTTTCAACAAATGTTCAATAAACGAATTTATTTTTCGGGGAATTTTTTACTATTTAATGTTAACACTTGAATGTGTTCTGATTCAAAACGGGATAACACGCAGAGGTATGGATAAAAAATAAATGAAAACATTTTATTATACAGAATACTGCACAATAAAACGATTTCTAAATGCACAAATCTTATCAGAGTGTTTGGTTTGCTTTTAGTTTAAGAATCGATGAAAAAATAAACATATTTTAACTGACAAAAAAATAACTGATTTCATTTTATTTAAACACACTCAGAAAAAACAAATTCGAAAAATGACCTCTTGAAATTATGTTTCTTATCCTGGAAGTCACTATTCTTTTTGTTTATCTATGATCGACTTTGTCTTTCGACATCTTCGGATGAACACCGATTGATTCTCAATACCCATCAGTACTCAATCAGTACCCATATAAAGTAATCAAAAGACGAAACCGGTCATAGAGAAACCAAAACAATGAACACTGACTTCAAGGAAAATAACGTTTGGTCAGTCAGATTAAAAGAACGTTTTATTCTTTTTACAAAAGACTAACTGGGACAGTATTTTCAAATTTCAAGAAAAAATAAACAATTTACAGAAAATTCTCAAGTTCATTTAACAGAATTGTTTAAAGTCAATGTTTAAATTTTTTAATTGAAAATATGTATATATATTATTAGGTGTAATAATTAATTCCGTGCATTTAAATCGAATCAGTCATAACTCTGTTTAAAACTAAAATATTTTCTAGTCGATTTCAGATTTTTAAATGCCAACCTTATCATTTAAAAAAACACTAAACATCTTGACCAAGCAGTTTGGTATGACCTCACATAACAGTAGTGAACATGATGGTGTCAAATATTAAGCATTGATAACTTTTCACATCTCAGTTGAATGATTTGTTCAGCTTTGAGGAAACGTGCGAGTCCTTTCATTATACTAGAAAAGTTTGAGTATCTCTATCCAAATCTTTCTCTTACTTTTTTCCTAATCGCTTGTAAATAAACTTGAAATCTGATTTGATTTGAATATTGGCTCTGAGATCTGTCTGAATCTGCTAAATAATAACTTGAATAGAGATATAAAGTGCATACATATTAAACTAGATTGAGCTAGTTAATTGGAATCGATATTAATTGAGATTTTTTTCTTTTATAGACAAATGCGTTTGTTTTAAACTTGGATAAATGACAGGTTAATTTTATTCACCAAAATATTAAATTTAGAAAATCAACCGCACAACAAGTAAATAAAAATGATAAATGAGAATAGTGGATGTCTAAAAATATTATGTTTCTTTTCTGATCCCACCTCTTCATTCATTCTCTCTGAACGAATAATTATAGGTTAATAATGTGAAGACTATTTTATACATTTTCAATGATAATGAAGTCGAAACGTTTCAAATGAATCCATTACTTGGCGTGCAGAATCTCAGAAACCTGTCGAGTGGCGATATTCAAATTCGTCTGTTCATTCTTTCAAGCACTTTTAATGATCGTTCATTTTCACTGCGAGCGACGCTTGGTTTATCCTCACATCCGTCGTCTCCCGCCGTTCTTTGGACACGGAACGAGAAAAAAAATACACATGAATCATTCTAGAGTAGGGGAACCGAAATGACATAACAGACATCGTACATAACATTTTCATTTGGCATTTTCACCCTTCGGTTCGCACAGGGCGAGTGTGTGGCTATGTCGAAGGGCACACACGCGCGTATTTCATGCGTACGACGGGGCGCAGGCACGGTTTATAATTTGTGTACATCGTACGCAATGCGTAGGTAACCTCGGGCCACTACACCGTTCCCGTGCGTCGGGGTGGCGGATAGAGAACGGCGGGATGAGAACGAGCAGTCAGTCGGGCGGACGACGACGACGACGCAAATGGTAGATTTATGTTGTAAGAATTATACCAATTAGTGAAAACGAATCGAGTGTCGCGAGATGGAAATTGTTCTCGCCGACGAAACTTCGACGTCGTGTTTCAACTTTGTCTCCTGTTTATTTCATCCACGCGCGCGCGTTTTTTTTTTTTTTTTGACAGACACGTCCTGGAAGCATCACCGGGCAGGTTCTGTCGTCGCCGAATATTTTTAATGATACAAAGTTCTGTTTGTTCTCGTCGGATGTTTTTTTTTTCATGACGGGCAATTATGGTGTTGTCGCGAGTACTGCTGAAAACTTTTGATCTTCGGCAACATCTCCGGTTTTTCATAACACTGTCATTTGTCCGCGTGGAACATTTTTAATTCTAATGTTTATATTCAAATACACGTACACTTATATGTATTTGAATACCACCCTGATTTTATATAAAATATATGAAAAAATTAAATCGGTGCCTTTATTTATAGAAAATGATTACTTATTTATGAAAAAACAGAAAACATTTCAATCCACAAAATATCCTCCATTATTTTGTATAACTTTGTTCCATATGTAGAGTATCTGGTGAATACCTTCTCGAAAGAAAAGAGGGTGACTTTAAGTCAATACATTTTCGGACCTGTTCCACTGTTTTAACATTTCTTGCAAGTATTATGCATCACAACACCTTTCTCCAAAGCTAAACAAATCATTCCCGTAGCTTCGGTCCAAAATATATAGTATTTTCGAACGTTAAGGTTGGCACTGCAAAGTACTAAGACGACGAGAAAAGATCTTAATTTAAAAAAAGAGTTATGAATGATTCGATTCAACGGCACCGAATTATTTTGTACACCTTCTCTATAAACTGAAACTATTCACTAATATAGATTAGAATAAAGAGAAGAATAAATCTATAAATGTAAATTCGTGATTGATATTCTTTGTACAATACAAAAGCTCATACGTTTTCATACACTGAGCTTTGGAAAATATGGAAATCAATTCAAAACCGGTAATCGAATATGATAAATATATATCACAAAACTTTTTTCTATAATCTCTTCTAACTTTCTTTTCCTAGTTGAAAAAAGTTAACATGTAAAAAGTTTCTGTTTTCCAGCAAAATTAAATTCAAAAAACATCTAACCTTTTCCAGTACGGCAAAAAAACAAACGATTTCCGTAATTAAGAGCACCTCTCCGTTCGACTATTTCATTCTTTTCCCCATTTCGAATCAATTCATTTAACGCCCCTTCATTTGACATCCGATACACGAGATAAAACCGTACTACATATTAATTTTTCTCCCATTAGATGCACAGATAAATTCGGCGCAGCATCGGCACACGGACGCTCGTCTCTGTCCCATGCATTCCCCCATATCTATTTACTTTTTTTTGCAAACGTGTAACTAACCGTGACAGATCATGGTTGATATTGCCTGTTGTCCCGCGGTTATAATTCTATCTGACAACTTATATGATGATTTATCGAAATAGAAAACCGTACATACAATTATTTCGGCGCGTTAACAAATCTTGTCGCAAAATAGGGTCGATAGACGATAGGGGGAGGGCTCAGTCGATGGCCTGATAAAAAAATATACACGATGTTGTAGCACACTGAACAACTGTTTGATTTTTTTTCACGGCGTGGAGCATACTTTTATGTAATTATTAGTTCAGGTGACGCAAAACCACACAGGCAGCTCTTTGATACAGCTGAATCGATAATTAATAATAAATGCCCCATTTATATATATATATATATATATATATATATATATATATATATATATATATATATATATATAGCTTCGATCAAAAAGTTCCAGGAATTTTAAAATAAACACAAAATATTTAATTATTCATTAAAATTTACTTTGTCGCCTTCAAAGTATTCTTCATTGCTTGTAATATATATATATATAGAGAGAGAGAGAGAGACATACAGAAATCATACAAGGTTAAATTAATTTTACAGGTGCAAAGTTCAAATCCGACCGACATTAATGCTACACATAATCATATCGACATAATTAGTGCTAAATGAATGAATGGACTTCAAGTTATGTGAATTCCGAATCGCCTGTAAATAAAACACACCGAATATAAAAAAAGACACATCCGAAACACGTGCGTATTTTATTCTATTTTATTTTATTTTTTTTTTGCATAATATAACGAATTCCAATTCAATTTCAAATCGAAACCGAGGGCCATCGGCTATTTGTATACCTTTTTAACATTGCTTTTATTTACGTTAACCGACGAATTTGATATAAAAGTGATATTAAATGAGATTTTCGATAATTCCATGCGTTCAAAGATTCTTTCTCCGTTCGCGAAGATACAAGGAACAGCTCGTTATAAAGAAATATATAAATAGTCTCCTACATATGAACGGTCGAATCTCATTCGATTTCAGATTGAAAAATATTAATGTGTAGTATTTTTTCAAGCTGATTTTTTTTAAAAAAAGCTCTTGTCGAATTCATTTTTCTTTATTGAATGTCTTGTATATTGGATTAAGTACTTTCTTAATCATCGATATTTTACTCTTTACAATCTGTTTAGTTTTATTAAATGTGTGTGTTTTTTTTTTATAATAAATAAATCCAGATTTCTAGCAAAAAAAACTATGCGACGATACATATTTTACTAAAAAAATGATAAGATTGTTTTATTTTCGAACAAACAAATCTATGAAAGAATATATAGACACAAAAAATTATTTCGAAATAAAAATATGTTATCGATATAATCACAAAATACTTCAACTGAAAATTGAAGTGTTTTAATTTATAAATGAAATTAGAACAGAATGAGCAACTGAAAAAAATCATATCGAAAAGAAACAAAAAAAGTAACAGTCTCTTTCTAAGCAAGATTAAAAATATTAATCGAATTTAAAATAAATTCATAGACTGCGAAACAGAAATAACCTTTCACAAATGAATACTTTCTTCGCCACACAGAAACCGACAAAATGATCAAAAAAAAAATGTTCAATAAGTCATTATTGATTATGTTTGATCGTTGCTTGTACGAACTTCGATGGGGATGCGATCGTCCACGGATTTTTCAGTACTTTGACGGTCGGGGATGATGGAATCGTCGTCGAAAAATTATTCAACATTTTTGATTAGAAAAAGTGTATTGGTTTGAAAAATGGATTTGTGAAAGTGATTTTAGCCACAGTGTTAATTTGTGATAAGTTGTACACTTTAACAGCACAAAAAGAAATGGTCTTCATTCAAGTTATTTATTTGGAAATAAATAATTAAAATTCTTATGGATTATCTATGGTACTGTAAAAAATTATTCGATTTTGTCTTTTCTAGGACCGTTTTCAGTCATCATCTTTAGGTAAATATTTGTAAATCGCTTCTAAAATATTCCAGTCGATTATTTATACCGAACTGTAATTTTTATACATAGTTTAAAATCATCCTATTTACATTTCTAGGATCAATTCAAAAACATCTACTTGAAGATGACAAAAGTTGAAACTATTTTAACAGAATTGTGGTCGTTATGCTGGAGTCATGAATTACATGGACATGTCGGAGGATATCCCTACAATCCTCAACTCTTACAACCAATCAACCAACTACTGAGACTATTTAATTCGTATGTAACTGTTTAAAAAAGTTACTTGCGATCTGATAGTGTTTCTCACTGATCCTAGTTTCCTGGTATCTAATTTTAATTGTTTCACATAATAAAATATGTTTTATGAATAAACTAACAGTTAATGAATCATAGTATAACACTGTGTAAGAGACATACAGGGGGAGCTAATATCTCTCGATCATCATGAAAAGGTTAATCGTTATTCTGTATTTTCCTATGTACCAGTTAGTCATCGTCAGTGGTCCCAACGACCGAAGACGAATACACCCACTTCAAACGTGCATCTTTCATTCAACTCTTTACAATCTCTCCGTAATGTTGATATTTTATTACATTGCTTACACACATTCGTCCGGTACAGTGGTCGTGTATGTCCCAGTGTTACATGTCGTCACTCTTCAACCATTCGAATCGATCCGCTCCTAATTAACATTCAAATAGCATTTTCGTAACGATCGTTTGAAATAATGAAAAAGTAATTATCATTTTTCTTTGTTTTTCCGTTCTGTTTTGCACGCATTAATTACAGAATGGAAATACCTTCCCGTACGAATTGTCCTAGCAAATAAACAACAAAAAAAAGCACACACACAGACGGCAAAGCTCACGAGCCGGCACGTTTTTTCCGTAGGAATTGTCATTATTTGTATGAAAAATGTATCATTTTTCAATCAGCATCGTGTTACGTTTTTTTTTTACTACTCATACCATACATTCATCTCTCATATATTCATTTATTTATATATATATATATATATATATATATATATATATATATATATATATATATGATATCGTACGAGCATCCAGAAGCCATTAAATAAAATTATGTCGTGCTTTTGTGTTCTGTTTGCAGATTAAATTGACAAAGCGAGTGTTAGAAACATTGTTAGGATTTTGAAAAGAAATATGATTGGATTACTTTTGCGTTTGTTGTCTGATATAGATAATTGTGAATCATTTTTCTGAAGATTTTAAACTTGATAAAATGTATACACGAGCGCGCACGTGAAATATTATTATTATATATATATATATATACCTGAACCTGTTTGCGTCTGTTTCGAACATCTTTTTTCCGTATACGTGTATCGGTGATTCAATAAATAAAAGCACGAGCTTTGTGAAATTTTGTTCCGAACTCAAAAACACAAACAGATTATATTTTCTTTCTACGTCGTACGATTGTTTTTGTCAATGTTACCGAGTTGATTTCTGCGATCCTTTATTTAAACGTGTTCTTGTTTTTTTTTGGCTTAGTCTTAAATTATGCTCGAGGATGACTGGTCCAATCGTTTCGCTTCGGTACGACGAACAGATATTGCATGTAAATGTGATTTTAATCATTAGAATTTAAATCAGTTTTCCATTGATCAGTTTTGATTCTTAATGAAACGTATTTTGATGACGATGATTTCACTTTAAGCGCTAGCACCGAGATACATGAAAAAATAATGATTTTTCTGCACCTCGACGCGTCAAGATGATACGCGGAAGATGATAAAATGATGCCATCGAGATACACAGTACTTGAATCTATTGGATGTGCAAATTAATTCGGTGCGTTTCGTATAGACAATGAACGTTTATGGATGAATGGAATATATTTTAACATTCAAAATATCCACCACTATTCTGTATAATTTTGCTCTATTTGTCGGGCAAGTGACGAACACCTTTGTCGAAAAAAATTTTTGCGGCTTTGAATCGATAAAGTCGTAATGCATTTTCAGACCTTTTCCACTGTTTTAGCATTTTTTTGCACGTTTTGTGCGCCACAAAACCTACCCCCATAGCTGAACAAATCATTACCTCGGCTTCGTCAGCATTTTTTTTTCAAACTAGAGTGCAAAAAGTGTGCAATGCCTGATATGCTGCTTTTCGGAAGCCATCGTGTTCACTACTGTTTTGTGAGGTTATGTCAACAGCTATATAGTGTTTTTAAATGCTGAGGTTAGCATATGAAAATCCTAAAACGACGAGAGAACATTTTAATTTAAAACAGAGTTATCATCGATGCAATGCAAGGGCACAGAACTAATTTTTATACTTAATATTTAAGAACTAATCAGTAGATATTTGATATTATTGATCATTTTTGATTTTTACTAACATGTGATTCGCCGACGATATTTTCAGATTCGGAGCGAGCACCAACTTACAGAAAAATCTAAAAAGTAACGATTCTTCTGCACGTTGATGCTTTAAAAATGATGGAAAATCGAAAGATGATAAACGGTGCTATCGAAATACACCAAACTTGAATATACAAGACCTGCATCACAAATAGATTCTTTTCTCGTTCCACAAAACACATTTCCGGTCAAGAATATTCTAACAATCATTACTGATTGTTGCTTATACGCACGGTCATTGATTCATTGAACGTTTTTTCATCAGAAAAGATTTGTGTGGTAAGAAAAGAATCCATCTGTGAAAGTGAAATTAGTGTCAGAACTGCATTTTACTAATGCAATGTTCTGATATAAATAGATTCGACTGACCATCATTCAAAATTTTATAATAAGAAACACTGTGCAAATTTCAATGATGATCTTTCTACACATTGTTATTTTTCACAAAGGAATTCTTTTTTATTTCTATTTTTTGAAATATTTTAAGCAACCCCTTCGATTTGAAATAAATTAATACTAGATATTTTTTCCATGATAATCTACCTTAAAAATTTATGTTACTGAATGGATAACGATGTGTTTTATTAATTTGAGTGTCAGTTTTTCTGTAACTTCATTTAGCAAATATTAAACTAATAGTAATTTTAAAAACTGAAGAAACTTACATGTAGTATGGAATGTCAATGTGTTTACAGAACTTAGAATATATATATATATATATATATATATACACACATACATACATACATACACACACACACACATATATATATATATATATATATATATATATATATATATATATATGAGATATTCTTGTAAGAAACTATTTACTTAATAACAGGTTTTTAAATCGTCTCTTAAACGCGTACCATCATCTTCACAGCACCGAAGAAGCACAGACAAATCTCATCCTTGCACTTCTCGCTTTCAATTCGACCACGACGCTCACCACCGAGAACGATTCCTCAACTCGTGTACGATTTCCGTGAATTCTAAAACCGAAACATGTGTATCGGATACACATCGGTCCGTTGTGTCCCCGTAAATAATTTTCCGTGCGTACGAAAGAAGACAAACGGACGAATAGTCAGTTATCGACGCCGATTACCGGATCCGAGACGACGTTCCGTCTGTGTACGATCGCGCGTATCACTGCATTATTCGTCCCTTGTTCGAATAAAAACTTGAATTACTTTTGAATAATTATACCCGGTGGGATTCACTGACGCACTCGCCGCGAATTTTCTTTCGGAGTATGTTTTTTATTAGGGGACGGAGGTGTATGTTGTAAAAACGATTTTAATATTTATATCATTTATCTTAATGTATGGAAATTTGTTTGTGTTGTCGGAGTGGTGGGAAACAACTCCTGCTCTGATAGATCAATTCTGTCCGTTTTTCATGGATTTTTGTCTCCAGCTGGTCCTATCAGGAACAATATTTCTCAGAATTAACGGTTTGATTAGATGACAGAAGTCAATTCCCGGAGAATTTCCGCGTAGACATTAAAATATAATCACAGGAAAAGTACTTGACAGTAGCAGATTTATCAAACTGAGAGAGACATATTTGCTTATGTTTTTATTTGAAAAACAAGATAAATTAATTGATTCTGTCATGATTTAGAATTTTATTTAGATTGGATTTAAATGATTTTTGAAACAAAATAATATGTAATTACCAACTGCTATTATCAGTAAGGAAGTAGTCAGATTGAACTAATATTCAGACATTAAGAAAACTGTTTACTTTTTTTTAAAAAAAATAACCATCCCCATATTATATATATATATATATATATATATATATATATATACAGCGTTTGTGTGTAATTTTTTATCTTGTCTTAAGAGAAAACCGTTCTCATCGCCGGTATTATTTGGGCTGATGGGAGTATATTTCAAAGTAATGGTCCACTTAAACCTATAATTGAATAAATCCGTCATACTTATGTTGTCGAGTGACGAAAAAAAAGTGTCAAAAAGCCCGTACACATCGAACAAAGTTAATACAACCAATTTACTTGCAGTATTTGCATCGTAAACGCACACAAAAGAAGTGAAGACGTAGAAAAAAAAAACACAACATTAATGATAAATAATGACGGAGCGAGCAGGTAATTCTACAGAAATTCCATTTCCTAAAACGTCAAAGTTGCTCGACGTCACGTTACGACATACTTTGTTGTGCCGCCGTCGCCTTCTCGCGATATTCAAAGAGGAGATCTGCAGCGAGCAGGCAGAAAAAAAGCTGGCGACGAAAAGCTTTTATAAAGTGATCTATCACGACGTTCACAGACTCTATTGTTGAACGACGGCGGCGTCCCTTTCAAGATTTTTATAAATGACGCGTCGTCAGAAATTTTATTCCGCTCATGATGATAATTTTCACGCTCCATTTATCGGTGTACGTCGGCAGATGAAATCAAGAGATAATGGACTGTTTACACACAGAGTGAATTTTCAGTTTATTGAATCGAATCCGCTCGGCCGGATCGTTTTGCTAGCGCGCCGCGGTGCGGATCGCTCTTAATTGATTGATCCGCTGTTTTGTAAATATTAAACGAAATACTCTTCGACGCATCCGGCAGCGTGGATGGATATCCGCGAGGACACTTTGCGGCCTCTGAATGTGTTCGGTTTCGCTGCGAAATCGTATCGGTGCCTCTTCAGGGACTTCGATGCGCACTTCTATCGAAATTACAAAACTAAATTGAAGCTCGAACGCTCCCTGTCAATCTTTTCAAAATTAATCCGATCGAGAATTCGTTTTATTCTACAAAAATGCTTACAGGACATTTCAAGAGTCTCACTTAGTCAACCGCACGTTTTTCAATTTAACAAAAAATAAGCTTCCGAGTTTACTAAAGATTCTGTTCCGGTGCTCTTATACATATTCGATTTAACAAGTTTTCCAGTCTTACATCTTAGTCATCACAACAATTTTTACTGTTTTAATCAAAACTGTTTACATTAATCTAGTCTTGTTTCACTATGTCTCTAACGAGAAAGAACAGGATACAAGAAAAAAGACAAATATATAAAACAAGACATTATAATAGAAGGATGTTCGAACTATTTCCTCAACAAAATCGATTTACTGAAACATTGTTAAAATGTTACTGAAACGTTACTGAAATGTTTTCCCATATCCTCTATAGTTTCTCGTTTTAAAGGCGTATGCATCAATCACGAGTTCTAATGACCACAGTGATCGACATATCCTTAAACTCAAATTTATTCCTTTTTTATTTGGTCAAAATGCACGGATTTACATTTACCTCATCCGTTTTCCGATTAAATTCTGTAGCATTTCGATAAGAAAAAAAATATTCGCTACGCGAGAACTGAAAATTAATTGAATATTTTATGTATTCCATTCATCATCTTCTTTTAAGCTAGCCTGTTTCTGTTCTCCACTACTAGCTTCGGCACGAGTTTCATACTCAAGTAGATGTTGACGACTAATTCCAAATCGGATTTATTTTCTATTTATAAACGTTTTTAGATGAGGTCTGGATATGTGCGATTTGTTCTGTATTTACTTTGTTGTTCTAATATTTCATTTTCATGTTTATATATTCCCAAGCGTTCGAGACTTTGATTTTAATTTAAAACATATACAAATATGTAAATAACGATAAATACTTTAATAAAATTATTATAATTATTAATATGTGATTAACATCTATCAATTAAAATCAGTAATTAACATCGATCTAAGGATACCAAGTGTACTGAAACCAGTAGTGGAAAACATACAGCTGATCTATTAAGTCTACAAATTAATTCGGCATCCTTTATTTATAGAAAATAAATGTTTACAGAAAAATGGAATACATTTCAATCCATAAAAGATTCCTCATTATTTTGTATAGCTTTGCTTCCTCTGTCGGCTTCCTTGTCGAAAAACAGATAGAGGCTTTGAGAGTTGATGAAATCGAAAAATGCATTTTCGGACCACATTCACTGTTTTAGAACATTTTTTGCATATTTCATGCGTCACAACACCTTCCCACAAAGCTAAACTAACCAGTCATTCCCGCGGAATCAGTAACATTTTTTTCAACTGGAATGCGAAAGGCGGTCAATGCCTAATATGCTGCTTTTCGGACACCATCGTCTTCACAACATGTTAAGGTTGGCACTTCAACATCATAGAACGTCGAGAAATTATTTTAATTGAAAATAGAGTTAACATTGATTCGATTTAAATGCACCGAACTGATTTTTACATCAAATAAAAAAGACAAGAACCACAACGACTATGTGAAATACATACAAATATAATTGTTGTGAACGAAACTATCCGTAAAGTAAATGAAATTAATTTGTTAAGCCGAATCGATAAACTAATCGATGAATCTATTAAACAAAATCCAACAACATGTGATTAGATTTGCTTTTAGCAACCGACTCTACAAAATGTTTGATCTGTCATACCTTTTGTTACCTGTTCCAGTTATATTTCATATATAAATTAAATCACGTAATGAGATCAAAATAAAAACGTTTCGCCCACAATCTGACTACACTTTTCGGTCGACTTGTCCGAATTCGATTAATGTACACTTATCTCGGTCCCGAATCGCAAACATACGGCCGAATTCGAAATATTTACGGTTGAAAATGTATATCTTGCTTTTTATCTTTACATATTTTTTTTTTATATGAAAAAGCAAAGTAAGTTAAATATTATAAAAAAATATATATATCACAAATCAATATTTGAATATACTTTTGTGTATGAATTTACATATATATATATATATATATATATATATATATATATATATATAATTATCACACACACACACACACATTACTCAAGCCAAAAAGCAAATGCAAACGAGATATATAAAACAGATACAATTACTTTCTTTGCACCTACATTACATATACATTACATTTCGAACCAATCTCTCTCTCTCTCTCTCTCTCTCTCTCTCTCTCTCTCTCTCTATATATATATATATATATGTATATATAAACACAGAATGTATAATGCAATCGGTTCGGGTGACCAGGTTATGTGTGGAAAGTATTACTTCAATCCTAGCTCACGGTCGACGTTGTTTTTCGCACAAAAGTAAATCCTGTTTTCTTTCAGAAGGGTTACTCTGTTTTACAAATTCTAATGTATTTATATATTGCATATACATATGTACATATAAACGTGTATATATATATATATACATATATATATATAAACATAAATCAAAAATTCAAGTTGCGACTTGGAAATAGCTACTGGAATTATAATTTTTGTTATTGTGGCCGATATCGATTGTCTAGAAATGAATGGTGCCAAGTTGAAGATAATGAACAGGGCGTCTGATGAATTAAAATATTATTTATATCAAATAATTACCTTTAATTTACTCAAAAATGTATTATTTGAAATTCATGGACTTCAGCAGCTAAATTTACAAACTTCTAGATTTGATCGATTTATAAAAAAATAGGAAATATAATTCCTTGACAAAACATTTTATTTGATTACAGGCACTTTCTAGAAGACAACTATACAATTTTTGTAAATAATTTACCTCTTTTAAATTTTTTATAATTTTTTTTCACTTTGATCAACTCTTAACTTTCTTAAAATTCAATTTCTAGTCGTAGTTCTTAATTCTTAGATATAAAAATGAAATTTTCGATGGTTCTATAATACACTCTACATAAATAAACAATTTATAATGAAAAATTTTAATATTTACAACTTTCATTTTTTGGTCCAAAAATTACCACGAGTATGGAAATTCTTTCAAAAATCACAATTTTCCAAAACTTGAAATTATTTCAAAATTTTGATTTATTCATAAATAAAATGATATTTTATGAATCACAATATAATTTTTACTGAAGAATTACTTATAATTTAGTCAAAAAATGGATTTGTTTAGATTTGTGTATTTCAGCAGTAAAATTTCACAAGTCTACTATTTGTCCCGTTTGTGCAAAAATAGTCAGTTTTACTGCTTGAAAAAAAATATAGTTTGATTGCGGGCACTTTCTTAAAGAGTATTATACAATTTTTGTAAAGATTTTGTCATTTTTATATTTAGTAGGATTTTTCTTTCATTTTGATGAACTCTTGATTTTCTTAGAATTCAATTTCTAGTGATAGTTCTTAATTCTTAGATATAAAAATGAAATTTTTGATGGTTCTATAATACATTCTACATAAATAAACAATTTATGATAAAAAAATTTAATATTTACAACTTTCATTTTTTGGTCCAAAAATTACCACGACCTATATAGTATGGAAATTTTTGTCAAAAATCACAATTTTTCAAAACTTGGAATTATTCGAAAAAAATTATCGATTTATAAACAATGTGATATTTTATGACTCAGAATACAATTTTTACCAACAGATTACATTTGATTTACTCAAAAAATGGATTTGTTGAATATTTGTATACTTAAGCAGTTAAATTTTACAAATTACTAGATGTGGTCATTTCATAGAAAATTAATTACTTTTATTGTTTGAAAAATAATACTAATTGATTACAGAATTTTTTTGAAAGACAGCTAAACACTTTTTATAAATATTTTTTCATTTCCAGGACTTTTTCATGATTTTTTTCGTTTTTAAAGAATTTTCAAACCACATAAGATTAAAATTATGGTCATAGTTCTTAATTCTTAGACTTACAAATGTAATTTTTGATGGATCTCTATTACATTCCATATAAATAACCAATATGACAAAAAAATAATATCTACTACTTTATTTTTTGATCTAAAAATTATCAGGACCCACAATGTGATTTTTTTTACAAAAAAAAACGATTTTTAACGAAACTAGTAATTATTTAATTAACTGTATCTGTATGTATAAAAAAGGAGTATCGTGTGAATCATAAAACAAATCTGATCAGATAATAGTCCTTAAATGTATGAAAAATATTTTTTTTGGAAGTTTGATAGTCAAAAATAAGTCTTCCTTCCAACACCGATGATTTGGAAGAAGAATTTTATTCAAATGTTTAAAAAATAGTTCCAAATAATGTCACCACATCAACATAGACCATAATCGAAATCATCAGTAATCAATTGTTGAATTGTTGATCAGGACACGTTTTTTGATCAAAACGTTTTTTTTTCGTTTTAGTTATAAAAATCAGAAATGTTTGCCTGAACTGATTTATAAAAATTCTGACATCATTTCTGAACACAACCGAATGAAAACAGTTTTAATTTGATACGAAAAAAACATAAATGATGGCCGAAACGCAGGTATTCGGTCGGATCGATCGAAACGAAATTACTTAACTATCAGTTTTGATTACTTTTAAATTACGTCCGTTTATTATCGAACCATATATTTCTATAGTTATATAATACAATAATAAAAAGTATAATTGCGGTATACGGTATCTAGTAAAATTATACGTTAAAACACAATGTAAACGAGGTCAGAATATGATACTCCACTATCGATTTTTATTTCAAATATAAAATATTCAATGCCGCTCATATTTCACTTAATGGTAAACGGATACAATAATTTTCTCTCTGATAATGTTCTTCGATTTTTTGCCAGCACTAAACATGTAAATTTAGATATAAGAGACTGCCAGTCGGTTTATTGTACATCGACGTTTTAATCTATTTTCGAATCGACTGTTTATGGTATCGAAAGTGACACATGTCCGTGTTACAATCGAACTCGAAACTCTTCGGTGACGACCGTGACATATTAACAATCACTCTGAACGACATATCTCTTTTTTATGCACAGGTGTGTTGAGCGAGTGTTCAGTTTTGGAAACAGGTGGTGTTAATTATGCGTATTCGATACGAACTGTTTGTACAAAGAAAATAAAGCGCACTCACTGCAATTGTACCAAGTAGAAACAGAACGACATAATCGAACTCTACAATTACTTAAAAGAATGATAAAATATTGAATCAAACTGTTAAGATTACTGACAGGTACTGTGAAATTTGCTTTGAGGAGATGGACAAGACTTAACAGGAAAATCGAATATGAAAAATATTAGGTGTAATAATTAATTCGGTGCCTTTAAATTGAAACAACAGTAACTCAGTCTCAAACTGAAACAATTAATTGAATTTATTCAATCAAAAGATGGGTCAATCAAAATTTGTATATTTCAGCAATAAAATTATACAAATTTGTACATTTGCTTGGTTTGTGCAAAAATAGTCAGTTTTATTGCTTGAAAAATAATATAGCTGGATAGCAGGTACATTCCAAAAGACAACTATACAATTTTTGTAAATAATTTACCATTTTTAAATTTTTTATAATTATTTTTCACTTTGATCGACTCTCAACTTTCTTAAAATTCAATTTCTAGCCATAATTCTTAATTCTTAGATATAAAAATGAAATTTTCGATGGTTCTATAATACACTCTACATAAATAAACAATTTATAATGAAAAATTTTAATATTTACAACTTTCATTTTTTGGTCCAAAAATTACCACGACCTATAGTATGGAAATTTTTGTCAAAAATCATAATTTTTCAAAACTTGAAATTATTTGAAAATTTTGATTGATTCATGAATAAAATGATATTTTATGAATCACAATATAATTTTTACTGAAGAATTACTTATAATTTAGTCAAAAAATGGATTTGTTTAGATTTGTGTATTTCAGCAGTAAAATTTCACAAGTCTACTATTTGTCCCGCTGGTGCAAAAATAGTCAGTTTTACTGCTTGAAAAAAAATATAGTTTGATTGCGGGCACTTTCTTAAAGAGTATTATACAATTTTTGTAAAGATTTTGTCATTTTTATATTTAGTAGGATTTTTCTTTCATTTTGATGAACTCTTGATTTTCTCAGAATTCAATTTCTAGTCATAGTTCTTAATTCTTAGATATAAAAATGACATTTTCGATGGTTCTATAATACATTCTACATAAATAAACAATTTATAATGAAAAAAATTAATATTTACAACTTTCATTTTTTGGGCCAAAAATTACCACGACCTATAGTACGGAAATTTTTGTCAAAAATCATAATTTTTCAAAACTTGAAATTATTTGAAAATTTTGATTGATTCGTGAATAAAATGATAATTTATGAATCACAATATAATTTTTACTGAAGAATTACTTCTAGTTTAGTCAAAAAATGGATTTGTTAAGATTTGTGTATTGCAGCAGTAAAATTTTACAAGTCTCTACATTTTCCCCGTTTGTGCAAAAAAATGTCAGTTTTATTGCTCAAAAAATAATATTATTTAAACGAAAGCACTGAATTTTCAAAAATATTTATCTTTTTTTGATAGTATTTTTATATAGTTTCAGTTTTAAATTTGATATTTTCAGTCATTCAATCGAATATTTCAGATTTAGTCATTTAAAATATCCACTGATTCTAAAAAAAAATTTGAAAACGTCGTCTAATAAATGTAAAAAAGATACGAACTATAAACAAATTCTCTTGGAGACCTTCTTTCTATAGGATCATCTGAAAGTGTACTCTCCTCCATGTTTAGCTGATCATATAGAAATAAGGTTTCTAGGATAACATACTAATAGGATAAGAGATATAAAATATTACATTTATAATGACAGACAATTTATTCCATTAGCACCAATTGAATAAAATCTGATAATAAATACCTTATAGCAAAATATCACCAGATGCGTACCTGAAACAGAAAGAAAAAGTTATTATTAAATTAAAATAATTTGTTATTAACAGTAAAAATAAACTTAAAGAAAAATATTGAAAAATGCACAATTTTCCGGGTCTTATACCGAGTAGTGCCCTTATGGCAAGTAGACACTTTTTTAAAAAAATACTACTAATAAATGAATACTCTTTTATTAATTCCAATCAGTCAGAATCAGAATGCTATATCAATGTTTAAACGATTTATAGACTGTATGCATAATTCTCAATCTGTTAAAGCAACTATTGTAATTCAAGTCTTTTTGTTATCCTAGTTTATGTTTATTGATCGGCATACAACAAACACATCATGTAAAAAATAAAGACGGAAATAGTGTTAAATTCTCAGTAAAATATATTCTCGGTAAAACTATTCACCTATTCAATTCAAGACTGCTTTTATGTACGAATACTTATAAAACATATATAAATGTGTTTCACAATCGACTGCAATCCAACATCGTAACAAGAATTTTATCTTCCCCGTTACAACCGTCTACAGATTTATAAATATAATTAACGAGAATCTTTTCCGGTACTAATTAAACTGAATCAATTAATCTCCAATTCCTTCGTGCGAGCAGGGCGCGTTCGTACTCGGTTCAAAATTAAATTTCGTCGTGGAATCTCGACGGCTCGTCGTACAATAAAAGCGCAATCGCGCCGCGACACTTCTTTTCCGTCTAATCGTATAGGTGTAAACGAAAATTATTAAACGGGTTTTCATGTCTCGTCCGGCGTTTTATATTTCTTTACGGGCGGGCTAGTTGGTGTTCCACGAGCGAAAGAATTCGCTGTTCCAACGTAAAATTATCTTATTGTTGTTTATCTCGACGAATATTCGTTTGTAATGAAATGCACGTGTGCGGACAAATGGAAAAAATATCGAACAAGTATGTAATTAGTATAAAAACACGAATTAGTCAATGTCGTACATTAAATCCAGTCGATTTTTTTTAACGAGTATGGTAATTTATTGTAACATTTATGTCCAGTTTTTGTCCAGTGTGCGAACGGTATAAAAATGAAATGTGTTTTTAAATGTTAACCACAATTAGTAGACAGTTATTGTCGATGGATTAGTCTGTACAAATGATATTTATATGCTGTATGATCTGTGAAAAATAAAAGCAAATCTTTAAAAAAATGATATTTAATTCGATTTAATTAACTGCAATAGATCAGTTCTCAACTTTTTCTGATAAATATACCCGAATAGAAATAAAATACAAGTTCTTCTCACATTTATTTAACAGGAGAGTCTAAGAAATCGGTAAGTCAAGACCATGGCGCACTGAAGATGATGGACATCGATATCGAAATGCGTTCAACAATCAAAAATGATTATTGATTATTTCAAAAATGTTCATTCAATTCCTCATAGTTTTCTACGTTTAAAACAAGTTACTGTGTTATAACTCTCGAGCAAATTACTTTACAAAATTAAGCTCGAATTTACCACTTAACTGGTTACCTATATCTTAGACTTTTCCCTACCTTGCCGCTATGAAAACATAAAAATAACTAAACGTTGAGACACCTTCTGGAACTAAATAAAAAGAATTAAAAACAGAGAAAAATCTAACAATATGTCACCTGCGTAGATTTGTCTATACCTTGGTAGTTGAAAGTGAACAATGTTCTCAAAACAGGGAAAAAATTAAACCCCAACCTGATGCAAATTAAATTCTGGTATTGAAAACACAGCTGAAAATGTAAAAAATCTAAGTGCACAATCTTCCAGACTGTTCTATACTTTAGCGTTCTGAAGATGATGATGTTATGAAAGCTGAGAAAAGACTAACCATGATACAAATTAACTACTAGAATTGAATACGCAGAGCTGAAAGTACAGAAAACCTTAACAACGCATCATCTGTACAGATTTTTCTGTACTTTCCCTCTCTACAATTACATCCTGATACAAATTAAATTCTAGAATTGAATTCTCAGTGCTGAAAATGCAGAATAATCTGGCTGTACATCTTGACAGATTTTTCTATACCTCGGTACTCTGAACATGATACCACTTCTATCGAAATACGTTTAAGCAACATTCAAAAGTGATTAATAATGTGTTTTTAAGACATTTTTGAATCATTTTTTTTTGTTCTTGGTATCATTATCTTTCGTTTTTGTTTTTCCATCACCGGTTTCGTTTTTCAAGATTTTCAGAGGGGTGCTTTCGATCCATCTGAAGCGGAAATAAAAACACGAAAAAATATTAACGTCGACGACAACACAAATAATTTCAAATCCAAGTACACGTGAACGAAAAAAATTACCAAAAAAAAAAGGAAATAATTTATGAATGAGTTCCAGCCACAGCGACCAGAACTGTATTATGACAAACCGCTAAAGACTTGAATAATTGATCAGTATCACAATTCTCGCCGTCCAGTAATCAAAAAAAAAAAAACGTTTTCAATTTAACATTTCATACGGGTATTTCCGACAGGTCGATCTCTACGAAAATATTTATATGCCCGGCGAGCGCGTTTCGAAAAAAAAATCCAAATAATGAAAATGAAAACATGTCCCGTCCCGTCCGCCACAATATGCTATGAACATTTTGCGGAGGACACGCGTGAAACTGACATCTGTGTCGAGATAGTCTATAAATATTCATTAATATTTATATGATCGGAACATCATCGCAGTCCGCCCAACCATCCAGCCACCAACCGACCATCCAACCTGTCTATCTCGTCGTCATCGAACAACACTGTTGATTGTTATTTTCGTATCACAACAAAACAGCATAGTTTAATACATACTTAATTTATTTTTCATGCTCTGAAGAAAAATACTTGATAATTACCCGTCTGTATACACACATACAAATATTTTATCTCTCTCTCTCTATGTGTGTGTGTGGGTTTCTGTATAAAACATTTTTCCATGTAATTTGATTTTGTAATTTAAAATTTAATCATGCAAATAGAGCGATTCTTGTGGGTATTCAAATGAACTATAAACTTTGCAAGACCTTTGAATTGTTTGATTCAATACAATGTACATTCATACACACACATAGACACACACACATATATATATATATATATATATATATATATATATAAGCATTCTGTTCAATAAATGTACATTAATACCAATACTCGCCGCACTGATGTATAAATTTTCCACTGAGAGTATTTTACAGCTTCTGCAATACCCGTGGATGTTTTTCTTTTCATTTTTTCGTACTTTTAATTAAACCCTACTTTATTAAAGGTCCTTATTGTTTTCTTTGTCAGCGTTTAATTCCGTAGCTGTTTTTATTCAATTCCGTTTTATTAAAAAAGAATCGTGCCTGTGTACAATGAACTTAAGAGGATTTCTTCTGTGCATTCGCTTTAAATGTTCGGTCATATTTCGTAACTCAATTATTTCTTTCATCACACAAAATGCAGTAAGATTTCTAGACAACAATGATTCAATAAATCATTCATGTTTTAATTATAATGTTTTGTATCCGTGATCCTGATATCAGGTCCTATTTCTTAAAGGTCAGTTGAAAAGCAGACTCTCAATTGATCGTATATGAAATTGTCTGCACACATGTCTAGTTTTTTTTTTTTTTTAGTAAAAACAAAACGTCGCCGAGACTCCCCCGCGCATTCATTTACTTTCCAGCATCATTTGATTAAAAACACTACACGAGTCTATTCCGACACAATTGAATTCGGTGTTTCAAACACGGACACAGACAATTACGTCCGGAATGAATAACGTGGCGCACGGCCGTGGATAACGCGGCGTGCCCTTTGATATTTCCACCGTACGTTTCCATTTTCACTTTTATTCGGCCACGATTTTCGAACGGGAGACGAAGCGGCGGCCGCCAGTCGGCGGCTCTCGCGATACACACATCCTTTGACACGCTAATAAGTGTATAATGAAAAGCGTGTATTTTATTCATTTGAGTTTGCTGCTCGGAGCGGCCGTCGGTGTTGGTAATTAACTCCGCTAAATATGCAGCTTGAAACGTATTCAATTACTGATTAATTTGCATATTGAAATGAAACGGCGCGTGAAGGACGCGCACGTCGATGGAAACGTAACACAATCACAAGCTTACGGATGCTGTGTATACATTTTTTTTTCGGTGATCGTTTTTTTTTTTATAGTACGGTATCGGGTTACAAGAGGTGTACCTGTGCGCGCACGAGACGAAGATAAATATTTGTCTACTTTTTGAAATAAAGGTGGAGTACATTTCAGTGGAATTCGTTTACATGTCTCAGTTTTAAATCAACTGCCAGTAGATACTGAAAACAAATCTAAAAAAAATAACCATCTTCCACAAACGAATTCTTTTTCAGTTCCACAAACATTAAAGAAATGTTTTTTTATCGATATTTCGACGACGATGACATCATCTTCAAAATACCAAGGTACAGAAAAGTCAAGAAGCGCTAAGGTTATTTGCGTCCGAACATGAATACAATGCTTGTTATGAAAGTTTAGAATCGATACAAGAAATTTAAAAAATAAACTTAAATCGGGACAACTATTGGACAACCAATTTATGTTGATTAGAAATATAAATAAATCTTTTCTCAAAATAGAGTGTGATAATTATTTTGTGACGACACTTTTATCAAATTGCTGAATAGTATTTAATTTCTTATCATCAAAGGTTAAATCCAAATCTAAGCTGATTATCTGTACTATGTTCTGTATGTAATTGAAGCAGAAGATGGAAAAAGTTTAGACCGAAGCCGAGAAACCTCTTTTAAACATTCGAAAACGTTCAAATCTAAGAAACAGCGTACATTGTTGTTGTATCTGTCTCTTCCAGTGTAGATAAAAACTGTCAGTTGTTTAATTAAGATAAGTATCTCGTAACATCCATATCTCAGTTTCTATAATTAACCTCGATGCGTAGTAACAGCTAACCGTGTACTATTTTAATGCTATAACTCTCGACGTATCGAATTAACTGGAAACGGACGAACGTGCGCTTATTTTTTCTGTTTTGAGAAAAGAAAGGTCGTGGCAGACCTCTCCGAAGATTGACGGAGTGACGTGGCAGCGTAGCCGAGATATCTGACAGCAGGGATTCGATTCGAGTCGAATCTGTTCCGGGTAAATTATTAATACTGGCACAACATTGATTTGTTTGTATCGAGATGGAAAAATATGCTTTACGAAAATATATACACTGGATCTAAAAAGTCTCCATACAGCTACTTCCAACAAGGATTTTTGGGATGATGATATTTTCAGGAGGAGAGACGATACGTGTGCAGGAGCAGCACACCTGCATTTCGAACGGCACGTCCACGTCGAATTAAATCAACAGTTTTCCGGCATGACTGTTGTTGATTTATGACGTTAATATAATTCAAATTATCCACTAGACGCCTCCGGCCGAGCACACTGCAAATATTCTGGTACAATGTTATAAAAACAAAGTCAAAGCTGCCGTGTTATTGTTTTGATTAGAATCAGTTTAAATATTTGCAGGCCACTTCTCGAAACGTTTCCGCCACTCGAACGAAAACGCTTGATACGACACGGCGCGCTCCCTCCGCCCTGCACAAGTACCGGGAGGGGGAACTCTTTATATAAATATATATATACAATTATATCGTGACCGGCAATAAAAACATCCCGCGTGGATAAAAATTAATTAAATTATTACCTCGAATATAACCGACAGATAATTGTCATATAAATATTGAACAGGATGAGATTCAGTGCTTGAATTTCATATTAAAAAAAATCCTTCCGCCAATTAATTAATTAATTTGATTTATGCTACATCCCGTACGATTTTTCTATTCTGACTCGTATTAATTGCGCGGTAACATGGAATCGAACATAAAATATATGTTAAAATAATCAAAAGTTTCTTCACTTTGATCCGGTTCGATGAGATCGGGGCCGATTCTCGTTCAGTTTCTATTAATTATTACCGAATTATATGTAAGGATGTCAGCTTCGTCGTGCGATATTAAATTCGTCGCAATGACTCGAATAAATTTTCATTAGTGTACGATTTTTATGGAATGAGACTTGAATTATCGAGTCATCGTGTTTCATTGTACACGAGTATCGTTATACTTATTTAATTGTACAGGTCTTTTAATTACAAACGAGATATAAAAAAACACTGGATAAATTCACTTTCACACATGAATTAATTTTTTATCCTAAAAATACACCAACATTTTTTCGATCAAGAGATTTGAAAGCTCAACGAACTTGGAACTAAATTAAAAGTGATTGTGTAGAAAAATAACCTTAATAAAAATCCTGTACGTAGAATAAGAGGTTTTTTTTGGTGTTTTAAATGTTTTAAGACTGGTCTGATACTGCGGCTAAAATCAATTTCACGAATGAAATTTTTTTTGCACCGCAAAATGTTCAGTTCAAAGTTATCCGATAAATTATTATTAATTATTTGCGATGATCGTTTAGCTGCATCTCGATGGCGACGCCGACATCCTCGAGAATGTTAAAATCCGATATCTTCTTTATACTCCACCTTTCTTCTGACTAATATGTTTCTATTCTGAATATAACGACCGACCTTTGTGCGTGCAAGAAACGAATCACATCCGATAGGAGAAAAAAAGTCCGTCCATTCTTCGTCGCAGATAAAACCGTGATTACCATTACCGCTGGATAAACGTGCGGCGTAATTACAGGGAAGAATCGTCGACCAGAACGCACGGGAACGTATCATTGCGACGCTATTATCCGTAATGATAGATGCGCGCACGACGACGGACCAAACAATGAAATGCGAACGGCGCCAGACGGCGTCCCGTTTCCTGCGCTGGGCTCTTCCCGCCGGCCGTCGATTCGAAAGTGCGGTCGTCACGATAACAAACCGTATTGTGAAATTATCGATGTCGTGCCGATTAATAAATGACGTGTTTCAGTCGAGTATTAAATTGTTTGCGAGGACTCGCTGCCGTGTCGGCCGACACTGACAAGTTTAATTTATTTTGACGCGAGTTCATATCGACGGAATGGAAATTGTGCCCGTGACAAGTGTGTACACGCGAACGGTCCGAAATCGATAGTTGAGCGGTCCGGGTTTACTACTTTTTTTTCTTTTCGGAACAAACAAGCGGCGTCGATAACTGATTAATGAAATATTTTCGAATGTGCCGAGAATGAAATCCGAAACGGCGGTCAGATCGACAGGAAAATATTTAAACAATTAATAAATTGAGATGGGACATGACTGGTATTAAAAGTACACACATTCACGATTCATTGATTATCATTAAGTGGTCTTCATAGTCGGTGTCAATAGACGTGACAGTAATAAAAGATCCGAGTACATATTTGAAGAGTACATTCAAAATACTATAAAACTGCTTAACAGAAAATAAATATTCCTTAATACTACCACACATGACATAATTATAAGTAAATATAAACATCCCGATGATTAGAGTACTGACTGACAGACTGCCTACTTCTTAATCCTGAAAAATGATTTTTTAGAGATAAAATACATCAATTAGTCTATGATTTAGTTCAACAGACAAATCAAAAAAATTAAGAAAATATTCATTATTCTAGAAAACACTGAAATACTGACGGACTGACTATCTTCTTATTTCTAGTCCTCGAATAAGATATTTCAGCGATAAAATACACCAACTAAGCTACGATTGACTTAATTGATGTGGTTGAGAGAAAACTTCCGAGTACACATTTGATTATGTATAAAAAATACTATAAAACTGGATAACCGGAAACAGATACTCCTTAATGCCATCACAAATGATTGAATTATAAAACAATATGAAAACATCTATAACTAGAGTACTAAGAGAACGACTAACTTTTGCTGTACTTGAAAAAATGACATTTCACAATTAAAATACAACAATTAAACTAACTTAATAATCTTGAACGATGGGAAAGATTTGAATAAATATTTCAATTCTAGTTAGAAAAAAAAGTTCTACACAACCCGTCTAATTAACTTTCTAAACATTTGGAAAATATTTTTCAACACCGTACAACGTTTACTACTGTATCCTTAATGCTCGTTCTCATCTCTCACCGATTCATCAATCCCGTATACTCTACCTCTATCCAATACCACATTTTCAATCCGCACACACCCCCTCATCTACATGTATATATATATATATATATATATATATATATAAACACACTGACCTAATTATTTTTTTTCATACACATTCTACACATCAGAGATAAACATAATCCGCAGACAATTTTATGAATTGCGTCCGGACGCCGAGATAAATTATATTAAATTATCTTAAATTCTCGTTTATATGTTATTCTGTCGTTTAAAGATATACACGTGTTGTGTGTGTCTCTGTGCGTAATTAATGAACACTTTATGGGAACGGACAGGAAGAACGGAGGAGACCGGCGACTACTTTATTGTATCTGACCGGAAAACGTGTTCTGTGTAACGCAACAACAGCAAGAACGACGGCGATGGGGACGAGCGAAAACAATGTACATACTTATCTGTTATCCATTCATATATATATATATATATATATATATATATATACATGTATGTATGTATGAATGTATGTACCGGATATTAATGGAATTAAAAACGTCACAAGCGTTCATGACATCAAACTGCACCGTAATTATAATTCGCACGGCGTTTGTTTTACAGAAAAGATAATAAGAAGTTCGTTTCGGTGCTACTAAAATGTTTTATCGTCCATTATTCGAGTCATCGTTGTCACTAATTAAACAAACTGTCGTGCGGCCGCCGCCGCCGCCGACAATAACAATAATAATAATAATTACAAACTAGTTATAAATATTAATAAGCGTTCGAATGTTCGGGAAAACATGTTTCAGTGCACGTTTGGGAAATTAGTTTTTCGAGTAGCGTGCGAACGAGCATGTATCATTGTACGAGAATGTCATCGGACTGTTTAGATGTGTTCGATAGGAAATTTTATTGGCTACTAGTCATTCCTGCGGGACGTACTAGGAAAAGGAAATATTTCACATCGTGTCTACGTGTCGATGCTGTGACAAATGTATAAATAGATTACTTGTTCTCGGAAGGGCCTGTGTGTTCTTTTTTTCAAAAAAAAAAACATCTGATTAGATATATATATATATATATATATATATATATATATATATATATATATATTGTGAACTGTTTGTGTAGATTTTTTAAACATAATTTAAACTAAATACGTTACAATACAATTCTAACACTATACAACTGAATCCACTTTCACAAAATATTTTTTCACCACACAAACCTGGTCAAAAATATTAAATAAATAATTACATATCATTTGATTCTTGTTTATCCATTTTTCTATGACGGTTCCGCCATACTCACTACGTTAAGACACAGAAAAGTCTGCCAAATTAATAAAAGACCAATAAGTCTAATAAACAAGTCTGTGGAAACAATCTTTTTCGTGAAACGAAAAAGAATTCATTTGCGGAAGTAAATACGTTCCTGTTAATAAGAAATATAAATCGAATCAGGATCAGTACATTTTTTAAAAAATTTAGAGTGCCGAAACAATAAAGTTCAAGATGATTTTTTTTTCCTAAATAAAAAATAGATTATCTCTCCCACTCTTCTCCATTCTCATCCTTAAACAATCGATTTCTGTATAGATATTTTTTACAAAGTGTACAGTTTGAACGATTAGTCCTGATCTTTTCCACATATTCTTAATAACCTTATCACATTCGTTTATGGACCTCTTTTCGGGCTATTTTATGTACTTTGATTACCGGTCAATTATCTAATTCATCTATGAACCTCTTCTAATAATCCCCTCGCCTGTTTTTAATTTAAACCTTTTACAATAATGGTCAGATAATAATGGTCAAATAATGGTCAGAATTAAATAGGTTAAGTAATTATTATTTCTTCCAATAAATTATTGATTAACAACATCGAAAAATGATTTATTGAATATTTCTGTAGGTTTGTGTATTAAACAAAGAATACACATCTTCTCTACTTGATAAGATGGCTAAAAGTAGAATAAGTAGTCGCAAGAAGACTAAGTACAGGAAATGACAAATGTTATAATGCGAATTAATTAAAAAATGAAAACATATTTCTATCATAGAATTCTTGTTAATCATTCGACTCTCTCTCTTTCTCTCTGTCTCTCTCTCTCTCTCTCTCTATATATATATATATAAATATATATATATATATATATATATATATATATATATAAAGGACTACTTGAAAATATGTTACAATATGTCGCACGTACGACACATAATGGCAACGATCTCTCACCGCACGCCCATTTAAAGACACCCGACTCCATCCAGTCGAACACACACACTCACACAGACCTCTTCGCAGTGCGTGACACGGAATCGTCACCCGATCCGGTCAATAACTCACGCCCGTCTGTGAGCCTGTCTGCGGAGCACGGCTTCACGCCTCGTGCGTCCCGCGGGCATGTGACATCGCGTATTCCCTACGTGAATGTAACATGCCGTCGCGCACGGCGGCGACCGCCCGAGGCCCTAATACGTTCCTGGGAATACCGTCCTAAATCTTTGGAATTAGATTTGGCGCCGCGGCCCGTCCTTCCGCCCTCCGGGCGATCCGTGCACTCGCCGGATGATGTCAGCCGAATTCACGGCGCGAAGAAATTGAAAATTTGTTGTTACGTTATGCAACTCATCATTTTGTTCCGTGACACGCTTCGTTAAATCGGGATTGTGTGCGAGTGGGTCGGAGAGTGGTTTGTTCTCTGTATCGTTTTGCGGCTTCGGCGAACGTTCGAAACGATGGCGGCGGTGTGGTGAAAGCGCACGCACGCACACACGCACACAAACATGGATCGTTACGTTTGAAATCGGTCCTACAAAGCACATTTTTTGGAAAACGGACATGTTTCGAAAATGTACAAAAAGCAATTACATCCACGGGTACGACTTAATTAATATTTAAAATGCAATGTGTTTATTATCGGTGACCTAAAAGATACTTTTACAGATTGTATTACAACGAATTGTTCACATTAAGTGTACAAATTAATTCGGTTTTTTCTTTTTCTTTTTACAGAAAATGAATGTTATTCGCACATAAGTAATTGTAGACATTAGGTTGATAGGAAAACAATTGTGTCATTTGTTTTATAATTAATTTTGCTTGAATTTCAAATGGAAAAGAAGCAACTAAAAGTATTTTTTTGTAAGATTTCAAAACGGGTGGTAAAGCAACAAACACTGCTCGCAAACGAAACGAAGCTTCTGGTGTGTGCACTGTTAAGGAACGTACGGTGCAATCGTGGTTCCAAAATTTTCATACTGGGCACGAGAGCCTTGAAGACAGAAAAGGTCGCGGATGTTCTTCTTCAGTTCATAACGACCAAATGAAGACGTTAGTTGAATCGGAGCCACTCACAACAATTCGAGAGCTTGCACAGAAAAATGAATTTGAAGTGATAAACCACAATTATTTATCTACCAATCTAATATATACAAATTGATACATTTCTTTATACATTCTGGTGGTTGGGATCAATGTTTGCGTTTATTTTTTCGAAAAAAAGGATGCCAATTTCGCACCAGTTTGATACATTTCTCATATATTCTGGTGATATCTTATTTTCAAGTTAATTAACATCTAACTGATACCTAGATAAATTAATGTCACGAATATTAATCTTTCACAAAAACAAGACAATGTTCTTCGAGTTTGATTTAATGTATTAAAAAACAAAATGATGATTCTTATACATCGTACACACATACACACACACACGTGTGTACGAATACATACTGCAAACTTTTCGAGCACGTATTTCAAGAACAACGGATGTTCGAGGAATGTTTATACAGAAGGAGATGTTTCTATAAAAGGCATTCAAATATTTCCGAGCGAACGGCAGATATCACATTTCCGAACGGGTTCCGTTTATTTAAAAATGTATGCACTCCGAGACACGCTACACTAGTTTCTGAAAGCTCAATCCCCATGTCGACCCGTTTTTCTTTTATACAGCGAATCGATATGTCTTCTTTTTCATGTTTTTAATGCTGCATCTTGCCGTTTTGACACGTCGTTTGTTCTAGTACATGTACGTTGTGTTTATTGTTCCGTTAAAAACAGTTTTTTTTAAATGGCTAATCTCTTACATGCTTGATAAATGGATGAAATCTCATCTTTTTTATATCTTTATAGAAATGATGCCCATTACTGCATTTTCTTCTATACTTGTTATTTCGTTCCTGTAAGTTTTTAAATTTTCTATTTTTTTTAAAAAAAAAAGACTCGTTAAGCAAAAGGTTAATGTTCGCTAGTTTCAATTCAACCAATTGTATGATTATAAAAAATTGAATTGGGAGTAAATGAGATTCGCTGACACTTAATGAAATGTTTATGGAAAATTTCTTTCACAAATGAATTCTTTTCTCATCGCACAAACCATAAAAAAATTCCGGTATTCAAAACTGTTCAATAAATTATGATCGATCATTTTTGATTATCGCTCATACGCATTTCAATGACAACGGCGTCATCTTCGAATCTCTCAGATACTGAAAAATCGTTCACTCCTCTTTTTCTAGATCTCTTTCAATTTGTTGGTTCCTAATCGATAATTTCTCTCGTCCGTCGATTGCATCCCCTTCTTGCAGAGTAACTCCAGTTTGTTTTCGTATCCATCCTACCTTTCATTTATCTCTCTTTGGTATTCCCAATATACATCTTTGTAAACTTCTCCGCTGATATATTTCGTGCCTGTTTATTCGTTTTATTTAGAAGTGATTCGCAATGTCCCTTCCATTTCTTATTTACACAGGTATTAAGTAATTTTTAACTGATTTTTATTGCGAACAACTACACAACGGAAACAGACAATTAGAAGATGCAATATTCACAAGCATAGGAACTGCACATATCCGAACAACAATTTATTAAAGAATTGAAAAAATAAAAAAATACTAGAACCATGAATCACTGTTCTTAACATCAAAACAGTGATATTGTTAAGTTTATCGAGGTCACTATTCGACATCTTTCAATACCGAAGTGAAGATCAAAAAGATGAAACCGGTAATGGAGAAATAAAGATAAAGAATCGTGATCTAAAGGAAAATAATACGACTTCCAATTGAAGAGGTATTTTTTGTGCACTGTACGTACTTTTATATTTTTAGAAATTTAAAACTCATCACACATTTTCTTATTTTATGTAGACAGCGAGTCGATATTCTATATTATACTAAACGATATTTCCATAACCGATTCGTTTGTGTGAAACAGTGATAGTTTCGAATACCGACGCCGGCTTGTAAAACTTTCATGTTTCAAAGGTAAAGTTGAGCAGAAACGTTCCTCTTCAACTTGTTTATTACAACATCGACTCCATAATATATCAATTTACAGCCCAATCAATACCCTCGTACGTAGCGCTCGCTACTCCCGAGCTTGAAAGCATGTCGCGTGTTTTCGACGATATGTTAAATAGAAAAAAAAGTACGAGAGAGAAAGCGCGAGCGAGAGAGACGCCCGTGAAACTTTTAAACTCGTTCGCATTCAATTTATTATATTTCGCGGTCGTTCGTAACGAGCCGTGACATTTATTCTCTCTTATATCGAATCAACGTTTCAGCGTGAAAAACTTGACAATATGTCACGGGAAAAATCGTAGGTCTATTCGACGTGAGCTGGATTCGAACTGTGTCAGAGATCGAATCGACGAGTGTTCAGAACCTGTGACTCTTTAATACTGATCGGATGGCGCGCACAGGCGGACGGTGTGGAGGGTACGAGGTGATCGCACTTCGAATTAAGATAACCGAACGACGGGACGTTTATAAATTTATATGTGTGTGTGCGTGCGAGACACGGGTATTATTGTTAAACCCTTTTCTATCTTCGTGGCGGGTCAGTCAGCTTTTCATCGATTACGGGCACACATTTATATTTGTAATGTCATATTAATAGATCGGTACAGATTGTGTTCAGTTATTGAACGAAGCAACAGTAATATTTACATTGTTGTGGATTTAATTGAAGCAGTTTCGTTAATTGGATGCCATTTAATATCAATGTATATATTAATAATTTAACCAGTACTGGAAATAAATGAGATGTAAATAATGAACAATATGATGTCGCTGTGCATTTATATACAAATTTATATATACATATATATATATATATATATATATATATACATACATACATACATACATAGACATATGTTTCAAACCCACAGAAGGCCAATTATCTTCTATTATTTTATTAATAATTATTCCAGTACTGAATACAATAACATCATGAAATAATAATAATAGCATCCAGATAAATGAATAATTTCAAACACACATATATATATATATATATATATATATATATATATATATATATATATATATATATATATATTAATACAAAACATTATTTGAAATTACAGTTAGATATTTGTAATTACAGTTAGTCTTTATTGTTTGTGTTGGGCTGAGTATTAAAAAATGTTATTTTTTAAAAATATTAGGTGTAAAAATTCATTCGGTTCCTTTAAACTGAACTAACCATAACTCTGTTTTAAATCTAAATATTTTCTTATCATTTTATGATTTTGAAGTGGCAACATTAATACTTAAAAACACTATATAGGTTGACCAAGCAGTTGGGACAACCTCACAAAACGATAGTATCCGAAAAAGTAGCATATTAGGCCATGCATACTATAAGCATTCCAGTTGCAAAAAAATCTACCGAAACTGCGGGAACGACCCGTTCTGGTTTGAGGGATGGTGTCGCGCATAGAACATGTAAAAAATGTTCATTAAGGTAGATTTACGCGCTGTATAAATCTCGGTTATGGCAGAATATCATTCACACCAGCCACATCTCTATTTAATCGGAAGAATTTAATCTTAAGAACGATTCTTTTTCCATGTAACTATTCGATACTAAACGTAGAATCGCGGGATGTTTCTCCGAACAGATTTTTTTTATCTGATGCGACCAGTTTAGGTATATTTTTCATTTTCAATCATACCTGATTGAAATGCTTCCTGGCAGGGCGTTTCAAAAAAAATGCGACGCCTGGGTCAACCGACATTTTCGAGGCCTATCAAAATGAAAACTATCTAGAATATTGAATTTTTACGCTTGTTCAATGATATTTAATATCTATTCGAGCATAAATATTAATTAGCATTGATATCAGAATTATTTATGATGATATAATATTATCCAAAACCATGATATTGACTCACTGGATGAAATTTTATTACCACGTTTGACGCGCGAGGTTTATTCAATGATTAAATTTTCTTATTTCTAAAAAATGGTAATCAGTAGCTGAAGAACTCGATTCTCTTTAGATTGTAAGACATTCTCAACAGTTGATAAAAAATTTGGAAATGTTTTGAAGAAAGACATTGTATCAATATATATATAGAGAGAGAGAAAGAGAGATTTCAATTATAAAAGTGTTAGATTTTCTGCATCTTGGCACTCTGAGGATGATGGCAAGAAATCGAAATACATATATGTAAGAACTAAAACTGATAGACGAGGAACAATTGAATATTTTTGATAAGTAAACATTTTTTGTACGACTTGTGCGATGAAAAAGACTTCACCTGCGGAAACTTCTCAAGATATTCTTTTTGAATTTATTTCCTACATGAAACTATCTGAGTATATTGAATAAAAGGTTTGACAGTTGAAAGAAAACAAACCCGTGGGATAAAATAAACAATTCTATACTAGAGTCGAGCTGCTATGTGACTTTTAAGAAACCGCTTCGCTTGGAAACATATAATTTGATATAAAAAAAAGCCTCTCACACACTTTTAGAACCGAGTGTAATGTTCACATAGACAGCCGACGTGTAAAATCGAAAACGTGATCGATTGCGACAAGAAACTGCCGATTTTCGACGAAGAAAAAAAATCTGTCACCTATTCCATATTCAGTTATCAAACAGCGCGTCTCTATCGTATTTAATTTTATCTCTCGAGCGCACCCGCCGTTTCTCGATGCAGTGAAACTGATGTTAGGTGCTTATCATATTTAGTCTGCAGCGCGGCTGTTCGCCGCCTACGGATGTAGTAGCTGCTTCCTGTCCGACTGTCTCTCGCTGCATTGCTTCCTGTTCCGGACGCGGCGCGAGTCTTTCCTGTATAACGCACTCGAATCCGACCCGGCTACCTACAACAGCCACAACTACACCTACACACAGCGTCAACTATTATTCAGTGCTGGAGTAGAGAGCGTTTCGGGCCGACACAAAAAAAAAATCACCCCAACGTTAAAACGTTGATCATTTATTAATTGTTTCGATGAATAATGAAACCTCTTTTAAAACGAACCTTGAATTTTGTATGACGGTGTGTTTTACCGTACGTGCGCGGACGGTAGACGACCAGAGTTATCACAATTGAATATTTGTGATATCTTATCTTAAAATAACTTAATGTCCGTCGAACGTCTCCGTGTACTTAACAACGGTCGAGTTATTTCCGTAAAAGAATTCACAAGTCGATTTTTCCACATCGACAAATCCACCAGTGTACTGCTGGATGTATTTATAAATATTCAATAGTGGGATGACTGACTGGCCGTGTAAATACGGTGAAAAAATTCCAGTGAAATTTCAGGAGCGGTTCGAATTTCTGCGGTCGGTGAAACATGCAGGCTGTAGTATTCACAGAGTCCATTCGATTTTATCCGTACGGCGGATATGATCATTTAAGAACGTTTAAAAATAAACCGATAATTCACTATTCAACATTGCGAACAGATTTTCGACACCGTGCTAGTTTCTCGAACAGAATCGTTCAGATGGCAAACATTTTTTTCATAGTTTAATGAGCAGATTCTTCCAAAAGAATTAAAACAATTTATCGACATAACCAAGGGACAGGATAAAACAATGTACATAAATGAAGAAATGAAAAAAAAAACTCGAATTGAGAATATTTGTAAAAAAGAATAAACCTTACAAATTTAATTTGAATATTCAAACAATTCGCCATGACTGTAATTTAATAAAATAATAACATCTTTTTATGGAAAGAACTATCAAGTGTACTTTTAAATTCATATTCGAATATTTCACGGTTTATATTTGGCATGATTTTACTTATTAATCAATCCATTATTCTACTTTAACAATTCAGTATATACAAATAATCGAATATAAATTATGCACATTTAAATCGATGAATAAATAATCGTTTAGAATATACAAAACATACATCAAAAATCCATCTCCGATGTTTCATTCGAATGAAATACATTTGTACGGATCACAGCGTACATGAAAATGTTATTCGAAATGAAACGGTTAAATAATGAACTCGCTACAATAAATAATTCACTTTTTATGTATTAATAAAGCTCGATCCAATTAATTTTACGATCCACACAGGACATCGGATATTCTCTTTCAAACAATCTAATATAATATTCATATATATATTCACGGGGTCCAATTGAACTGTTGCTGCCATAAAGCAGACGACAGTAATGGAATAGAGCTGTATTGTAATCTATGTTTATGGGGACGTAAAAATTTAATTCCAGTCTATTATTTAGCTTTTTTTTTAAAAAAAAAAATGTGAAATGAACTGTCGATTTGTGTGAAAAGTATGATATTAATTAACTGCTGATTGAATTCATGCGAGATATCTGAACAGGTTTTCAGATATGGATCGATTTTTATTCGCTTGAAAATATTTTCATTGTCGAAAATTTACTATTTAGACATTTGTAGAAGAGAGAACGTTATGTGGACTTAGAACTTTTTCGTTTGTTTCAGTCCAGTCACAGCTGACAACTATACAAAGGGTTTTAATCTATGAAAACGTGTGCATGACATCTCGAAACACAATCAAAGCTCCATCGTTCCAGATCGTCGCTCACAACGTCTCGATCATGACGACGACGACACAGGTGTCCGAGTACGGGTCTGTCTCGTGTTAGAGCTACAGCGGCTTTGACACATCCGAGCGATTTGTCACTCCGGGTAATGTCTACGTCTCCCATTACTCGCACGAACGCTAGCACCACTTCTTCTTTATGTTGTTCCGTCAACGGACGAAATCTGTCTTCTTTCGTCGGCGACGTGCGGTTATCTGCGGGATCCTCCGACGTCGTCGTCGTTGCGCGTGTTTCTTAATATTCAACGACGACGGTGACTTTATTTCGGCTCTCCCGGTACGTACGTACGTCCTCTCACCTAGTTTACGTGATACGTCTGTCAGACACATTTATTTTTTTTTCACTTCTGCTTTTTTGCTCTTCGTGCACGTTCCTTGTAATCTACTTGCATCGATTATGTACGGTGATAATGTTGACACTTTTTCCATGTAATTTACACGCATTTTATTAGTCGAAATGACAGGGATTGCTTTCGAAATGGAACGGTTTTTTTTTTTTTTACAAAAAGATGATAACATCTGAACGATTAACACTGTACAGCGGATTTAGCATTTAAGATATGAAAAGAAGAATAAGTTGCAGAGAGAAACAGTTCTATTAATCGAATATATATATATATATATATATATATGCGTTTAAAGCAGAAGGGGACACTAAATGCATATTCATGCTTTGTGAAGACCTCGAGCGTTGTACCCGGTTCGACCGAACGTTTCGAAATCGAGTTCCGTACGTCGAAAGGTAATCATATTATTTTCTAGAATTTCGTTAGCACACATTCCTCAATGTACACATGTTATAATTTAGCACAGAACACGACAATAATTCAGCGACTCACTTACTGGATGGATTTATGTGCAGAGAGAGGGTCGCGAGATTAAATTCACCACGAGAGATTGAATCTTCGAATGCAGAACGACATATTCTGCTAATCTACCAGGTCGACCTATCATAAACGACCGTACTTTAATTAATAATAAATTATCAGACTTAATCGCACGGCGCGGTTTTAAAACAAACTTGGATAATTTATGTGCGGAATTATTGAGAGTCACTCTTTACGGATTTTATTATTTTTTTCCGGTACTGGGGAAAATTGCATGTTCTGTCTGACACAGCGGAGAATGTATAATGTTTTTAAAGAATAATATAGTCGATATTTTCGGCCTCCAAGGCAGGATTAATTTTTCAACACAATCAGAAAGAAATGGTAAAATATTTGTTAAGGAAAAACATTTACATATAAGGAGTAGTGGATATATAAATAGATGATTCTCTATTCTAAAATTGTTTTTATATTCCTTAGCCCACTGAACATCATGAAATCGGTACCGATATGCGAACATACAACTATATATAATGAAATATTAAACATCTGTGACCGAAAAGATTGTTTTTTTGGTTTGTGGAGTGAAAATAGAATTCATTTATAAAAATAAATTTAACCAGTGAGTGAGTGTAGCCACAGATAGCACAAAAATCTTTTTAGTACACTTTCTAATTTTTTTAAAAATTAGTTTCTTTTATGACCAAAGTGATATGTGGAAAAATTGATATACTATTGCAAGAAAATTATTTAACTGTAGCAGATTTTCAAAATCCTTGATTATGTCTCTATTTGAAAAATGAGAAACTATTTGACGATTCGAATTATTATTTAGACCGGGTTTAAAGAAGTTTTCAAACAAAATAATATGTAAATATCAGTTGCTGACTGACTAGAAAAGATTTTATGGTATGTAGAGTGAAAACAGAATTAATTTGTAATGAAATAAATGAAATATTGAACATTTTCGACCGGAAAAATTGTTTTTTGGTTTGTGGAGTGAAAATAGAATCCATATATAAAAACAAATTGAGCCGTTGAGTCAATGTAGTCGACATATTGCAACAAATGTCTTCAGTACACCTTTTCATTTATAAAAAAAAATACTTTCTTTCATGAAGAGTTATCAAACATTCTCTCTTGACGAAACCATATGTTGAACTGATTTCCTCTAGACGATTTTGTCAAGATACCTGTTCAAAATTAAACTTTTTTTCTCAACTTCTATGAAAACCCTCCAAGCAGTCATCGACTTTCTTACAAAATTGGCACGATAAACGCAACTCTATTGAATTAAAATAAATCAAACGTAGAGAACATCTACTGAAAACTCAACACATCATTCAGAAATTGAGGACGTCCTAAATATCTCACGAAGAAATATATATATATATATATACACATATGTGTACCGAATCTGACCTGCACGTGCGCGGCAATAATCTCCCATAATTGTACTCGAGTTAATAATGTGCGCGAGATTAAATAAACGGCAAACTATTTTCGGTTCTTAAACAATTCCCTCGTAGGCAGACAGGCATTACATTACCTGAATGGTGTACTGCGTACACATTGCTTTATACATAGCAATGAATACGTAATTACGCCATTGCTACAAGTGTGTTGTTATGTAACTGACATCAAGTCGAATATTATGTAAACACATGTTGTGTTAAGGTCACGGCCAAGAACACAAACATCTCTGACCCAAACAACGGAGAGGCCACGGAACGATATACGTGTTTTTTTTACAAGCGTGCATACATACATACACACATATATATATATATATATATATATATATATGTATATATGTGTATATATATATGTATATATATATATATATATATGTATGTATGTATATATATATATATATATATATATATATATATATATATACATGAGGACGGTTTGAAAAGTAATTTGATTCGTGTATTCATTGAGAAAAAGAAGGACCGGCGAGCGAAAGTGAGCGAGATAATAGAGGTCACAGGCATTTCAACAGAACGAACGCGTTCCATTTCGCATAATTAATTGCGGATGGAAAAAAAATACTGCAAGGCGGGTGCTGCGTTTTCTCCATGTAGAACATCATCCGACTTCTTGGAACTGTTTAAAAGAAGAATTCAATGAATTTCATACGGCGTTTTGTGACCATTGATGAAAAACTTGGATTCTACATTAAATACCAGAATCGAAAATCAAAACGGAGGACTGAACGCTGTGAAACGGCTTCGAATAAGGCAAAGACGGTTCATTCAGCTCGAAAAATGATAATGTCAGTTTTCTGGGATGCAAAAGGAATCTTGATCGACTGTATTCATAAAGGAAAAACAGTCACTGGCCAATATTAAGTAGCACTTTTAGAGAAGGTGAAGGCAACGATCGCGGGAAAACGTCCCGCAATACCCAAAAGAAAAGTGTTGTTCCAGCATGACAATGCGCCGGCTCGATGAAACTCGACCGAACTGAAATTTGAGATCCGCATCCACCGTATTCATCCGATTGGGTTGATACTCAATGATTTCCTGGCTGAAAAGCGATTTGGATCGAATGAACAAGCGATAAAGGACCCAAATTTGTGAGGATCTCGAAGAAACCCACTTGTTGAAGTGAATCGTCAAGTTCGGTAACAATTGGAGCAAATGCGTTGAGCTTCATGAAAATTGAAATACACTTTGAAATCGAAGCTGTTGTCTTTAATATCGAACCAATTTATTCTTCAAACCTCCCTTATATATATATATATATATATATATATATATATATATATATATATGTGTGTGTGTGTGTGTGTGTGTCTGTGTGTTAATTGAGAATTACACTGGCAAGTTTTAGTGCAGATATCGACAAGATAGTTATTTGCGTTGTACGCGCGCGCGGCCTTCAGAAAGTACAAAAATATGAATGACTTCGTAGGTGTATGCTAATGAGGAACGCATACAGCGATTACGACATTCGATAATAATAATAAAAAAAAAATAATTATCTGTAATTTACAACCGCTGTGACGTATTGACGTCTGTGGGATTTAAATATGTAGTTTCGAAGAACGGCAATGACAAATTGGTTCGACGGCTTGAAATCGGTCCGCTACTATTATTATTTACAAAAACAATCTTGTTCTAAGCATGGGCGGATTTAATATACATTTGTGCGTGTGTGTGTGCGAGACAGTTGGTCAAATCTATTACAACAGTAACATTAGAAGATAAATTAGAAATATCTGTTCGATTTAAAAACTTCTTTTCATTTTTTCCCAAAACATTTCCATTCACACACCTTTCATCAATCATTTCAAATCGTTCAATTTTCATTCGCACCTCTT
This sequence comes from Acanthacorydalis orientalis, assembly GCA_034766995.1. Lineage (NCBI taxonomy): Eukaryota > Metazoa > Arthropoda > Insecta > Megaloptera > Corydalidae > Acanthacorydalis > Acanthacorydalis orientalis. The sequence continues at coordinate 36,657,403 of CM068321.1, read as the reverse complement.
CTACAAATCACTCAATTAGTCTCCAGTTTATTTTTATTTTCAATCGAAAATCTACAGCAGTCGACCATTTCGTTTGAAACTCCTTTATACCTTTTTTTTAAAAAAAAAGAAAACAACAGCAGCAGTGATTATAAAGTCAGATTTTAATGGCATACTTGTCGTTCTATATATAAAAATGTACCTTAAATATATGCACTTAATCGTACGGCATTGATTTGACGTACAGTCACATATCATTTCCGGTTACTGGAATTAATGTCTTATTTTACATATAATTTATGTTCTTTAAGATTTATTCTTTTCGAACGAATGTTTTATAACTACAGCTTTAATTAATTACCATATCGCGTGCGGTCTTAAATCATGCATACTTTTATTGTAATAAACACTTGCACGTTTAAAAAAAATGAATAAATATATATATATATATATATATATATATATATATATATATATATATATATATATATATAAATGTATGCATGATGTTACTGAATAAATCTCCTTGCCGAATGTTAACATTTGCACTGACTTTTACTGTTGCATTGTTTCGAAGAACAAAACCATTTTCATTTAGGTAATAGTGGTTTTCTGTGTACATAATTCCAATGTCTTTCTTCTATTTATAAAATGATTAGAGAAGCCGTAAAAAAACCTTAAAAGAAATCGTAGTCGTGTGACATGCACGAAGAAGTATCGACTAATGTGCTTTGTGTTCAGAACGAGACTTATTAGATATGTTACTTTTTCTTTTTTTTTTTAAAAAAAAAAGAAATCGATTGTTTAAAGGTTATTAGACGTGTTCCGTCTCTCTTTCGTTCTCTTTTTCTCTGAAATTATATACGAATACGTATATGTACGAATGGTAGAAATATAGATTAATGTTTGTAATGTCGTAATTGAAGATTTTATCAAAAGTTCGTGTTTATAATAGTCGAATCGCATTTTATTATACTGGAGAATTGAAAAAAAAGGTTATTTTATCGGGCGAGCGCAAAACGGGTTCACTAGTGGGGTTTACAGGGCAGCACTAACAAATACTCCGATGTAATAAATACCGTTGGAGAGAGCACACACTCGGCTGTTACTTTAAGCAGGAATTTTGATTTCGGTCGATTTAACTGTTTTGAAGTGAAATTGAAAATGAATACTGGTCAAGTCCATTTCGATGTAATTATGATGTACGAGTTTCGGAAAGGGACAGACATTTCGAATATCGTAAGAAGAGAGAGCGGTGACGATTCCATCCTTGGAGAGATGGTCCGAAAAATATAGGCGGGATGATTTTAACCTCGAAGAGGAACCGCGTTCCGGCCACCCATCCGGCCTCGACGACAGCCCTGTACGCGATTTACTGTACACGAATCGACGAATTTCAGCACAAGAGGCTAGCTGGGAGGTAAAATGATGACACATTTACATTCCTTACAATCTACTCTAAGTATATTTGATGCCCTGAAACCGACCGGACCGTCATCGAAATCTGGACAGAAAATGACCAATAATGATTGGTTTGAACGTTTTTTGAGATGAGCGAAATGGGAAAAGAATCACGAAACTCTTCCCGATCAAAATGAATGATTTTTAATCAACGAATTCATTTCTGAAAACCGCATCGATTCAAATACTTATTTTCTAGTCATGGATCGATATTTCTGATAAATCTATTTTTTTTATTTATTTAAATCGAATCTGAACGACACTCCGACTATTAAATTAAACAAATAGAAACAAATTTATTCTTAACTCTGATCGATGATATCGTTCTAATTTTATATGGCTTGGTAACCGTAATTTTTCGATTATTCCAACAACACGATTTGTCTGCTGTTATTTGCAAGAAAATGAGGTCGAAATGTGCATGTGTGTACGTGTACATGTATATGTGTTAATAGAAATACAGTGTTTGCATTGATAGTACAACCGTCACGAGCTGTCCGCGATAACACCGGGTACACACGTTCCAATGACCTTTCCTTCCTATTAGATAATAGCTTACGATCCACAAAAGAGACAAGAACGAAAAAAAGCATCCACGGATGTTTTGTTAATATTTTACGAGCGACAATGTATGCGTGTGTGTGTGTGTCGTGTAAAGCGACCGAGTGCATTAAAATTACTATTCGAAACCGTTATGACGTGAAACAGAGCAGTGGTTCGATGGAGAGTGTTTGCGTTTAGTGTACGGTTCGTTAGTAAGGAAGCGTCAAACGAATACATATAGACACACCTCTGTCTGCACGGTGGCCAAAAACAAATAGCGACAGAGCTCTGCTTCACGGCGTGTTAATATATTCGAGCGAGTTCACGCCTTCGCAGTAATGCATGTATTAAGGTACACAACTCGCCACTTATGAGACAATAACTCACCCACATATGGATGGATTACGACGGGCGGGTGTGGAATCCGAGTTTAACTTTCGAACTGTTTAAAGAGAACAGATCGACGGAGAGAAATACCTGATAGTGGTAGGACGACTGCTTGGATGGAAATCACGTCGGCTTACCTGGAACAGAAAAATGTAAATTAGTACGGTGTTCTTTTCAGTTTCATGCATGTTAGAGAAAATCAGTGTTAACGATCTTTTTTACATATTCCAGTACACAAATCATAAACATAGTCAGAATTTATCTACCAGCGACGGCTTCTTGATAATTCTACTCTCAACCGAAAATGTATACCTGTCAGGAATGCCACACATCAAAGAATTATAAGACAACATGAAAATATCTATAAATGGAATACCAAAGGACTGACTGAATAACTAATGATGAACACTAAAAAAAATTTCACAGAAAAATGCAATAATTAAACTATGATTTATCCAATAGCCATATTCGAGAAAAGATTTGAATACACATCTGAATTGCGCATAAAAAATACTATAAAACTGCATAACCGAAAAAAACTCCTTTGATCCTTTCACACATGAAAGAATTATAAGACAATATAAAAATAACGAAAACTAAAGTACTGACTGACTGACTATCTACTTCTGAATCCTGACTAAGAACATTTTACAAGAAAAATACAATAATTAAACTATGATATAATTAATTAACGTGATTGAGAGAAACAAACTGAGTACACATTTGAATTATACATAAAAATATCATAAAACTCTATAACCGAAAATAAATATCGTTTAATTTTTAACTTATGATATGAAAATAACGATAACTAATGATTGACTATCCATTTATAAATCTTGAAAAATGATGTTTCAGAGATAAAATACAAAAATTAGTCTAAGATTTAATAAAACAGACCGATAAAAAAATACAGAAAGTAATCAGTACTCTATAAAATACTAGAATACTGATTGACTGACTACCTGATTAAATATAAACCCTGAAAAATCATGTTTCAGAGATAAGATACAACAATTAAGCTATATCTTACTTAATAGACGTACTTGAAATGAATGATCTCAGTACATACTTGAATTGTTCACAGAAAATATTATGAAACTATATAATCGAAAACAGATATCCTTTAATTCCATCACAATTGAAAGAATTCTAAAACAATATGAAAGTATTTATAATTAGAGTGCTAAGAGACGGACGAATAATGATTTATGAAACATTTTTAAAAAGAAAAAGTTTTATTGTTTCCAAGATAGGGAAAGAATTCATCTGTGGAAGCATTTCTTAGGAAAAATATTATTATTATTTAATTTTATAGGCAGTGCTCAAGCTGCCGGTCGCAGTAATCAAACCAGTTGACAGTTTAATAGAATTTTATTAACTGAAATCATTAGCTTCTATAAACTGGAAACCGATAATAAATCTAGACACATGAAGCAGCGTTTTTTTAAAAACTAGCGTGTATTTGACAGATTTAAATATCCCGGATTTTTCATACTGTTTGTCGAAATAGGCCGCGTATCTATTTTCAAATCGAAAAAATAATAAACGAAACGAGTTACGTTGAAATTAAACAGAACGCCACCCGTCCAACTATCCGTCCATTACATCAAATGCCATTAAAAATTAATCAAGTCCGTGAACGCGCCCGTTCCGAAACCGCCAACAATGCAAACATGAAAATTACCTAATTACGAAGTAAACGTGATTCAATTAAATTCTTTTCAAAAGACGAAATTAAAAAACACACACATAATATTTAAAAATTATTATTCGCGACAAAAGCAGCCCGTAATGAAACGAACTCGGACCGCGGCGCCGGCCGGCCGGTCGGTCGGTCGTCACACACTTTTTTCCCTAGCTCTTTTTTTTTATTCGCAGCAATTTCCAAACGACCGCAAAATATTATTAACTTTAAATTTGACATTTTTATCCGTACACATTTCTCCGTTGACCGTAAAATATTATTTAATTTTTTTTCCTCTCCCCGTGACTCTTTCACGTCTCGCATGATGTTTAATTAAAAATACTTCATTTTGAGGTCAGATGTGAACGGTTGGAACGTGATATGTATTTATGAGCGCCGAACTGAAATGCGCTCACGTAAATAAGGGAGAGGCTGCGCTCGCACAACTACACAGACTGCAAAACAGCAACGATGTGCAGATATGTTAGAGGGGCGCGGGCGCCGCCCGCCGTCCGGACGAGATATCGAGGAAATCTGTTTGTTTATTATGTGCTAGGCGACTCGGCACACGGTCAATCAAAATTCTATTATTATTCCAGTAAATAATTGACGAGTCGACACTGGGATGTGGCGTGTGGTCGCACGGGTTTTTTTTTTAAAAAAAAATATAAAATCAATCGATATGGCCGTGCGTTTTTTTTCACCACCCGTACGATCCAATCATTTCAATATGATGGAAAATTAACCAGAAATATAGAGTTCATCCGTTTCGAAAACACTTCAAATAATTATCGATCAAACGGGCAACGAAACGCATTAAATGACAATCAGTGGACGTAGACGAGCTTAAGAAAATTCAATAAAACGAAAAAGTAACACAGTTATCCAATCTGAAATAAAGGAGCGGAGTCAGAGATTAACTTAAAACCAAACTCTTGTTCAATTTCATTCAATTCTATTATAAAATAGAGAGAGAATTCACCCATCTTCTAAATGAATTAACATCTCAACAGACTACAAAAATTTACTTTACTGAAATATCAAATTGATGAATGTTTCGATACCCTCACCACACATTTCGGTGACAGTCCCGTCGCCTTAACCCTCTGTTTACTGAACTAATTGTAATGTAAAAGTGGAACAGTGTAATTATTTATTATGAAGAAGAATACTATTTGAAAGTTCTTTTTTTCATTTTGGACATAAACGTCTCGAGAGGTGGATGATGGAATCACTGATTATTTAATATTAGTTTTCGGTTATAGGATTTGAGAGTATCGATAATACATTAAGGGGGTTAAAGAATAAACGTAGAAAAGATAAACATCTGGTGTAAGTCAGTACTGAAAATTAGAAAAACGAATTCCACTTCTCTCGCTTGCACAAATGTTATACAAGATCTGAAGTTCAAAATTATTCAAAAAACTCAATCAGTACTTGGCGAAACTAAATTAGAATAAAAAGAAGAAACTGAAATATAGAATAGATACACATTTAAACAGGTATAATTAATATATAATAATAATAAAATATAACGTCTACAATGACAATAAAATTAATTAATTATTATTTGAAAAACATAAGAAGCTCCAGAAAAACGTTAAACTCTTACTGGTCATAGGAATTAGACATTTTTGATCTTTTTGTGGTTTATGGAGAAAAAATAATAACTAAACCGTTACCAATATAATAATAAGAGTATAACGTCCGTAATGTACATGCAAACAAATAATATAAAATGAGAAGACGAACGATAGACAACAGAAATGATTGTTATTCAAAAAATATAAAAGGATGTACAAAAGTGTCAGTTAACAGTTTATTATCGTTTTTTGAATATAAGTAAGCAATGCAGTCATTGAATAAATTTTCAACAGCTAGAAAACGTTTTGGCAGAAGGAGATTTCATTGTAAATTTGTCATAAATCGGTTATCGGTCGAAATATCAAACAGTTTGTATCCCAAGCGCCGTTTTTCATATGGAACGTGTTAGTTATATCCATTAGCTTCGATAAATATCGAAATTAATTCATTTTTCAGATTTTCGATTTTCGGTCAAAAAAAACGTCAAGGTATAACCCTTAGAATTTTGTCAAAAAATTTATGGAAGTGAATTTTCGTTTTTTTCGCACAAATCGATTCTTTGATACATACAACGATGAAAAATAGTTATTAAAACATTTTTAAAACGTTGGAAAGATTTTTGTATGCGAAAAACATTTGAAATTAGTCAAAAATCAATCGATGAAGTATCGAACGACATAAATGGTAAAAAAATCAAATGAATCCTATTGAAAAACCTGTTTTTTTGCATGGGGCATATTTGTTACGTCTATTAGCTTCCATCTATATCAAAAATAACTTTATAATATAATAAATAAAATAAGTTTATTTTCAATTTTTTCGATTTTTGCTATTCTATACTAGGACATTTTTAAAAAGTTGTATTTCTTTTCCTAGAAGTCTTTTTGATTATTTTCTACGACCAGATCAACCTTCTGATACCTTCAATTAGAATTAGAGTACAGTTCTACGTGAACATATCAGAAAACGGAATCAAACAGTGATCTCAAGGAGAAGAAATACAACTTTACAACCTCATACAAACTGGAAATAATAACAGAAATCAATCGACGAATAAAATAGAATAAGAGTCGAAAAAAGGATTTGGAATCGACTGATTGATTATTTGGGGCTTAAGAGAGCGCCGGCACACATTTGGAATCGAGAACCGGTAAAAAAGATTTCACAATCACCTTATTCTATTTGGGACAGGTCGAAGATTAAATAGACTGGACGATTATAACGAAAATGAATGCACTGAATATTATACGAAATGCAATATCAATCTATACGAATGCAAACTGAATAATAAAAAAAGGAATAACAGATTAGAAATGTGGATCGACTGATAAAACACGATTTTCTTTTAAAATGAAATTTCAGAAGTGTATCGAGTGTTGTTTTAAAAAACTGTAAAAATCACTGAAATAAAACCCAAACATCTTCCGCGATCGACGCAAGAATGCGAATCTGGTCGAAACACTGGCTTCGAAGCAACAGTTTTTCATTCGGAACGAACGGTGCGCAAGAAAAACGCGTCTAGAACGAAATCAGACGGAAAAAATGACACTTTTATTGACTGTATTAGAATATATTAACATGTTGTTCGGGTTAAAGTAATTGATTCACGGCGTTTTTATCGTTTTTAATAAGGCGCGACCGCGTGATTTATAACAACCCTTCGCATGTCTACACTGCACCGGTTTGTGTATGTGTGTGTTTTTTTTGATATTTTAATCTTCACCTTACGTACACGGCCATAAATTATACGTGGAAAATTTTCTCTCAGACCGCTTAATCTGGAAACTTTATTAAGTTAGAAAAAAATAAATTTGAGCGCGGATTTATTAAAAGTTTATTAACTCGTTGTTTACTTAAAACGCACGCGAGTTCGATGTGGGCGGCTCGCCTTCCCACCTCCCCCCTCGTTTCAATTTATACACTTTCATTATGAGCTCGAACATCGAATGTTTTAAAACATAAATCTCTCTCCATCGCGGATAATTTCCCTCCGAAGCTATTTTTCGAGAAACGAGCGTGTGTCTTTCACTCAGTCACGTCGAAAATAAAAGTCCACAGAGATTAATAAAAAAAAAATCGTCAAAAAATACCCGCCGAACTTTCTCTTTTCAATTCATCGCCGTTCGAGTTTTTGCGGTTTCCTCAGTTTCAGACAAATGCGTTTGCAATTCTCTCTTAAAAAATACATCCGTTCCCCTATTTTGTACGACCCTCCGTATTTACACTAAACGTTTATCTTTGGAGGACGTTGTAAATAAATAACAAAAAAATGTACTCGAGGTATTCTCGGAAACACTCCATTTCCATCAATTATTTCATTTCATACGGCGCGTTAAAAAATCTAACGGGAAAGAAACTATGATCCATTAATTATTTAACTGGTTAAAAGCTTTAAAGTTTCGGCTCGTTACTAGAAAATAAATAAAACATTTTCAAACGGAATCATTTTCATCGAGAATCAACGTTGCATGCTTTTAGTGTTCTTTGTGTGTAACGTTTTCATAATTTTCTAGTTACGTTCAATGTTCCCCGTTTTAATTATTCTATTAATGACCTGTTTATGATGATACGCGGATACTCGTTTTTGTCCACGATTTTTTTGATTTTCACCGAGAATATGAAACATATTTTGAATGTTGTTCTCCCTTCACTTTAATTATGAACCGATCAATTATCCAAACAAATATTAGGTGTAAAAATTAATTCGGTCGCTTTAAATTGAATCAGTCAACCCAAAATCAGCATGGAAAATCAAAATGCGAGCAGGATTGTATTTTATAGAATGTACTATAAAATAAGATTTTTATGAATTTCTTACTGCGTTTGAGATTATTTACGAGTACCTCATTTTTTTACGAGTAGTTCATTTCTTCACATGAACAATTTTTTTACTTGAAATTGAAAAAAACATATCGTTTTATACAGCAATCAAACAACGATAACAAATCTATTTTTTTCAACTAAACATGAATATGCAAAGAAGAAAGTTTTAATAAAGTCACAGAAGAGAAAATACAAACGGAGAAAAATTATACAAAACTAAACGAGGGACATTTTAATAATTTTTTCTTAAATAAACATTCATTTTCTATAAAACAGACGCCGAATTAATTTGTACACCTAATATAATGGTTATTAATTTCATTTATCTCTATTTGAAGTCGTTTTTCTTAATTTGAAATATTTTTTTTCATTTTCTCTAGACTTAATTAAATATTTTAAAATGTTACTGCACAAAAAAAGATTCAGACTTTATTCTATTTTTTCTCTAAACTTGTAACTCGTATTGTGTTGTATTCAATGGATGTTTAATAAAATCTTAAAAAGATTAAAAGCTTTGAAACGGTTTCTGATTCGAAACAGAATTTTACAATTGGTCTCAAGGATTCAAAGGCAATTTTTCTGAATAAGAGGTACTTGGAATCAAAAACAATACAGAATTTAATTCTAAAACCAAGAATTAAACAATGATTTTGTTCAGTTATATATATATATATATAATATATATATAAGGGGTGGGATATGTGAGTGAAAAAAATATGAGAAAGAACCTGACACTCTCCATTTTCCTCCGAGAAAATCGAATTAACGCCACACTTGCACAGAATTCAATTAGCAATAATTAATCGAATTTAGGATCGCCTCTCATAATCGGAGATCTATTAAATCTGTCCAATAAAAGTCTGTAGTGATTTAGTGCCACTTGTCCGACGACGGTTTCCGAAAAGCGGTCCTCCGCCGTCGTCGACGACGCAAGAGCACAACTGTCGCGTCCGCCGTCTAGAGTCGATCGCCGTCCTTCTCCAATACCGTCTGCACGTCCCAGCATCTTGGCGCACGTCCGTATCAGAGATGAAAAGTGGCCGGAGCGGCCGGGTCGCATTTTAAATCCGTCGTCGACTCTAATTGCTTCTATCGTTTTTAATAATCCTTTTTAAAAAAAAGGTCCTCGCAGCATTCGTCGTGCTCATTATACCGGACGCTCGCAGCGCTAATCTTCGGGGACGAAAGGTATTTCTAACTCGTTTTATTTTACGGATGACTAATCATTGTTAACTGCACTGCAGGGAATGTCGTTTGTTGCGATGCTCCGAATATTATACGGATATGTGTTGCTGCGAATGTAGCTAATTGCATTTATGCCTTATATATTTTACAATTATCGCGCTGTTGAATGTTTCATAGTTGCATTATATTCTAGTGCGGCGGGGATGGGGGCGGATCGTTCGTTTCGTGGCGACTGTTTCGTTCATAATTAATTATTGACAACAGTTTATTGGACGTTTTAATTAGAATGTATAGGACGGATCGGGTCCCGTATTAAAATATGTAAGCTTGTGTGGAAAGAGTCTACGGTTTAATCAAAAGTTCGCAATTGGATTTTGAATTTGGAGAGGCGAAACGTTTTTCCACTGATGTACGTGTTCGATTCTGCTGTGCAGAAGAACGAGGAGTCTCCAAAGACCACTTTCCGTTTTTCAAAAATCCGTTCTTATTTCTAATTTCAAGATTGTGTTCTTTAAAACACATATCCTTCGATTAAAATAAAATAAAAATATACAGATGGATTAAATTAGAATAGTGAATGGATTAAATCGTCACACATCTTTCTGTTTTTCAAATCTGAGTACCATATTTTTAATTTTCATAATGTCCACTTCAACGATGCATTTTATTGAAATAAAAAAATTATAAATGGGTGAAGTTATATATATTGTAAAAATAGACCTCTCAGAAGGACTAGTCTTCAAAGGCCTTGCTATATTGTTTCAAAATCGGATGATATTTGAACATTCAGCACGTATATCTAATTTTCATTCTATTAATTTCAAAGATACCGTTAATTAGGGAAAGAGGGGATAAATCGGTGAAAAATTCACTTCATGGAAGAACTAATATTCAAATATATCTCTCTATTTTTCAAGATTGAACAATATTTTAAATATAAGTACGCGGTTATAATTTCCACGCTGTTCATTTCAAAGAAACGTTTGTTTAAAATAAAAAAAATAGATAAATGGTTGAAATCACCACTAAAATTTAGTTGAAAGGAAATAAATTTTTTTCCAACGACATTCCATCTATTTCCAAGAAACTGTTAAGACATTTCTGAACACTGTCCATGATTTTTTTATTAATAAAAAAATATTAACTGTCTATTTTCGCATAACCTGCTATTATTCGAAATGTTAATTGAAAAAAGTATCATAAAACGAGCATCATTGGCAACACGACAGCGGAAATTTTTTTCAACCAGCAAACCCTCAAAAATATCAATAATATTAATAATTCTGAATTGTTTGTCCGAATGGTCATAGAAATACGAATAAGCAATATTCCAGAATAATTATTTTCGATCGGCAGAAGTGTTTCTGATTTGTGGGATGAACAGAAAAATAATTCATAGAAGAAACGATTTAATTTGTTCGAAAATTTTTCAAAAATTAATAAAAGTGTGTAAAACGGAATCGGTGTCTTTGTGATTAAACAATTAGTTTAACTGAATACAAATCGATTGGAAACAAGTGTTCAAGAATTTAAATCGGGATTTTAAATGATACAGTTTCGCGTTTTCACAATTCGCCCGGTTAATAAATAAGTCGATTAGATGTTTAATGTATATCTTTTGGAGGTAATCGTGCGTGACGATCCTACACATTGTTACCCGAACAAATCGTGTAAATTAAACAACCCCCTACGCTTATTAGAATGTAAATAAACGACGGGACGATGTTTCAAAAATACATAGAGCGCACAAAGAGCCCACCACCGTCGACGTGTCGAAACACGACCGGTATTAATATCATCAGAAATGACGAATCTCCCCCCGGTGTGTGTGCGCGTGTGTGTGTGTGTGAAACACGTTGGGTGCGGTCGTCGTCGTCGTGTACGGCGCAAAGGGGTCGACCCAAGTCATCGATGTAAACATACATAAAAGGGTTATATATACACTTAGATGATACATGGTTGGCTGACTGCAGGCACAGAGATTAGGTGAGTCCAACTGGAAACTCAATAAGTTAGTCTATTTAGAGTTTATGTTGCGGGGCCGTGGTGGTGCGCTGGACATTTTATGCCCGCGATTGACGTGCAATGAAGCGTTCCGTTTTATTTCAATCGATAATCTCGGCTAATGATCAAAGACGACGGCGAACGCTCGCCGGCTCACTGACTCCGGCCGGCCGGCGGACGCTTTTTCCGAACGTCACTTCGTCGGCCCCGTCTAATTGTTTATTCTAATCGTCGTTAGTTTCGAGACCGCACGACGAACGATCCTCGAACGCACTGTCCAATTGGTCGAACGAACGGCCTCCGTTCGATTCACATCGACTGTCTGTTCTTCACGTTCGTCTTTTTTACTCTGAAGACACTTTACGACTGTCTGTTGTCGAATCGGTCGAGCAATATCGTTTTTTTATGAAATTCGAACAGACTGCTATTCGAACAGCCGCATTAAACATCACTTTTGTTATGCTACGATTCATGTTCAGTTCTATTTTTCGACCGGCGTTGCCTAATTCTTCAATTCTCTTTACTAGTTCTTCCGAAGTATTTGCGAACATAACTGTACGATCAGTAAAGCGGAAATGACAGCATTTCACCTTTTATTTTCATTCCTTCATCTCACCTGTTGAACACTTCCTCTCAAACTGCACTGAAGAATTTTGGAGATATTGGATCTCCATGTCTTACAAACATTTTCAATTTTTGATTTTTTTGTAACAAGTGCTGCGGTTACATCTTCATAAATATTAATATATATATATATATATATATATATATATATATATATATATATATATATATATATATATTTGTGTGTGTGTGTTAATGTATACAAATTTATGTACAGAGTGACGATTAAAACAATAACGCAATTTGACGAACCGAAACTCAAAGAAATTCGTGCAAACAAATAACATTTGTATTAAGAAACACAATGACGAATATAAAATTAATTTGTTCGGCTGTATTTACATAATCCGCACGACGGAGCATATCATTAAATACTCCGCGAGAGTATTGTCAACAAAAACGCAAACACACGCCACAGTTGCGAACCATAATCTTGAATTATAAACTACACACGCAAGGTCTTCGCCTTCGCCGTCATCGTCGCCGTCACGAACGAGCCGAGCCACTCACTCTGCGTGGTGGAGCGGTGGCACCTTTGTCGTCGAACTCGCTCGTCGAACCGGCGTGCCTCCTCCCGTCGACACACAGACGTCATAATTAGAATTAAACTCTGTGCACTTGTCTTTCGTCAGCCAAGTGAGTTAATCTCGCAACATCTAAAGAGGGCCATAATTAAATTGACATTGTCGGCCGCGGGGCGCGGCGCGGCGCGACGAAGACGACGGCGACGTCGGCGGCGGCGGGGTACAAAATAACTAATTTAAGTTGACGCCTGAATATTTAACGTTCGTGTTTGCACTTCGCAGACGCTGTGACATCATAAATATTTAAGGGAGTGAAATTCCCGCGAACGTCGTCCATTGTCGACGATATTTGCGACCCCTGAGAAAGTTTAATAAAAGATAAAAACGTACGCGTGCATATTTGATTCGTCTCGCTCGGCCCTCTCTCGACGCATGTTCTGTTTTGTCGCCGCCGACATATTTCCGAATCGCATTGCGATCGCTCGCAGCAGACATATGCAGGCTGGGATGTCCCTGTATTTGCACAGGTCGCGTCGAACCAGAGCGACGCGGAACACTGGTAGATTTTTTACATGATTTTTATTATTACAGTTCGGTACGGTGGCTGCGTTCGCTTTCACAGATTAATAACAATTCGAAGTAGCATACATTTTCCTCTATTAAAATGTTAGACAGTTCATCATTGACCACTTATTCATAATTGCAACTTCATCAGAGGAACAGAATTTTTTTAAAAAAAGATAAAATATTTTTATTCATAAAAAACTTCTCCGCCTTGGACAATAGACAAGAGATAGAATTATTGCTTGAAACTATTATTAATTTACTTTCACAATCGAGTTTGTTTTTACCAAAAGGTCCAATATTTATTTTTTATTTAATTTGACAAAATTATTCATATTACTATGATACACAAAGTGTAGGTACATAAAAGCACATTTTTCTCAGATTTCCCATACCTTGGCTCTACAGAATAGTGTCGAGCATGTTCTTTGATATACAAAACTGAACAATCTTAAATATCAGCAACTTCTTTCATCCCGCTATGAACAGGAGCTGTTTCGTGACCACATTACGACAGGCGATGAAAAATAGATACTATATTATATAATATCAAAAGAAAAAGACAGTGGCCAGATGAGGAGAAGAAGCATTTACCAACAGCAAAGGGAGGACCGCATCCAAAAAAGATACTCTTGTCTATTTGATAAGTTATGTACAATGTCATTCACTTTGGACTGTCAGAACCCAATCAGACGATAAATTCAAATGTGTATTGTCGATTGTCGATGTCGCTGTGTATATTAAACTGAGAATTGATTAAAAAAAAAACCTTCTCGATTAGTGAACATTAAGAAGGGTTCATTCCATTAACATTAAGACGGTACACGGCACATCCTCTTCACTCTTTTTACAATATTCTCCTTACTCGCCACTCAGTGACTAACATTTGCATCTAAGCCTTCAGAATTTTTTATAAGGAAAAAATAAAGGTAAAGTGGAAAGAACAGTGCCCGGATTTTTGTCCACATAAAAACCAGACTTCTACACAAACCGAATTAAAAAAAGTGCCAGTGAAACGGCAACAAGTTGTTGAATAGCGGATGAAAATACATCATAGAGTGAAACAGCAAACACGCGTTTTATTTTCCTTACTTTAAAGTTTCACAAAGATACATGCACGCATTTATGGACTGACCTGACACTACTGTTAAAACATGACTCCAATCAAAACGTTCGACGATTAAACAATCGTGAAACATTCTACGATTTGAACGCATCAATTTACCTGTCATGCTTCAGTGTATCGAGTTCAGGTTCCAAAGTCGTACACAAAACGGACCGTCCGTCATTCGTACATGTGCGGACGCGCACACATGTAATGAGGATACATAAAAGGTAACCGTTTGCCCATACCGTACAAGAGATACCATTAGCCGGTGTGCCTGAGTCACACCGACTCCGACGTGACTCGAAATAAAAATAAAGAGAACAGCGACGACGACGACGACGGAGCGTGTGAATGACCCCCGCCCTCGTGACACGGTGCGTTTATTGCCCGTACATCACACTCTTTTATCCACACTTGATTCGGTCGTTCGTCGGAACCGTCGACGTCACATTAAATACATTATACATTCGGACTACCCTGAAAACAATCCGATTTAATTTCCGTTCGCGCACACTTCGCACACTGTCACCGTAATGTGTTACTAATATTAACATCCTAATGACACTGCAGACATCTTTCTTGTCACGGATGCGTGGATATACTGTGCGCGAGGATAATTAAGCTGATCGTGTCGGATGATTAAAATAAAACCAGTCCCGATCCTCACACCACACGTCCACATAAATTAATATATCAAAGCAGGGAGCGTACGCGAAACAACGTGTGACAACGGTGGCGTTTTCGTTTTTTTTTTTAACGCGAATCCTGTTGTGTACTTAAAGTAGCGTGCGCTCTCTCAACACTGCAAAAAATGTGTGTGTATGTGTGTGCGTGTACATTCTTTCGGTCATTATTTATTGTACTAGTATAAAAATAAACTTGTTGATGTTTGTATGACAATCGACTAGTAAAAAAGATCATCAACGATACAAAAGGTCATGTTCTGTTAAGTAATCAATTATTTCGAAAAAACATTCAAATATAAACCTTTAAAGATGAGATAATCAAGGACATAATCAACATTGAAACAATGTTATAAAGATCATAGTTGAATTTTTGCAAATTGATTATTTTTTTCATTCCACAAACTATAAAAGAAATTCTGACTACAAATATAAAAATAGCGTTTCTATAACACGTTTTGTTATTTATTTATTGATTTTTTTTTAAACTACACTTATATATATTCAATAAGAACTATTTTCTATAGTTAATATTTTTAGCATTTTAAAAAAACACTAATGATTAATCAACATTAATTTATTGTGTAATTTGATATTCTGGTGCACATATTTTTGGCGACAGACTTCTCTCTCTGTACGTCTGTGCTATGAACAGGATGATATTGAAATCAAAATGTACACAAGTAAGAATAAAAAATGACTAAAAATCATTTATTGAACATTGTTGTCGAACATTGTTATCAGACAGATGGAATAAAATTATACTAAATAATGGGAGATATTTTCAAGATTGAAATGTATTCCATTTTTCGGTAAACGAACATTCATTTTCTATTAAAAAAACGACCTAATTGTTAGAAGATAATAAACGAAATCTGATTCGGTATCGAATCGATTAAAAATTCCCAGTATATTTGATATTAATTTTGTACATGTCGAATCACAATTGTGAACTTATTCGGCACAAGACCCATTTCCGACAGATTGAAAAATGAAACATTTAACTCGTCGTTTACCTCCGGGGAAAATAAACGACGTCTCCCGGTAATGAGCACCTGTGAACGTATAAAAAACACATATCAACAATTCCGTAGAAGGAATCCGTTGTCGTTGATTACAAAGTGCATTAAACGGAGCGAAGCACATGTGCACATTACATGAACGTACACTGTTTATGCATTAAAAAAGAAAACTGCTTTTTTTCAACCTTTTTTCCTGTACATTTAGCTGCGCCGTTGCGCTCGCTGTCGCAACGTGGACGGTTTATTATGCAGACGTGATATAAATAAAGCTCAAGTTTATGCATATATATATATATATATATACACGTATTAACGTCTCTTTGAAAATCGATACGGATACCAACAATGCTTTAGGTCGGGATTAGTTATGCATTTGAATGAATTGAAATAAATATTTTTTTTCATATTATATACATGTACATCTGGTCTTTCTATAAATATTTATAGATCGGAAAAGAATTCATTCGTTTCGAAAATAGCATTGAACGATTTAAATTGCAGTTGTTTAAAAAAAATGATAAAATATATGTCTTTCACTTTAATCTGTTTGAACGAATAATCGAACGAGCACTGAACAAAAATCTAATAAACATCTTCTAGTAAACATTCATTTGTTGACCAGTTTTGATTATAAAACATTCTACGATTTTCTGGAAGTGGAATAATTCATTTGTGTGGAATATGGTTGTTATAAAATCTTATTTATCGTTTCATAAACCAGGCTTCAACCGACAATACAGTTCTGACACTGTGGGGAAATTCAAAGATACCCTCGTTTAAAATAAAAAAAAAAATAAAAATGGTAGAAATTACCATACAAATCTAGTTGAACGGAATTGAAATTTTAAAACATCAGTCGTTGTTATTCAAACGACATTCCGTCTATTTAAAGAAGAAAAAAACTCTTAAGAAATTTCTAGAGACTGTCTTGAATTTTTTATTAATAAAAAAATATTAAATTTATTTATTTTCGCAAATTCTTCTATTATTCGAAATTTTAATTGAAAAAAGTATCAGAAAACGAGCAATATTAGCAGAATCATAGCGGAAAATCCAAGTGAAATTATCAAAACCAATGTATTTGTCAAGATTTTATACATTTCAATCTACTGCAATTTAACGAAATTACTTCAAATATTCAGAAAATATTATGATCAAAAACTGCCGATCAATGATTATCATTTTTGATTATTGTTTATAACCAGTTCGATAGCGATCCCTTCACCTGCACATATCGCTAAAGTATGGAAAAGACTGAACAGTCTCGAGGATTTAAATGAAAATAATCATTAATAATGCCACACACAACGAAACCGACAATAACGATCACATAAAATAGATTAAAATCTCGATAATTTTCCCGATAAACCTGGCATCGAGTATCCAGTTTACTGAATAGCACTCTTTCAATTTCTATTATGCGATTCAATGTTTTCATTTCGTGTGTTTACAAAAACAAGTAGATATGTATTTATGTAATGTAACATAATTAGTTATTTTTATTTGTCTCTCAGTCAGCCTGTACTTGTGCTGTTGCAATGCCAACAGGAAAAAAAAATCACACGAAATCCGTCTACAAAGTACGAAATTATCTTTGACATTGGCGAAAGGTTGAAATAAAAGTCACTTCGCAAATTGTAAATACGGTTATTTGATTTTTATTTTTAAACGTTTACATACAAACACACACATATATGTATATATATATATATATATATATATATATATATATATATATATACATCGAATATTGATTTCCGAGATTGCTTATTTTCAATATTAGTGAACGTGTTTGGTACGAAAACAAATTGAAAAAAAAACTGTTTGTGTTTTTCTCTCTGCGCGTTTGTGTACAAGTGCGATGCAGGAAAAAAAATCGAAAATACCAAATACGTGCGACTATAAATAAATAATGAGCACGCGAACGTCAAATATCAACAAGTATTTTTAAGCCTTTACGAAATATTTTATGCCCTGAATTTTGTCTTTGTGCGAATGTACGGCCGTATCAAAGGGAAAAAAACGCGTGGAACGAGTTCCTTACATCAAAAGTGAATTTTATGTCGAATTGAGAATTGAAGAACTGCAGTTATATATATATATATATATATATATATATATATATACAGAGGGGCCCTGAAAATATATACAGACTTCAACGTAAAAAATATCTGCATAAAAGCATTATTACTAAAATTAGACAGACATCAAGGGATGGTTGTGAATCATGTTCGATTTCTATCATCAGAACAGATGCTGAAAGTGATCACCAATAACGTTCAGACACTTCTGATTTCGGCAAATTTCTGGACGAGCAACGTTGGTCGAAATCCAACCGTGACTGCTGCGCACCATTTCAATTTCTTCCAGGAGCACCACCAGTCTAGCTGGTTTTCAACGATGTACCACATCCTTGAGTCACCCAAAAGTAGAAGTCGACAGTTGTTAAATCTGGAGAACAATTTTAGGATGTAAACCTTCCATATCGCTCTCTTGAGAATGCGTTGTACGCTTGATCTGCTGACTCCTGTCTCAGGTGCACATTAACGAACTTTTGTATTCTAATTTCGCTGACCAAGTAAATTTGGACAGTTTTGAACGTTTTCGGTGATTTTTCGAAAAGAAAACGATAATTCTTCTCGTGTCGAACCGTTTTCTGGCAGATGATTACAAGCATAAAATTGTACACACAGATTTCAAGCTTTAAATAAATTCAAAAAAATATATTAAAAATAGATGTAGTGCACTCGCATCTATTTTATTTCCATGACTGTATTTCAATTAAAAAAAACAACTATACATTGAAGGTATACGTGAACGTTATCTTCCCGACATGTTATGAACGAGTAATTAGGTTCTTGAGTTCTTGAAGTAAATCTCAAGTTTCTCAAATAACGACATAGAAGACAGTATAAGAAAAGCTGCTTGTAAACTCGTTCAAAAGAAAATCTACGATAAACATTCATCAGACTGTACCAATTACTTAAACGAATCGTCCGGAAAAACATCCTCACCGAACAAACGATCCACTGTAAACACTTCCTAGATACCGGAAACGCCTCGTCATAATTCCCATTCTCGAGATATTATAATAACGTCGACGCTGCACGCAAAAGAAATGATACAAGTCCGCCAGACTTTATTATTGACAAAATCTGTTTATATCTACGCAATATATTAAACAAGAAAACCCGCCGGGAGTAAAAAGGTAACGGCGAGAGAGGAGAGAAAAAAAAAACGAAAATATGATTTATTCAGACTCGAGCGTCAAACTTTATGTCTTTTTGTTTCTGAGCGTAAAACCGGACGGGAGAGATATAAATAAATCCTATTCAAAGCGAGGTATGGAGTGGTGAAACTTTGAAAGCACTGTTATAATAATGATGCAGTCAGAATAAAAAGTATTCTTTTCAAATATCGTCGAAGAATACAACACTGCGACTATGCAGAATGTATACTTGGCTATAAATAAGATAGATACGTACACGTACACACACACACATGTATCAACCCTTATATGAATGTGAATTCGTATATGTGTACATAGATATATGTCATTACTACACATATTTCTTTGTGTTTATATAAAAATATGGTACGTTGTCAAATGCAAAACTTATGAAACGTTGCAGAGTCTATAGAAAATAGACGGTTTTTTGTACACATTTTCTTTATACTTATTTCTAGTGTTATTCTACAATCGACTGCATTTTAAAGTAAATAAACAAAATCCCATATTGCATACGAGTTTCTGTTCTTACATAGAACGTTGCAGATATTTGTTAAAAAAAAAACAGTTTTAATGAAATCATTTGATCGTGCACTCGGTATGAAAAATTAAGTCGCTCATAAAATCTGTACAGTTTGCTGATTGTGTTACCCCGGTGATGGAAAACACAAACAGGGCATGAAAAATAAAGTCTTGTATCCGTTGTAGAACTCAACAAGTAACAATCAAGAAAAATGGATTTTCCAAGAAATCAAGAAAAAAGCATTTCTTTGCAACCTGATTACAAGATGACGAGCAGTTTTTTCCAAAGAAAACGATAGAAAAATGTCGATTTACGTTTTAATAGAAAGTAATATTTACAAAAACTACACAGATACATATTTAAAACGTATACAGTGGCGTGCGAGCTTCAACTGCTGAATAACCTAATATAAGGGGACCTTGTTTTTTTTAATAAAAATCTATGAAAAAGAATCTCATCTTATATTCAAGCTAATACGATTTTATTACAACACAACCGTCGTAGTTATTTAAACAAGTTATCTGTTTCTCATTTCTATTTCCGAAACTCGAACTGTCGATAA
This sequence comes from Acanthacorydalis orientalis, assembly GCA_034766995.1. Lineage (NCBI taxonomy): Eukaryota > Metazoa > Arthropoda > Insecta > Megaloptera > Corydalidae > Acanthacorydalis > Acanthacorydalis orientalis. The sequence goes on along the minus strand of CM068321.1, from coordinate 36,636,911 downwards.
AAAGAATAAAGTCCGACAGTATAGAATACAAAGACAGTAGAACGGAATGCTGTGTAGCTGCAATTCAAGAAAAATGTCCACGGATAGTGGAAAACAAATTTTGTAACGAAGCACTCTATCGAAAAATAATACAATTCGAGATAAATAAAAAACAGTGTACTTTATGGGATGAGAAATTGATTTATTTGTCAGATTATTTTAAATTGTTAAATTCTAATTAAACACTTTATCATAGAGGAATTGTGATTTCTTCTGAAACCAAACAGTTTTCTGTGCTTTCTGAATGATGGAACAGTAAAATGCATATAAGCTATGATTAAATCAATGCTCAACATTTTTAATCAGAAAAAATGCATAGTTCGTGTTAAAGTGGAAAATTGAAATGAAAAAAATTACATTTAACTGCAGTGTTAAAATTTCTCAATAATCTGTTTACCGTACACTGGCCTGGTGGTATTCAATGTGTTAATTGATCCTTTCAATGCCACAATCGTTCTTTATTGGAAAAAAAAATCCTTACTATACTTATACAAATTAAAAACCGATATCCCACTGATTTAATAATCATTTTAAACATATATCTAACAATCCAACTATTATAATTTTCGATACTGACACACAATGGCATCAACTTCAAAACAGGTACAGAGATTTTCTTTAATTAAAATCTTATAGTGCGCGGGATGATGTTAATTGTTTGATGAGACTGAATTCAACAGCACAAACGTGCTGTAAAATAAATTAAATATTTTCAACGTCTATTATAAACAGAATCAGTGACTGATAAATGACAGTAAACACGCGATAAGAAATTATGCGACCGCTATGAGAAGTCGAAGAGTCAAATCGTCGAAATGAATTCCGATTATACATCCGGTCCGAATCGATTTAATGAAGCAACATCGAAACAAAACATGAATCAAATCAGATCGTACTGAAGCGCACACAATTTAGTAACAGCCCGACCGAATTTGATGTGATGATAGCGCAGCGCAACGCCGACGTCGGCGGCAGCTACATAATACAGAAGCAGTAGTAGTTAGTAGGTTGTTGACATGATACCTCATTATTTAATACACTAACCTATTCATTAGAGTCGCATGACGTCGGATAGACTGTAACAGGTATCACTGTCAGACTCGTACAGGTAATACGCACATTAATATGCACTAAATATAGATTGAAAAAGTGCCCGACGAACATTCTAATCAATACTTTCAGCCATTGTAACGGTTGATCACATGTTTGCTCATACACCGTACGACTACTCACTTTCAAATCAACACGAACGTTTCATACGAGACTGAATCAAATGAAATCCTTGACTGTTATTTTTTTCATCGTGAAACTCTACTAGTGAGTTCGACGCAGACCATTCGGCTCTTAAATACAACTTGGATTCATCTATAAGAAAAGTGTTCCGTTCTCGTGCGCAGACAAACATGTACCACTTGTTGCAGCTCTTGATTAGAGCTGGAAGAATTTCTTTTCTGACTTCCTGTGCATGATTACATCTCTTTCTTGATTAAAATGTTCATAAGTTGATTAATGATTATTTTTATAACTTCATACTGTTTGTACTTGGACGCTCTTATCATAAATGCTCATGAGCTACGACAAAAATAATCGATAATTATTATCGATTATTTTTATAGCCAAGATATCTATAAAGATTTTACTATATTTGCGCACTCTCGAGATGATGGCATCTTTGTTAAAATGCACATACGCAGCAATTAAAAATAATTACAGAAAAATGTTTGTTGTTCATGGGATGAAAGAATAATTCATTTGTGAAAATAGATTTATAATTTCAACTAGTCTAACGATTAGATATTTTGATGTGTTGATTTACTTTCAAAGCGAATTTTCTGTTGTTTTTCTGTAATTCTCGATGAGTCGTAACTGTATTCAAATGAGTCTCATGTTGACAATATTCAAATTAATATCGATGAAATAAATACTTTATCTTGCACTCTCTTTATACACGGTGACAGTAAACATAAAATACAGACTTAAGTAAGACGAATAGTAGCTATAAGTAGCATTATATGTAAAGGTAAACATCGACAGTCGTCCGTGCACTGCCGCGGACACACTTATTTAAATTCAAATGTTGACATTTACATTTAAATCGTCAATTCTTCATGACATTTAAATGAGCGTGTAAAATAGCGCACTCGGAAAAAAAATACGCCGTCAATGTCATCATAAACGTTCATAACGACCGTGTCGTTAAAAACGTGTAAAAACAAACAAACGGGACGGACGGACGGCCGAATCGTACTCGGAAAGAGAAACCAGGAAGTGTCAGGTGGACTGGATGCACGTTCTCTGCTGCACGGCGTAGAAAGTGGAAAACGCAACCGTTCGGATCGCATAATCCGCACGAGCCCGCGCGCCTTAATGCCCCGCATATTTGCATAAAACAACAAATCCGTGTCATGTACGACGGTGCCGTACCGGCTAGGTCTTTGACTTGTGCCGCTCTGCGGCTCTTTCGCCCCTGTCGCGCCGCTTATCCGCCGAATTAACACCCGTTCGTCGCGCACACGAAATCTATTGAAACAATTAAACGGGAAAAATCGTACGGTTAAAACGAGAAAGTGTATAAAAGAGACGACGACTAACAATAAACTCAAGGCTGCACGAGCGATATGACCGGAGATAAAACGAGACATGTGCACGTACCGTGTGTTTATAAATACATGTACAATGAATCCAAATAGACTCGACAGTACGCACGCATACATTATTGTGTGAACGTTTTAACGGGGCTTAATCAATTTATACCGTCTGGGGACACATTTCGCGCACGACTCCGTGGCGCAACGGTAGCGCGTCTGACTCCAGATCAGAAGGTTGCGTGTTCAAATCACGTCGGGGTCAATTTCGTTTTGTATATTTTTATCGGTATGTTTTTTTTAAAACACAAGCTGTGTACAATCGAATGTGACGATTTGTCGAACGATTCGATCGTTTTATCGCGCCTTGGACGACGATTATATTAGAAAATGTTCGCAGGAGAAATTTCACTCTTCTTTCTATCAAAATGTTTGATATTTTCTTCAATAGAATGCTCTTATAATGAGAGAAGCGCTATTGTAATACTTGTTAGCTATAATAAAAACTATCAACAATTAATCATTAAATATTCCGATCAGATTTTCTTTCACAGTATCCGGAAAATGAAAACTAATGTGTGCGAAACTAAATTTAGCTACAATCATTGAAAATATTTTAAGACCTGTACGTTGTTTTTTTGCACTGTATGAAATTCGTTTATTTCCTCAATCTAGTACGATTTTTCAACCCCTGCTTTACTGTTACTCTTTTTTTTAGAAAAAAATAATGCACATTAACTAAACAGCTTTGAAATAAAACACACTGTTCTCTCAGCCATCGAAGCGAACGCTCCGTGAACACAAGCCTGCGACACAAACTGCATAAATACAGACCAATGTACAAACGGGACAGATTGAACGAAAGAAAAAAGAATAACAGTGCATTTCTGTACCGTGCATTCGAACAAACACATACGTACGAACACACCTGGTGATGTAGAAGGACGACAGCGTACAAGACATAAAAGCAATCTGTCGCATTTTCTTTCGATCTTTACCCTTTCGTACACAGGCTCGATTTTTTTAACTGGACGAAAGATGTAGGATTCAAGGAACGCCGTCTTATGTCCGAGTGTTGAACAGGTTGTACACAGACGTTTATGTCTTTATAAGCGATAACAGGATAGATTTATGTTTGTAGAGCAGCGAAATGAATCGCTGTGTATCTCTTATACTGATTTTTTTACTGTCTGAAGTCTCGACGATCGAATACTGTTCTACGTTTTCCGCTCGTCTTCGAATGACGTTCATTAAATTGTTACTGATTTTCTTAGAAAAATAATCTTAAACGATTTCTTTTCAAACGGGCTAACCGATTCCAATACAAACATAGAACCGTTCGGCAGTCACACAACGATTTATTCCATTTCACAATATTTATACTGAATTAAAGACAGACGTGGATACAAAAATAGAACACAATTATTTAAACCCATGTGTCATGCGAAGTGCGGCCACGACGCCGTACGAATTGTTTAAGCATACATGGAATATTTAATGGTTAGTCAGAGTTTATATACGATATGGTAATTACTGAGCGTTCTATTCCTATAATACAAGTTTACAATTATCAAATGTGACAAAATAAACAAATCAGGTAAGGAAATCTACTTTCAAGGTGACAAATGGTCAGCGTACAGGTTATATTTGGAAATGTACGTTATTATCATGACACTGGTCACGTTCACAACGTATGTAAATACTGATTATATATATATATATATATATATATATATATATATATATATATATATATATATATATGTAAATATAGACAGATAGATAGATAGATAGTCAGATAGATCGATAGAGATTAGAAAAAATCCAAGCACAGTTCAACAATTGACTTGCGTTAAAAAAAATTACTTTAATTCGATGAAATAGAACAGTTATAATTTATAAAACATCTTTACTGAATTTTCCATTCTAGAATTGTATATAAATCGAAATTATACTACTATAGATAATAAATGATAAAAAAAATCGACAGGAAGACCGTAAAAAAATTAAGAGAGTGTTAGAACATAATTTAAATCCAAAAGAATGGAAATAAATTCAATATAAGATACTTTCATTCGTTTCTCTCTTTCGGTCGACGCTTTACACAAAATATGAAAATAGAAAAATTATCATAATTAAAAATCTCACTTCCAAACAACAATTCTTCTTCCAGGTTCGCTGTCCTGAAGAATAACATTCGAGATTAATATTTTATGAGGCCATTCTCCAGTTCTGAACAGTTACAAGATCTTCGGACCCTACTTGATTTCATAACGAAAATTCAATTTGGACGTTTGCTCTCTAATCAAAACCGCATGCATGCATATATATGTATGTATATATATATATATATATATATATATATGTGTGTGTGTGTGTACATATGTAATGTGTGTATATAAGTGACAGAAAGAGACACTCATCAGATAATACTTAATGGCGTAAAATTGCAAATGCAGACCGCACTCAAACACACACTCCCTCACACACGTTTTCTGTACGTCGAGATGGCGAGAGATCACATACACAAATTATATCCGAAGGTGGGATGTATGTAATCAGAGGTCGGCGGCGGTTCTCGTGAATATTTTAAAGTTTGCTACATGAATACGGTAAGCGGATTTTCGTGTAGCAGCCGTTGACGAGTACGGCTGCAAAGGACGATGCAGTGACGCTAATGAGGAGTCCTTTAACTGTTTCTCTTACAGAGAGGTAAGACACTTGAGGTTATTTGACATCGAAGGTACTCACACACACACACACGGTCGCACATAAATACAGTGATGTGTGAGCGTTTGTGTGGGGGAGAAAGCGTGCCGTCGGAGCGTAAGGCGCGCGCCTCTCGTGAGCGCGCGGAGCGCACCGTCTTCTTGTCGCTAACACAATAGGAAGTATTATGTAACATTCGTTATTCTATGCAAGGCATGGATGTATGGTTGAAGTTCGTTAAGAGTGGTAGTTTTAATATTAAAAGTTTTAATGGCGGCGGAAATTGTGTCGGATGAATGCGAGGACGCGTGCTCGTCTGACATGGAAAATGATTAAAATGCGATTCGGTATGGAAATTAGTGCGACGGAATTAGAAGAGATCGGAACCGCTGAGAACATTCTTTGGCGATCGACCGAGACTGAAAAGTAATCAGATAGGATATGTCTTGTTCAATTTTTCGTTAACAGTCTCAATCGCCTGAAAAATCTAATCATTTTCATCCTACAATCTCTGGATATGATGTGATTATCATTGAAGCCCGCATAGAAATATAGAGAAATTGATTTTATAGAATCAGCAAACACCTGGATTGATTAGAACATTTTCATGTATTAAAACAAGTAAAAAATCGGAAATTTGGGTTTATTTCCTTCCTGTTCAATATTTTGTCAGTCAGTTGAATGGTTAATTTAGAAAAACTGTTTGTTTTTGCATCGCACAACCGACAAAAATAGTTTCTGACGGAATCATCATCGAAATACTTATAAGAAATAACGCCTTATTGAACATTTTTGATGAGAAAAATTCTGTTGTAGTTAGTGATATGAAACAAGAACTGATTTGTAAAGTGAATTCTCCAGCCAGTGTCAGAAATCCATTATGTAAAATCTGAAGTTTAAAATAGCCTGTATTATATTAAAAATCTTTAATTTTCTAAATCATGTATATATTGAAAAAAAAGACGAATCGCTGTGAAATACTTTGAGAATAGTTCACAGGAGACAGAAAGCACTGTACTTTCATACATGCATCGTGGAAATATTTTTATTATCTTCCATGTTAAAATGAAATCAGCTAGAAAAATCATTAAAAGCGGCCGAACAAAATTAACTCGAACACAAAAGGCAAAAATGCCAAAAACGCGAACAATTGAAATTCATCGCCAGTCCGCGCGACGTTCATGAAAAAAAAAATGTCGACGGATCAACAGAGACAATCGAAACCGATTAACTCGTACGTGTGTGCCCTGATTGCGTCACGGGCCCGCGTTTTTTCGAACCCCGAACACAAAAAGTTGATAATCAGTCGCATTTGCATTCGTCCGAATGCATCAAACACGATATTACAAGAGTTCAATTCCATTTAATAGCATAATTGTGACCTGCGCGACGGATCTATTTAAACAGCTCAAAGTCAATAGCAATTTAAATAATTTTAATGCGGGGCGCGGCAACGTTCCGGGATTATGGACGGGACACGCGGCGGGCCTGGTCGGTAATTGGAGCGTTTTTCGAAATTAATGCCGTCAATTAAACTTATACCGTATCTGCGATTTGAATCACAAAGGTCAATATGTATTTATTTAATGACGGCGCGATGGGGAATGCAGCGGGCCGTACTCGAAATATTTCAACCGTGCCGGAAAATTATAAAGAGTACGAGCGAGGTGCGACTATCAAAAAAAAACATAATTAAAGAAGAGATTGTTAAACAACTGAAAACTAATATACGAGGGACCGCCAATGGCTGTGAAACTACCAATAGTTGCAAACAGATGTTTATCGAAATGTGTTAAACTCCATGAAAAATAAAAAAAATTCCAAAAAGTAAAATATATTTTTTCATTTTCTGATTGCAAACTTTTCAGACTGCACTTGTAATCCGACAGTAGAAAAAAATTATAAGATTACAATTTCGACCTATAAACTAGATATCCGTTTACACTGCTGTATTTATATAAAATAAAATTAATTAAAACGCAATCAATAAAATCCAGTGAAATGTGATTTATATAAGTAAAAAGAATCACTAGAAATGTACACAGAAAGAACGAATACTTTTTCATATCCTAAAAAGCATTTTAATAGTAATGAAACATTGTATACAACAATGTTTAATTTTTATACTGGAAACGCAGCTGCATTAAAACAACACATTACGAAATTAGCGCACAGAAACGTACACTATGTTTTAATATAACATGAAACTGGAAAACATTAAATGCAGTCTCATGAAATTAAATTTTAAAAAACTGCAACTAAACTCTACACAAACTAATCAACAAAAAAAGTACAAACACACACGCTCGCTCGCTACGTCAGAAAACTAATATAAATTTGTGTGTAATTTGTGAAATTATACGCGACTATAAAACAAGACAAACATGCGAAATTAAAATTATTACCAGACATGGCGTTTCTAGCGTCGCAGTATCGAATCTTTCGGCAAACAACTCACCTGGAACAAAACAAACATTATTAGTACGGCACTGTGAATGTTACTTTAAACATCGGATGCGTGTAAATAATTGAACCAATATATTAATTAATGTACCAATCAGTATGCATATACTGGTGTACATGTATACACCAGTAGTGTCACAAGTGGATTATGTAAAATTTTGATTTTTTTTAAACTTATTATTGATTTATTAACATCTGAGCAGAAGAGTAGTTCCATGGGCTGAAACTCTGTGCGTTTCTGATATCAATGTATCGTTCTGCACATATTGTTGTTCCATATATCGTGAAATGTAAATAACAAGATATTTTTTCAACTGAAGAAGATAATAGATATTAATTAAAATTGAATTCCAAGAACGAATACAGCAGACTATTCCAATGCGGACGCACTTTTTCAGTCTGAAATAAAACACAGAATTTGCGGCTGGAATTTCATGTCTCTCTATTGTAAATAATAGTTCAGTGCGTGCCGTTCATAAATGAAAAATAATAATATCGTGTAAGTGGCCATTCTTTTGTTAAAATTTTCAGTAACAACCCTACACAGCTCGGGCTCTGTCTCTCACCAATTACTCTTCGGATTTAATCTTTTAGATAAGAAATTATTTTAGAATTATTGATGTACATCTGTCTTTTAACGTGACTTTAAATGAAGTAGTCCAACGGTGTTAAATCGCAGGATACCGACGGCCAATTAATTAGCTCCATTTCTGGACATAACTCGACCAGGAAATTTCGTCCTCAATAGATCAATTATTTCAGCAGCTGTGCCGTCTTGCTAGAATCACATATCCTCCAGATCAATATCATCGAATTCTTCTCATAAAAAAATGTTATCATGTTTCGGTACCTTTCGCCATTCGCAATAATCTCTGTATCAGCCTGATTCTCAGAAAAGTGAAGACCAACGAATCTACCGGACCAAAGTGCGCACCAAACAGTGACTATTTCTGTATGCAGTGGTTTTTCAACGATCACCCTCGGATTTTCTTCATCTCTGAGTCGGCACTTTGGCTCGTTAACATAGCCAGAGTTCGAAATAAGCCTCATCGCTAAAGATGTCTCAGAAAAACAGTGCTGTTGTTTCAGTATTCAATTAGTAAATCTCCCATGGAGTGACTTGTCTGCTGGCTTCAATTCTTCTGTTAATTGAACCTTATAAGCCATCATGAATAAATCATTATGCAAAATACACCATGTGGTCGTTTGTGAAAGACCAAATTACTATGAACGTCGTGAAATTGACATTCCTGCGTTGTCGTGTTGTATACGAAGCCATAACTAAAAATTACAATGTCAAAGCTTAAGAAATGTCTAAAAAAATACGGCAGTCAGTTTGACATCTGTGAAATATAACCTCTTGAAAAGGTGCATCCCTATTGGAAAACCTTTATATACATATTCATTTCTGAACATCCATTTCAATTAATATTTATTAACTTCTTAATATGAAAAAATATCTTATGACTACACTGAGCGATACAAGAAAACAAACTTAAAACTGGTACAGAACTTCAAACATTTTTTTTATAAACATTCTAAACATTTCATTTTAACATCAAACATTTTTAACATCTAGTTTCGAAGAGCGTGACAAAAACATCATTTCATTATTTAAATATAGAACAAATTTTCATGAACTCTACGTTTTCATAAAACCAACGGTTTAGTCATACTGACATTACTGACGATTCTTCTCCTTTCTTACATTCTACAATAATCCTGTACCTTATGTGTATGTATATATATATATATATATATATATATATATATATATATATATGTATGTATATATAAATGAAAACTAGACAGCACGGTGTAAAAATATGTGTTTTCGATAAACATATTCAAAATGTCAGCACCAAATTGCTTTTCAACATTTCATTCGAATGTTTCTAGAATTTTTTGAATGTATTTCCTGTCGACGATCAAGAACAATCTTATTCTGACATGTCAAGAAGGAATAATAGAAGAATTGGAACGAACTATATGTAGAAATATATATATATATATATATATATATATATATATATATATATATATATATATATATATATATGTATTATATATGTGTGTGTGTGTGAATGCATAATAATTTCAGAATCAAATTTTCACGAAACTCTGAAATACACACTTGGCACATATTACGTTTTTTTATTTAATATTATTGTCCGCGCCACTAATAAAAATAATATAAACAATGTATTGCTCGTCTGCGAATAAACGCTCGACGGTTCCCAGAAATGGAGACACGCCGCCGCTGCTGTACGTCCGCAGTGAATTATTAAATGGATATTTTTTTTCATTCGTTTTATTATTTTGTAAACAAAACAACACAAGTTGTACGAAATGAAACGTTATGAATTAAAAATATGCTCGGTTTTATTGCACGCGTTAGCGAAATAAAAAAAAATGATAATAATAATATAAAAAAATATATATACAGATCCCGCATAATATTTCTGTAGCGGACAATCGACTGACAGCGAACCGGCGCGGCCGGCCGTTTTCGACCGATGGATCAATCTGAACGAATCAATAACGGTCACACAAAGTGATAATCGTGCCGTCGCGACGAGAACGTCGAGGAACGTGCGCCACATTTCCAGACAAACAGACGTGCGATATGATTTCAGAAAGGTGACTTCTGCTCACGGCTACGACGCAAATCCGTCTCACTTCGGAACCGAGCCCGTGTTTTTTTTAATATGAAGGTTATTTGATCACGACGTAACGCTTTCTAAACTGGTCGATAGACGGGATCGAACACGGAACGTTCTTTCTTTATTGGTTTCGTTTTCTTTGTGGATTTATGAGCCAATAGCTTAGGATGCAATTTACATAAAATAATAACGAAATGTTTATAGTTTCGTACGGATTCATCGTTTTTTATGCACCGTGAAAATCGAACGTGTTCATTGGGATGGATGGATGGGTGTGAAAAGTATACCAAGGATCGATGCTGGAATACTTTTTCTTAAAGATGACATTCTGTGGATAATCAGTGCGGACATTTTTTCGAATTACATTAAAAGTATGTATATCAAATAGCAAAGCGTTCATTAAGCTTAATTTAAACAATGGTATTTCAACTTTATTCGACCTATTTTTGAATGGGAGACCTAGGACTTCCTATAAGAGAGTATGTCAAGTAAAGAGGTTCATGAAAAATTTGATTGTTTTAAAATTCGAGATCTATATCTAACCAGTGGAACATTTTCCAAGACCCAGCTATAGTTTAATCACACAGTTAATCCAGAAAAAAAAGACAGAGTGCCTTCTCTTATTGATATGAATCCCACGTGGAATAAAACACTAGATTGCTTTCCAAAAGGTGTTGTGAATGTGATATTAAGTGACAGGCATGGGATTCATACTCATGCTTAATTAATTATAACGGCGAATGATTTTTAAAGCTTTTATCTATTTGAGAAATCCGGAAGGCAACTTGTATGGAGAGTTGCAGGCATGAAAACAGTCATATAGATACTTATGAGTATTGGTACATAAATACAACCTACAGTAGAAAAGAAATAAGATTGAACGATTAGATGACTCGACAGATCCTCCATAACTGAATAGGTGCCTTTTATCTCTCTGAAATTGATTGTACTGCTATTTAAATCCAAACAATTAACATTCAAAATGATATTTAATTGATTATTGAACATTTTCGATCAGGAAAAGTGTACAGTACATAGTTTCGTTCCTTTTCGATCAGATCTTGTATCAGAATGAAGTTTAATTTAAATTATTTTCACCAATGAATTCTTTTCTCATCCCGCAAACTACAGAAAATCTTCCTGGTCAAAAATGTCGAATAAATCATTGACTGTACGCCTGGGCAACGATCGATCATTATTTATAGACCCTTCTCGGCCAGAGAAATGTTCTGTGAGATGAGAAAAGAATCGATTTGTGAAACAGATCTGGTATATTCAAGTATACGAAGAAATGTCAATTCGCAGAACACAAAACTAAATATTTCAATGAATAAAAGTCGGCCGCATGAAATAAATTAAAAGAAATATTCAAGACATAAACAGAACTTTATTGTCGATGTAATTTTATAACTGTGGAGCTTATTATATATGTTTCTTGTTCGAGCTCCATAAAAAAATAAGGATGGTATAATATGTTTATGTAGCGAGTTCTTTTATGTAGATTTTGTTTCGGTATTAGTCAGCAGACATCATCGTAACGTTCGTTCCATGCTCGTGACGAGGACGTCAGCAAGTTTTGGACAAGGAGTACAATAAAAACGGGAATAAACTCGAGTGTGACGCGTTTTGAAAGCAAACGATGGATGACGGAGTTATATGACAGTAACGAAACAAACATCACTTCTGTACGAACTCGGATATACTTTGTTGTCGCTAGAAATACGAACCGTTTCATTTTTAAAGTATTATACAAACTGTATCGACAATTCGAAGAAGAAACGTCCCCGTCACTTATCAGCTTCAGCAGACACTGCACACAGTGCTGTGTAATTGAATCGTATGCTCTTCACAGCAGACAGAGTTAATTAATGAGTAATTCGAGCGGCCGGCATTTCGAATGCAGCACAAATTGCAATGTCAGAGTTTCGACTCGTGTACGTTTTTAACGTTTGTTATTAAGCCGGGTCCACTCGGCTCTCTCTATAATCCATTCGAACGTTGAGCGACGTCAGGAATTCGACGTTGAAAAAGCACTGTTTTGAATTTACCCCCGTCGAGATGAATTCTCGTAATAAGTCGCGTGCAAGATGATATTCACGGCATTCGCAGAGTTCAGGAAATGTTCTTTTAATATGTCAGAGGAGTTTCTTTTTTATCATCCCTCCTCCCGTAAACAATGTAACAGTGAGACGTCCGGAACTATCCAATAAGCGTACGGAGAAGAATACATTTTTTTTTATTTGCGTTTTGTACTGAAATAATGCATCGTTGATTCGAGCGAAATTAGAATTGAAATGAGATAATTTCCAGAAATAATATAGAAACGAACGTTCTCGGATAATAAAGAGAAATCATTATTTCTTCCGTATGTTATTTTATCTTGCAGAGAAGTAATAGAAAAATAATTGCACTTCGTCTTTAAATACGGAAAGGTTTATAGAGAAAAGATGTCAATTTAGATAATCGTTCCTTTTTTTTTAAAAAAAAGAAACATATACATTTAGAGGAGACTTTTGCATATAATTTAAGATAAATTATACTCAAACACAATACAGATTTGAAAGTGTAAGTAAAGTCACTTTCATAAATTATTCCGTTTATAGTTTCACAAACTGTAATATTTTTTTTTTAAAAAAAACGTCTCCTGAAATGTAGTCAAATATTTAAAAATCGAATAATGAAAAAATATCAATCCAATAAATATAATCTTATCGATTAATTTTATATATATTTTAGATTAGTAATATCTTCCATGTTAAAACACATGGTACGAATGCAAATAACCAAATGATCTACTGTATATTTTCTCTAGTACAAAAGTCTACAAATAAGAATGTCGAACATTAAAAGATAAGCAATAATATTCACAGGATTTAAGTTTGATACAAGTACATGTCTTTTCATTTTAATTTGATTTAAAAACCTGCACTTTCATATACACATCTGAGAGAACTGGCGATTTCTTTTTAATAAAGTTCAGACACTATCGAAAGTCAGAGACCCATACCTCGACACATAGGCATGTAAGAGAATTCACGAATTTTTTTAGAGAAGTTCAGACAGTGTATTAAGACAGAAGCTCACATCGCGACAAATGCACATCTGTGCGGACTAACAATTTTTTTCTGCAATGTTCATGCATTTTACCATAAAACAGAGACCCATATCACGACAAATACACATATGTGAAGATTTACGATTTTTTTTGAAAAGTTCAGACACTGTTGTAAGACATAGACCCATATCTCAACATACAGAAATCTAAGGGACCTCATAAATTTTTTTAGCAGAGTTCAGACACTGTATCGTAAGACAGAGAGTCATATCTTGACATATATACATCTGTGGGGACTCGCGATTTTTTTTAATAAAGTTCAGATACTCTATCGAAAACCAGAGACCCATACCTCGACATGCATACATTAAAAATAACTCACGAATTTTTTTTTAGCAAAGTTTAGAACTTTATTTTAAGTCAGAGGTCCATATCTCAAAATATACACATTTTAGAGTGCTCATGATTTTTTTTTGTAAAATTCAAATACCCTATCGAAAGCCAGAGATCTATATCTCAAGATATAGACATCTACAAGGATTCGTGAATTTTTTCAATAAAATTCACACACTGCATCATAGTAACGGGTCCATACCTTAACATTACCCATTTGCGAGAGCTCATGATTTTTTATTATCTAGACATACATACATCTACAAGGACTCGATATTTTTTTAAGTAATATCCAGACATTGTATCGTAAAACAGAAGCGTACATGTCGATGAATACACATCAGCAAGCGCTTACAAATTTTTTTCAGTGAAATTGAGGAACTCTATCGTAACATACAGGCCTATATCCCAGCACACATACACGTACGCTATCCTTCAATATAGCAGCGCAGTGAACAGCTCATTAAACCCCAATACTTATAAATTTCAATAAAACGCCACCGAATGAAATGTTCCTGCGGAGCGTGCTAAAGCGCTAAAGCTCATACGATTCACACACGCGGCAAAAATGCATCATCAAAGTAAGACTACACAATTAAAATTATGCATGAGTTACCCTCATGTCAAAATAAACCGAAGGGTTAATGTTCAGCTCACAACGAGAACAAAGTTATTATTAAACGCGCTGAATATGAATTCATGCCTGTAGAAGATACAGTAACGTTCCTGACTTTTACTGCTAGTCAGTCTGTTTTTCTGAACAACATTCGTCGAATTCATCTGCATAAATTTTTGGAAAGTAAACAGGAGGCAAGATTACATAATTGAAAAGAAATAGTACGCGATTGAAAAATGTTTCATGTTCTTTCTGGCTGAAGATATCTGAAACCGTATACTTCTTATATGACGAATAGAGATGTGTTTTCCTGACTGAACAAGTCGTTGTTTTTCGATACTAAAACAATCAGAGAAAAGATTTCAACATGTTTACAGCAAAAACAAAGGTTCTTTATCGTAACAGAAGTACCGAATTAATTCCGTATGAGAGTTTTAGAAACGTACAGACATCTAATAGCGCCGATAAATAATCCGTTCAAGATGACAACAAAAGAACGTGAGCAGCTTTTAAGATAATTTCTCGAGTAACACGGTTTTAAATTTAATAATCGAGTGAAAGTTTTCGACCGTCTGATACTTTTATTATTCTTTCTTCTGCTGTTCGCATGAACAGTTTTGCGTTTTGCAACAGATAAACAACTGTAATAGTTCAGACGGACTGAATAGTTTATGACACTAGGAAATTTTATATGTCTGAGGAGAAGCTCGAGCTGGAATCGATTACCATATATACACACTTACAATGTTGTGGCATCGATAATAAAATTCCAACCGAGCACTATGTACATCTAATCAATAAATAACACACACACACAAATTTATATATATATATATATATATATATCAAATTAAATTTATTCAATTTCTACATCTATCAAATTCGTTATAAGGTAGCCACGTCATTATAATTACATTTTGATTCAATTTCTAATTATATCTGTTTACGAAGAGATTATATATATATATATATATATATATATATATATATATATATAATATATATATGTGTGTGTGTGTGTGTGTATAATTGTGCATAGAAGAGCGAGCACACGATATATAAATATTCAATACGGCGAGGTTTTGACATCATCAAAATCCCATTATAATTCAATTCGCATCAATTCTGAATACATACAACACCGGTATATAATAGTATTAATCATATAATTCAACAATAAACTCAACGAACGGATTTGATAAACAACTTTTCTGCGGCTGACAATCTATTGTGTTGCAAACAATTCTCGCGAGCGCATTAAATATTTGACGAAACGCTGTCACCGTTTAAGCAGCAGCGCACGGGAGACACAGTGGCAGCGGGCCACTTGCTTTCGGGTCGAACTATCTTTCCGATTTTCGAAAACTCACAGTGTCCACTTATCCGTCTGATCGTCGCAATCGACACGGACGGATTGGTGAGACTCGAGGCACGGATATGTGGACAGAACGTATTCGTTTGGAAAGATGGAATGGAATTTGTTTTGAAAAAATATTTTTTTCCTTTATAAATGAGGGAAGGGCTCGTACCCCGATTAACAAATATATCGAATGAAGAAAGAGACATTTGTCAGATAAAAATTTAACTGAAAATTTCATAAACGTTTCCATCACTCGTACCACAAACCATACATTTTTCTTAATCAAAACTGTTCAAAAATTAATTATTGAACATGCACTCGACATCAGAGTATTATACTGATTTTTCTGCTCTGAATATGGTAACATCGTCATCGAAATGAAGCTAATTAGTTAGTCATTTGATGTTTTAGGGCGCTTCCACAGGTAAGGTCGTTATCGCCTGAACAAAAATATGATTTAAAACACGCCCTATTTGCGCACTCATATTCGAATCAACCCTTAATTCAAACGCAAAATGCACTAATCCCAAACCCTTCAAATAAATCCATTAAAAATAATGTTACTCTCTAAGAGAGATAAGAAACACATATAAATGAGAACTGGACTGGGAAAGTACCTAATCTTGGTTGGAAAACGCACATAAATAGGATAAGGAGAGATAAAACTCTTGAAGACAATAAAACATTTAAAACACTGATCTAATATTAGGTTTCACGGGTTTTTTCTTGATAACTCGTTAAAGTAAACCTGACGAATTCACATGTCTAACGCCACAACATGTTAAAATATCAAGGTTGGAACACTAAATCGCATAAAAAAGTCCAGGCTCCTTTACGAAAATCAACATGCGATTAGCGACATCATTATCATCCGCTAGTCATCGAAATGAAGATAATCGATAATTAAAAGATATCAATAACCGACGATTCAACAGATTTGATAAAAAAAAAGATTTTGTAGTCGGTGAGAAGAGCCAAAAATTCGTTATTGAATGTAAAGTTCGCTATTAATATAAACTGTTTACTTTTTTAGAAAAAAAAACTTCAGAAAATAGATTAAAAAGAAATATGTGTTGTTCAATGTGTATGGAAAAGATCTTGTTAAATTTGTACATAAATGTATTAACAATGATTTAAAAAGAAACAATGAATGACAATTCTCAAAGATAATTCGAGGTTATTGTTATTTTTCTGCATTGTAGAAACGAGCTGACTTACAAAGATTTTATGTTTTATTTTACACTTGAGATAAAGTTTATATTTTATTACATATATATATATATATATATACATATATAAAAGTGATATAATATTTACACAAATAAATTTCATGCGGTACTAAAAGCAGCATATAAAATATTTATATGATTATAATAGCATTAAACGACATCACCGGTCATAGAATGCAGCCATTTATGGCGTCTCGTAAAACCGACCGATTAAGTAATGCCAGAGCGTCGGTTAAAACTGCGACGACGACGAGCCGTCACTGTTCGATCCGT
This sequence comes from Acanthacorydalis orientalis, assembly GCA_034766995.1. Classification (NCBI taxonomy): domain Eukaryota; kingdom Metazoa; phylum Arthropoda; class Insecta; order Megaloptera; family Corydalidae; genus Acanthacorydalis; species Acanthacorydalis orientalis. The sequence goes on along the minus strand of CM068321.1, from coordinate 36,619,526 downwards.
ACATGTACACAGAGCTATCATCGAACACGACAAAGACCGGACGATTAATAACAATATAGACAATGATCGGATACAATGGGACACGATCGATTCCGGAGAAAAATACGCGCACGTCGATATGATTTTTCAACGGACCGGATCCGAAGTCCGGACCGATCGGTCGAACGCTGTGACGCACAGATGAGCCCGGCCCGACGGAAATCGCGTTACGTCACCACGCCGTGCAGGCTCGACCGGCTACAACCTGACAGTTTTAATTGAATCGTCGACACGAGTTGAAAGGCGCCGTCGGGGTTCGACGTGACGTCGTCGAAAACGACGATCATAAAAAAGAAAACACAGACACAAATCGACAGTCGCTCCGGACCCGTTTGTACGACTGCACTCCGTGTGCATCCGTGCAACGCACCGGAAAGAAATGTACTTCGTGTAAAATGTATTCAGAGTTATGCATTTCGAGTGTATGATAAACGTGAATGGTACTCTATACGTGTTATAATGAAAGTTACGGCGGAGTTGATGTAGGATGTCGAGGGTCGGGGCCGTGTGATTTACACTTCAACTTTATTGCACGGTGGCAAGTTTATTGGTACAATTTTGATGTAATGTTCGTACGATTTTCGGTTTAATGGTCGCATAAACTGCGAGAAATCATTATTAAAAAGAACACAATGTATACCATATATATATATATATATATCGACTAACTTACTCTAACATATTTTAATAACTAATGGAGTAATAATAAAAAGCAATTAATTTCTAGTACGAAATACTCCACTATCGAATTTAAGACCCACTATTAGTGCTGCAAACCTGTATAAAGATCACAACTAATGTAAAACTGGTCCGAATCGAATTAATCGACTAATCGATACAATCGCATCAATGTACTTTGAAAGAAAATTCTCATTGTTGAAGACTAGACGAAGCTTTTTATTTTCTTTTCTCATCTCTATTAATTACTATTTTACTCTTGACATTTTTTGATCATGTAATAAGCATATAGATTGGATATGTTACTTCTTCTAAATGTTAACAGGAGAACAATTAGTAATGGAAATTAGTAAGGAAGAGAATCGATGTAAAACGAAAGAGATGTCGGAAAAATATCGATGAATGTGTAAAATAATGATATTCGAAAATGTACTGAATAAACGACAAAGGCATTCGATTACTTGACCCCTTGCTTTATTATTTGATTCGCGAAAGCGCGTGCCATAGTCAAGCTACATGGATGAGACTCACTCGATATTATGAAGCAAGGGGCTGAACTGGGAGGAATTAGAAGGAATTTTTGTCGAGTTGAGAAAATTCTCTCCTAGCTTCTCACAGTATTCAGTTAAGTAATTAATTAATCACAAATTCTTTATCAAATTTTATAAAATATTTAAAAGCTTTGAAATATCTAATAATTTCTGGGTTGAAGGAGTACAGTTGGCATAACGTCACAAACCAGTAGAAAACACGACAGTGTTCGAAAAGCAGCATATTAGGCATTGGACACTTTTCGCGTTCCCGTTGAAAAAAAAATTGCCAGAGTCACGGAAATGGTTTGTTTAGCTTTAGAGGAAGGTGATGTGATGCATAAAAAAAATGTTAGAACAGTGGAAGAGATCTGAAAATGCATTACAACCTCATCGATTCAAGGAAAAAAGATTTTTTTCGACAAGGGATTCGTCTGTTACTTGATAGATGAAACAAAGTTATACAAAGTAATGGGGTGCGTTTTGAAGACTGAAATGTATTCAATTTTTCCGTACATAAACATTCATTTCCTATAAAGAAAGGTAGCGAATTAACTTCTGCACTTAATAATTTACATATTATCTTTTATGTACTTTATATCATATATATATATATATATATATATATATATATATATATATATATATATATATATATATATAACGGTACATGAAACGTATATTCATATAACAGTAACTACTCAACATATCGCCGATTGTATCTCGAACATACCAGGTAAATATAATATTCGGAATTGATATAATATCGGAAATCGATCCTTTTGAAGCGTATGTGTACGGATAACACAATATCCAATAAAAGTGATACAGATGTATAAAAAAAAAACGATATAATAATATGGCATACAAATATTATGTATTTGCAATCGTTCCGTTACGGGTTTATTCTTATGATAGAGGGCGGAGGATGCGACTGCGACGACGACGACGTCGACGTCGTCTTCTCCTCCTATTTACGATCGCACGTTTGTACAATTTGATTGCTGAGAAATACGAATTGGTAATCCTATATGTACATAAATGTATGTATATATATATATATATATATATATATATATATATATATATATATATATATATATATATATATATATATATGAACAAGCGTGGGTATACATTTATATGTATGATGAGTTTATGACACGAAACGGTAGTATTTTTTATTGCTTTCATTGTATATATTTGTATGTATATATATATATATATATATATATATATGTATGTACGTGTGTGTGTGTGTGTTTATAGAGGATGTTCAGAGACGTATGTTTTTAATATTTACCAGTGAAGTGTTTAATTTTTAAGAGATGTGATTATTCGAGGCTTTATTTTAATAAGCACAAATATCATACGGAGTTATGATAATTCTGAAATCGTTATCCTAAAAATGTAGCTCTTACAGCCGACAGAATATTTTTTCAAGAGTACCAGTTCATTTGTACTTTGAAAAACACTCGATGGCTTGCTTTAGAAATTATTCATTTATGATAGATGGATATATATATATATATATATATATATATATATGTATGTATAGAAATTAAGGCCGATAATGTATTATAAATATTTCATCCGAATGGAATATTTGTCCTTGTAACTCTTCTTTTTATCGCCTCAAATAGGTGAAAGTCATTCGGTGTTAAATCGGAATTAATAATGAGTGATTATGGGGTTCGAAACGTAGATCATGAATAAAGTGATTTTTGTGAGGGGACTGATTCGACAGTGGCTGTGCAAAAGAGAAAGAAGTATGTTCTTAGACGGAGTTTAGAAGATCATTAATCAGTGGACTAAGTTCATTTAGACTACAAGGAAATTTGAAGAAACATGATGTTATATTATAGAAATCCTGTATGAATAATAAAAGTTTTTTCTACTTTATAAATATGTGTTGTTTGATTTTTGACTTATCTTCGTATGAATGTGTATGTGTGTGTGTGTGTATGTGTATATATATGTATATGGTTACTGGGCGTCGTTGCAAGAGCGTCGCGATGCGTGTCCGCGGCGCCGTCCCGGCGACATGCCAACGACATTTCCGAATGACCGTGTCGCCGTATGACGTGCGTCCGACCCGTTCGAGACATAAAAGCATCCGAGTTGACATCTCACGAAACGTTTTCGCAGTTCATAATAATCGTCCGTATTTAGATGCATTCCCGTTCCCTTTTTTTTCGACACACAAACGGACAGCTTAACGCGGAGAAAAACGAAACGACACGCGCGCTCTGTCCGGCGAGCTCACATGCTCGCTCGACTGACCGCTTTAAATACTTGCCATATTTTGATTATGTAAATGACACTGAAATATGTAATTTTCGTCCGAAAAACAGAGAGACAGAGAGAGAGAGAGAGAGAAACGTCCTATCGTGCGGAACGAGCCGGCGCTTCGGAGTGATTCCGAGTTGGACATGTTTTTATTTTTCCTATTTCTATTTAAATTTCTTCGTCTTTTAGACAACGAAAATCAAGTTGTCCAGAAGTATAAGATCTCGATTGAATATCTCAACTTATAATGAATCTATTTCTGGCGACTGGGCCAAGATGTGGAGACGGGAAATAAATTTAAACGCGAATTTGTTGTCGGTATGTAAATAAGTGGATAGGAATTCTGAACGTGACACGAATATTAAAATAATAATATCACATGGAAAATTGTGAAATTTATAAGTCAGTAATATGTAGAATTTCAGCCAGATTCATCTGAAGATAATAATAAATTATATGTCACTTATATTAGTACATAATTTTTCATTTTAACAAGCTATGAATTAAAGTCTGGGCGTATGACCGTTATGACACTGTGTCTAAATTCACATTCACAAAAATGTTCAATAAATAAGATCAGAAAATGAGCAATAATCATTTATTGAACATTCTCGAATAGGATATTTTTCTGTGGTTTGTAAGATGAAAACAGATTCGTTTTTGAAAAAAATTATTCCACTTAGAAACATTTTCTAGCACTGAACAATTTGCTTGATGAATTACAATTGTCTCATCATTTTTAAAAACCATATTTTCTTCTTTACTATTTAAACAACCATGAATTGAAATTTTAACACTGCCCCATTGCTTATGTACAGAGTGCTAAGATACAGAAAAATCTAGGAATAAAATTACTATAAACATATTTCTGTACCTTAATTCTTGGAAGATAATAGAATGTGCGGAAGAAACAATAAAACGTATCGATTTATCGACCACTTTCAAACAGGAATACTTTCGTAGTTTACTGGATGAAAAATAATTAATTTATGACAAGAAACAGCAACGCTGCTATTATCTTCAATCGAGAGATTCAGAAGAATCTGTTTTTCCATATCTGGGAATTTTTCTGTATCTAGATACTTAGAAATTGATAGAATTGTAATCTAAATATGCGTACAGCAACGATCTAAAATGTCCATGAATGATTTATTATACACGTTTGATTAGAACAGTTTTTGTAGTTTGTGGGATGAAAAAAGTCGGTTAAAAATGAATTCTGTCATAAATACGACCCGCAGTAAATGAATCTGCAACTTATTGCGTTTCATTTGTGAAAATTAAAATCTGGTCTCAGAATATTTTGTGATTTTCATTCATAAAAACAATTCTTGATAACATCTAAGAAAATATATATAAAATTTACATATTTAAAATATTCTTTCAGTGAGTTCAATAACTGTTTGATTAAAATAATTATCTTTCTGCTTAAAAACCTATTTTTAATTACGAACAGCGACCTGTCACTACACACATTCTACGGCGGGAGGGGGGGTAATGTCATATCGAGTATGAACTATTCCTTTTCATACAATAATTAAATTCCATTTCGCGCAAACATGAAAGTAAGGTCAGTAACTGATATTTATCACGGAGTGGGTGCGACCGACACTGCAGATTCAAGCCTCCGATAGCGACAATGACAGAACAAAATTCCCTGAACTTCGCCAGCACCCCTCGTGTAATAAACACGTGTATAATTATTCGACAGAGTGTTTTTTTCCGACGTCACCTCTTTCTCCGAAAACATATTCAGCTCCATTTCTATATTCGTTTGTAATATTTCTTGTAATATATGCAACAATAGAAAATTATTGAGAACCGACATAAATATGTACATAAAAATCGACTAGTTAACATAATCGTATACAGACACAAACGGCGGCGAGGTCGTATCTTTTGCATTTATTAAATTATGGGGTGGTTAGAGGCACATTAAAAAAATCAATACGTGACGTTCGGTTCGAGAGAAGTGCATGAAATATAAAAAAAGACCGGTGGCTTTCAGATAAACCGTCGTGCGCTCTATTGTTATTCATGCAAATTAATAGATCTGATAAGAATCGTCGAGAATTAAAATCGACGGTGACGGCGGACGAATACGTCAGACATTCTGAGTTTTGTACACTGAATTGTATTATTCATTTCGTTTAATAAGTATAATAGTATTAGAGAAATAAAACTTAAGATGACTGCAGGTCGAACAGTTTTTAGAATAAACGATTTATACATTTATTAAAAAAATAATGTTCTTATTAAGTATCTAACTATGATTGTAACTGGAATAAGAATCAATAAACGTGAAAGAGCCCATAAGGCAAACCACTTATTCCTGATCTAGCACTAAATGATTTCAATATTTTGTGGTATCAAAATATGAGTTTGGTGGACAGAAGTTTCTTTGTGATGAGGAGGTCATTAATTGTTCTATCAGGGATGATGTTTGTCAAGTTCTGTCTTGCAAATTTAGTTTAAATCATCTTTCCACATTTTTTAAACAATGAAAATCTATATGTAAAGAGCTTAAATCCAGAGCACTGATCCTGTATATTAGCTAGATGTTTAAAGATGTTATTTGTAGTAATTTTTAAAAGACATATAATGGAAGACAGGGCTTCGATAAAAAATAAAACACTTAGTTGAGAAATTATTCTCTCTCTGATAATAAATAAAAATATAATTAGAAATAAAACGAAAAGTACGCTAATTAATGAAATTGTGGATATAAAAATTAAACGAATGTTTCAAAGATGTATAAGCATCAGGGCAATCAAAATTACAGATATTCCTCCAAGACATAAAAAGTGGATTTTTAATCAATTTGTAAACACAGTTAATCTCGAAAATAATGGAGTATCGATGAATAAGTCTTGATAACATCAAATAGTGAAACAGTTCGATGAGAAATTATTCTTCCTCTGATAAGAAACACACCGCCCACAGATCACAAAAATATTTATGATTAAAAATTCCCAATAAATCGATATAGTTTATTGTTGTTTCTTATGCGGATTTCGATTCCGATTCTACCATCTTCAGAGCACTAAGGTACAGAAATACGTTTATAGAAATTTTATTTCTAGATTTTTCTGTACCTTGGTAGTCCGAAGATGATGGCATCGGCATAGAAATGCACATAAGCAATGATAATTTATTGAACATTTTTGACCTGACATTTTTTTGTGGCTTATAGGGTGAAGAACGAATTCATTTGTGAAAACAAGTACAGCCCCTATAGGCAAAACAAAATGGATATGAGTTACTACACAATATGAAAGATAATATCAATAGTAAATTATATATATATATATAAAATGTGTGTGTGTATTTAATCTTTGAAGTTTATATAACGACGACGACCGAGATGTTCTCGATACGTTTCGTCTGAAATGCATTTGAGGCGTTCAAAGAAGCTGCGTCGATAACTTGTCAGTTAAGCTTTGTTTATGTTCAGAAACGTAACCGCTAAGCTGTAAACGTCGGACACAAAAGTTCAGAGCGCCGCTTACACAAAGCTCAGTTAGTTATTGTGTTCGTTCCGTTCGTCGCAGTCGAGTGTATATTACGATTGACCGCAACGTCGACGTTCATTACAGCACTCGATGATTTTTATTATTTTTGACGGAGAACGTCTGCACTGTGGGTCCTGTATGGGGCGGAAACTATGCGAAAGTCGATGTTACGGTTTTGTGTTCACCGAACAAATCTTAATGAGTTTAAAACCATGATCAGCATATACAAACAAGCAATACACGGTTCGATGGAGCAAAGATGTGAGAATGTTGAAAAGTCTCAATCTTCAACGTTTACCTCAAGATGGAAGACAAATTGTAGCAGTAGTGGAGAGCAGACAGCTGAGATCTCAATGGACGAAGATCGTCAGGAAAACATATATAGAAAAACTTACATGCTACCTGCTACGAACAGACAAACGACCTGAAGATTACACGAACACTAAAACCAACGGATCAGTTTTACTGATCTGCCGGCGAACACTCAAAGATAAAAGTATAACAACAGGTACACAGATATGAAAGAAGAATCCGAACGTCGTGTTCTATCGAAGGAAAGTTCAGTAGCTGAAAGCGGCCGAAGCCGGCGCGTCCCCAGAACCGTCCTGTTCACATCGGAGTGAAACTTTCTTTCGTCTCTGTCGCGCGCACGCACGCTCGCATCGTTCGGTTCGCGCGCGCGTCTCGCACGAGTCAATAAAATACTGAGGACGTCAAAAAATGAAAACGTCTACGTTCCACGATCGGCGGAGTACGTTAGATGTTCATGTCCTATGATTAATTTTCAGTGACAAACGTCTTTTACGTTGAAACTTTTTCAATTTCCTGCAACGTCTGCGTCGCTCGTGTGTGCGTGTGTGTGTGCCGCGGCGCGCCGCTACGAAAGTATGAAAATATGTCGACGATCTCTCTTTTTAAACAACAGCAACAACGGTAAAAAATATAATGTAATCGTCCCCGTAAGTATGTGTGTGCACGCAGACATGAATATTTATCAAGTATGCAAATTCGAGAACTTGTCTGTGTGCTTTGCTCGTTTACATTTTTATTGGTAAATGATTTTCAGAAATTGTGGCTTTCGAACTCCGTGAATCTTATTTGATATCGTATAATTTGTACAATGTATATATATATATACATACATACATATATACATATATACATATATACATATATACATATATACATATATATATATATATATATATATATATATATATATATATATATATATACACACACATGACTATATTTGATTGAACGATTGACTATTAATTATTACTGAATATGTTACAATTAAGTATATTCTATTAAACAGAACGTATCGCCGATACTCGATATAAGCTGCAAGGATTCAAATCAAATGCATACAATGACTGGAATTCAATCCGATCAATCGAATAATCTACAAAAGATTAATTCCGGATAATATTATGTATACGTTACAGATAAATACACCTATTTAAATTATTCAATAATCTACTAATCTACATATTCGAAAGCATCTGCCACTCGAAAGATTTGCAAAGGAGATAAATTCTAATTTAGATACAATAATTAGTTGTAAGTACAATTTCAAGAACTTACGGACACTGGAGCTTATCTACATTATTCAATTTTTAGATGTTGAATCTCTCTCTCTCTCTCTCTCTCTCTATATATATATATATATATATATATATATATATTTAAATAAACAATCTGTTAAAATTATCAGAAGTCATAGAACTATGTTTGTCTGTCGGTTTGCTGATGAAAAAAAAATCTGTCTGTTCTTTTTCTGTTATCATATGTTAATTATCGAAACTAATAGACATAACTAACACTTTTCACATGAAAAACGGCGCTTGAGATAGAAATTGTTTGTTATTTAAACCGATGACCGATTTTTGACAAATTTACAATGAAATATCCGTCTGTCAAAACGTTTTCTAGCGGTTGAAAATTTATTCGATGACTGTCTTACGTACTTATGCTCAAAAAACGATAATAAACTGTTAACTAACACATTTCCACATCTTTTTATATTTTTTGAATAACAATCATTTCAATTTTTTGTCATATATTAAATGTAAATGATAACTTATCAGTTAATAAAAATCCCATATCAGAATTTAAGAGACTGCAGCCATAGAAAATTATCTTATATTAAATTAAAATTAAATTATGTATAATTTAATAATAAAATCATTAAATTACATAGACTTTACAAGTTGATCAAGAGAAATATAAAAAAAAGTAATTAATTTCAGAACATTTTCGTCCATTTTCATCATAGGACAATCATACAAACAAACAAACATGAAATACACACCTCTGACTTCCGACAATTCAGCAGATTCGAGCTCATTTTATTTCTTCCTGTAAGGCAAGTCGTAAGACACTGCTTACAGAAACAATCATCCCGACACCGTTGAATTACTGAAGCTACCGTTCATTCCTGCTGCACTGCAGGATATGAAATATACTATAAATATATCTTTACAGTAATATAAATAAATATCTCGCACTCTTTATCTCTTTTATCTTGCGCACGATTGCACAAATAAACAAGCTGAGATTTGAAACTTACATTTGTTTATGTTTACATATTTTTTGTATATATATATATATATATATATATATATACACATGTATATGTAAATTTATTTATGTAAATTGCCTTCCAGATGTCTTATCTGCTCTGTTAAAGAAATTCAGGTACATTTTTATTTCCATTTTGTGATATTACAAAAAGTACATATTTTCACAATATAATTCTGACACTGTGGCCAAGTTAATTTTTAGGAATAAATTCCTTTTCAACCATACAAAGTGTTCAATATATATATATATATCATTAGTGATTTATTGAAAATGTCTGACCGGAAACAGTCTGTGAGAGATTATTTTATTTTTGAAAAAACGATATCGGTTAAAGTGTAAACGTTTGACAATTATAATGATAGTGAACAGATCTGCTTAGAAGAGAAAAATAGTCCGGCGCGACGGTTGCAATCCGAATCAATACAGTCCGACTGACGAATTTCCACTTACGTAGCCTTGGTTCGGGTTCGCATGCGTCCGTGCGATTAGTCTACGCGCGATATTTCTTTTTCCAACGAACTGTATTAACAGTTATTATATTAATATACTGTCACGGGCTATTGTACCATTCGTCGATCATTATTTACATATTATAAGAGGGAGATTGTGAGGGCGTCACTCAATTCTCGTGCCAGTGTCCAGAACGCGACGGACATATATAGAAAAATGTAATTTAAATTTTTAACCTTTATGATTTCTGAGTCGAATGACACGCACACACTTCTGTGAACGATAAAATTTAATTTTTAACGGCTGTCCCGCAATGCTTGGAACGATTTCGGAGAAATGGAGGTTACTGAATCACGACGGTTTGGGGATCGATAGAAACGAGCTGAGCGGCGTGTGCTTCTAGTGGTCGAAACTGTGGACTCGATGAGAATGGTTTTTTTAATCTCATAGGGTTGTTACACTGGGGATAAATTCACTTTCACAAATGAATGTGTACGTTTTCTATACATTGACTCATGAAGATTTCTGTGATCGACATCGATATAGAAAAGAGCAACAATCACAAATAATCAATAATGATTTATTGAACATTTCTGATCATTAAAAATGTTTGCAGTTTGTAAGATAAAAAAATATTTGTGCATAGAAATATCGGTAACCTCAGGCATCACGTTTCCGCTGAAAGGTGTTGGCTGTACAAATTCTTTTCAAAAATGAAAGCATAAGAATAGATAAAAATGTTGTAAGATATTTAGGGAATTGATCGACATTATTTTCTCAGAGATGAATCCTCACTCTTTTAAAAATGTTCAATGATCGAGTGTTAATCATTTTGATTGTCGCTTTTATATATTTCGATTACAATTCCATCATTCTAAGGTACACAAAAAAAAAACATCAGTGTCGCTTAGAAGAAATCCCCAAGTGTCTCGTACGATTACCAACAGACCGTTTGAAAACAAGAGCACGGTTCGACAGAAACGCCTGTTTATAAAAAAAATACCTCATTTTCCGTAATGGACATGAACGAGCCCGTTTCTATATTTTTCGTGTCGTCGTCGTCATTTATATTCGTAGCCTAGATTCCACGTTCCTCCGACGACGTAGAGACGGACGGACGGATGGATATGATATGATAACGTCGACCGTAGATTACGATTGGCAGGCGGCGGCCAGCTCGAGCGGCACTATTTAATTCGAAAGGTCAACGGAATTTATACCGCACAATCGCAATGTTGCTTTTGTGTGTATTATCGAAGCTATTTTCGACGAAACCGCCGTCGCACGGTATTTGTGTGTTGTGTATAGAATCGTCGTTGCAGAGAGAGGCGCGCACGCGATGGCTCCGAACATGCAACGGATGTTTTGGCTTGTGTTCATGACGCAACGATTAACCATCCATTTCCGTATTGACGTTTCTTGTTACAATCGCGTTTTGTGGCCGATGATTAAGTGAAGTTCGCTTTTCAAAATTTGATAATTATACCTCTTTGTTCATACTTTGATTCATACGTGTATATACATAAATAAATAAATATATACAAACACAAGCATAATTTAGAAAAATCATACATTTCATTTTCAACGGTACAGTTCGATCCGTTTTTTTGCATATTTCAATTATATCATCATTTTATATAAGTAACATATTTCTTTCATGAAGAATACAGATAACAAATATGCAAATAATTAACCTCTTCAGCGTTTATGTCGAATATGCTCCCCATAAAAAGATGGCATTTTTTTGTTTAATCTCGAGTATACTCATTATGTAAAAAAAAATCGCTTTTGCTATTTATTATAAAATTTAGATAATATATATATATATATATATATATATATATATTTGTAATTTTAGCACATTTTAGAATATTTCTAAGCAGATATCAGAAATTAAAAGATTTTTTTTAAAAAAAACGTACGGATTGTTGAAAGATCCATATTTATAAGTGATTATTTCTCTTATTTGTGTCTTTGTATAATACTTTTTCCTGAAAGTAATAGCAATGGCTTTTACTTTTTGGAATAATCTATTTTTAAAAAAATAATTGATCTTCATTTTCAATAATTCAAGGTAGTTTTCTTATTAAACTAGCCACGCTATTTAAAAAAATTGAATCTAACAAGATGAACGGGCGTGGATTGAAAATAACTGTAAGTTCGACTGTTTTCTTAATTTCAAATTGATAATATTTAGAAGATAGATCTGTGTGTTTTTTTTCCAAAGTTCCTTTAATATAACTGATTTTTTACATCTCAGATTACTGATCTGCAGGTGAATGTTTAGAAAATCACCGTAAGTTTTCTCATGGTAATACAATACAGAGGTGATCGAGTACCGGTTTCTAAAACACGACTAATTAATTATCGTCTCACTTAAATATAACTTTCTACTTATTGTTTCCACAACCATTCCGAATTCATCAATTATACGTTAACTAGTTCTGATATTCTTCTAAATTTTTATACGCACGTGTAATTATCATCCGAGAAAAATTTAAATCACAGTACATAAAACATACAATTATCAACAGTTATGAGATAATAGCTCTGACATAGATAGAAAACCGAAACATTGGTAAAATCGATGTCAGTCAACTCGACGGATAGATTCGTTTGTTTTTATATGCGGATACATCGAGGACGTTGACAAAACCAAAGTGGTCAACCGAACGTCGACGTTCGTCGTACCTTTTATCATAAGATTGTAAAACAATAATTGATATCTAACGGTGGTAACCGCAGATACCGACATGGAATGAAAAATAATGCTCGGCAGAGTTTTATTATTTAGTAGTCAGAACGTATTTTATAGTCGGAGGGAATCGGATGAAGTTTCACTCAGGTACACTTCGATAGGTTTTCAAATAACAGTTTGTTGTTATTACATGATAATATTTTCTTCTCTTGTAGACATTCTCTTTTTTTTCAAATAGGGACAAAAAGTTTAAAACCAAGGTGGAAAAAAATGTGAAAAGAACGCGATATAAAATCTCAGACGTTATAAACATGTTTCGTGTAAGAAAATGTGTTTGAGATCAGAATTGTTTGATATTTTAATCGACGATATTTTTCGATACTTAGTCGTCGAACTGTTGACTAATTTTAAATGTTTTTCGTCCGTAAAAAACTTTCTAGGTTACTGAAAATATTCCAATGACTATTTTTCATCATAATGTGTATAAATGGTTCGTCTCGTGCAAAATAAAAAAACTAAAATCCACTTCATAATTTTTTTGAGAAAAATTCAAGGGGTAATACCTTGACGTTTTTGACAAAAAATCAAAAAACTGAAGACTGAATCATTTTTGATACAGATTGAAGCTAACAGACATAACAAATATGTCCCATGCAAAAAATAGATTTAGGAATATGATTCATTTGATTTTTTTACCAGTTATGTGGGAGACACAAATAAGAGAAATAATCACTTACAAATATGGATGTTTCAACCGTCCGTACGTTTTTTTCTTAAAAACGTCTTATAAAATTGAAACCCATACAATATTTTTCTATATAAAACAGTAATTCATCTCTAATTCGTTATTTTCATGACAGATTTCGACTTTTATCATCTTTAGATGGATCACGAGTCTTAAATAGCTTAAAATCTACCTAAATATAAGGAAAATCGAAAAAGGAACAAACAAACAAATGACCTGCAGATGTCTGAACAAGGTTTCACGATTCAAGCAGTTCATACCGGTGCCACCTTCGTTAAGATAAATAAATTTTCTCAATTTTCCTATAATTTATTCCTTCGTCAGTATGTTTTCTATGTTCGGAAACTATCGGCTGTTTTACCGCAGTAAAAAAAAGGAAAAAGCTCGTTCGAACACGAAGACGAAAATACAAGCGTGTTGATTGCATATGAAAAGAATATGACAGATCAGTAGTTTCTGAGTAGTCGATAAATGTTTATAAGTCATGCAATTATGTTTATTACACCAGCACCAACCGTGTTGACCGAACAACACCGGCTGAAAATATTCATCACGAGCGTACACATTACAACAGAACAGTAGTTTCGATCCGACGTACGCAATCTGAATAAATTAAACATTAGATCAACTGGACGCACAAATTTATTCGTGTGAAATTCAGAAACGCGCAGATAAAGAACTGTATAATTTACACATCCGTGGCGCAGAGGTAACAGCGATGAGACGACGGACGGGAGGACGACGATGCCTGACACCATACCTAATTAAAACAATGTAAATTTTCATTGATCAAATTAAAATATCGTATTAGACGATAAATATTTAATGCGTTTTTAAAAGTTTCTCGAAACCGAAATTGTGAAAGTTGTACGTTCGGTAATAAAAGTTATAATTGGGCCGGAATACAGAAACACGCACAGGTGTAACTGTGCGGCACTGATGTTTCGAACAGTTTTTCGGAATTGTTTTTAATTAAAAATGGATTTGCGCGCGGCGAAAGGACACCGTAAACAAGGCCTCGATGATTTTAATACGGAAATATTTCGCGGATACAAATAACAAATTATATTTTTCAATGTTTACAAGTTATAAAGCTCCGGCTGTCGAAAAGAGAGAGCGCCCTCCCTGAAAAATGTCTCGGACTTTAATCCGAATATATCGTGCGCACAAACGCCGGACCGTTTTGATAAATAAACCACTTTTTTTCCCCGCGTCGCTTTCACAAGAATAGCGCGGACCGAATCTGATAAATCGGGAAAAAATCGCGTACCGCTCGCTCGTCTTTAATGAAATTCTGGCGCCTTTATTTTTAGCAAATTTATCGGAGATCCTTTCAGTGTATAAAAATAATCCCTTGCGGTTTTACTGTTAGTCAACATTTCTAAGGATTTTTTTCCCGCGGAAGTGGGAGAGCTTTTAACGTTCGACGTTCGGTGCAGAGGTTATTAAGAAAATTGTAGAAATTTTATTGTGGGAAACGGACGGGATTTGTTCGTCAGATTTTATTCTCTCGATAAGCACAACTCGGTATTGATTTCACAAAAAAAAAACATCTCCGGTTTACTTTATAAAAACAATTTAAGGAGATTTCAATTCGTGTTTGTTTTCTCATACAAATTTAATACGAAAGAGATATCGAACCATTAAAAAATTCTGAACTGAAAATCGAAAAATATCGCATTTTTATACAGTCAACCGCACTTTTATTGCAGAAAAGTGTTTATTTTACGTATGGAATGTCTTTCTTTATTATATGAATAAAATTGCAGTTATGACTGTACATAAAATTTTTAACATTGCAAAGAAGTCTCCTTTTATTGAATGAAAGATTTAAAATTTGAAATGTAGAAATGTTTCAACACAAATTGGTCTTTTAGAGTAAATGTACTGTGATTATATATGAAAAACTGAACTCGATTTTTCAAATTCGACCTTTTCTTAAGTGATAGGCAATTTTTTTTAAATTTTAATTTTTACACAAAAAAGTGAAAAGTTGATTTAAATACAAAAAAAAATATTTCCTTATAGAAAAATTATTACAATCACATAGAATAAAGTCTATCATTCGTATCTCAACGATTTTTTATTACCAGACGTTTGCTATTAATCAATAAAAAATTTTGATTATAAAATTACAAACTTTTTTGTCAGAAACTGACAAATCAATGAATCATCGTTTAATTCCCAAATTTGAGACTTGTAAACAAATAATTACATTTTTCATCACATATTAATGATTTTAAATCATAAATAAATGATTTTAAATAGACAAAATCATTTTTAGAAAATCATGATTTTTCATCAAATTTTGCATACTGTAGGTCATGGTTTTTTTTTGGTCAAAAATCGAAAGTCTGATATATAGAAGTTTTTCATCATAAATCAATTAATTGAATTAAAAACAATCATATTCTACAAAAAATACAGTTCAATTCTCAAAATCTGGCATTTTATTAAATCAGGATCAATTTTTGGAAAACCTGATTCTTTAAACAAAATATAAAAATGAGTTTCAATCGAAAATAATTACTTCCCAGTTAAAAAATTGCCATAATTATATAGAATAAAGTCTAAAATTTGAATCACCGCCACTTTTTATTACCAGATACTTTCCGTTTTTGACTAAAAAATTTTTTATTGTAAAATTATCAAGTTTTGTGTCAAACACAGTCAAATCAAAGATTCGTTGTTTAATTCTCAAATTTGAGACTTCTAAACAAATAATTACATTTTTCATCACCTATTGACGATTTTCAATCATAAATAAATGATTTTAAATGAAAAAAATCATTTTTAGAAAATCATGATTTTTCATCAAATTTTGCATACTGTAGGTCGTGGTTTTTTTTGGGTCAAAAATCTAAAGTCTGATATACAGAAATTTTTCATCATAAATCAATTACCTGAATTAAAAACAATCATATTCTACAAAAAACGCAATTGAATTCTCAAAATCTGGCATTTTATTCTACAAAGATGAATTTTTAGAAATTCTGATTTTTTCAACAAAATATAAAAAGGAAATTCAATCGAAAATAAATATTTCCTGGTAGAAAAACTATCACGATCATTTAGAAACAAGTACACAATTTGTATTGCAACCTTTTTTTATTACCGATTGCGATTTTTAACAAAAAAAAATATCGTTCGTAAAGTTGCTAACTTACCGATGATTCCATTTGAAATATCATTTAAAATTAAAGACATGCGATTATTTTAAAATGTACACAGTAGTATTTCTAAAAAAAATTAATACAGCAACACATGTATACAGAAATATGTAATATACACACACTTTCAATTAACAAGTTTAAATACTGTGTAAAAAAATCACTAATTAATAGTAAATGTCACAACGAGCTCAGCTGACAGAAGACTTCGATTTATCCCTCCTATCAACACTAATTTCCCTATACTATTCCCACGATCACATAAAAACATGTATCGCACCTCACGATCACCACCAACTAACTAAATATTCGAATTTACTTCATCCACATTGGCCAGATTCATACAAAGGTCCAATCTCTTACACCTCACACATTTATCAAACGCTTGTTTGTCTGTCAAATCGATTACAAACGACCTGAAGGTAGCCTAAACGCTGAAACTAGTCGAGCTTAATAGCAACAAGTGACTCAATTGTTACAAATCGAAAATCAAATCACAATAAGTTTAAACATTGAATTATTTCCGCCGAACGTTTTCATTACCCCATTTATTTTTCATATCGGTTATATATATATATATATATATATATATATATATATATATATATATATTGTTGCATGTATTTGTAAGGTCCTATTTTTAGATCAGGCAAGACAAACAGGAAACAACCCAACCCTACTCCTGCATACCTACACATTTATGTTTTCAACATTATGTATAAACAAAGAATACAGGACCGTACACATTATACTCAAACATGTATGTGTGTGTGTATATATATATATATATACATATATATATATATGGATATGTATGAATTCATATTTAAGTAAATAGCCTCTGGCCCTCAACTCGTTTGAACAAAAGTTTTGCATGGCGTATTAATCGCGCTGTAGAGTTAACACGAAACTTTGGTACAAAAAGATTTATACGGAATAACAGTTCTATTATCATCAATTGACGAAACGTCCAGCCGTTCGTTCGTGTGCGGCCGTTGTGTGCGCGTGTGTGTGTGTGTTCGCATTACGTTACAATATATTTCACACAATGTTACCGCTCCGATGAAAAGTAAATACCATCAAAACGATTTAATTCTACCCCTACGCACATGTGCGAAGCAAATCAGCGAATTTGTACAGCTCCGTGTGTTGTTTTTGTACGAGTGGTGCGCAATCGAAGTGAATCGAAAAGTGCCTCCGCAGCCCGCGACCGAGGCGCGACGGGGCCCATTGTTTCTGTCGGCGTACACGGCGGGCATTGATTTTCGTTTCCGATGGGAATTCATCAAAGCACTGTTTGTGTGGTTAATGGTATCCTCCATCAATAAATTGATAGATTGCGCGCTATATGTGTGTGTTCGCCTTGATGGCGTTTCTTTGCGGCCCGCTCGACTGGCTGTTAATATATACGACTATATATATATATACATAGAGGATCTGATTTTTTTTCCACTCTCCACGTTTACTCTTTCGGTAGACGTTCCTGCACGCCGTGTGATATTTTTATAATGACGGCGTACGGCTTTGAAATAAAAGCTGGATGATCTCTCTTTTTCCATGCATCCGCGATTGAAGTTCCCGTTTCAAACGTAATAAAAGGTTAGTGGAAGTCAACAGAGAGACTGGCGTACTGTGTGTATATGTGTGTGTGTGTGTTTGTTCTGAACACAAATGAAAATTAAATGAGTACGCTTTCCACGGTGCTTAATATTTTTAAACTTTTGAAAAAATATCTTTTAATATTTTTCTACAAAGAAATTAGTAGTTAAAATCGTACACGCTTCGAAAAATCTATCACACATCACACATTTCGGACACTGTGGCCGAATTCACTTTCACAACTGAATTCCTTTCTGTTCCTACAAACTATCAAGAAGAAATCTGATGAAAAATATTCAATAAATCGCCATTCATGATTTTTTAATGTTTTTTTTTGTTTTTTTTTTCGATAAGATATTCGTCTGTTACTCGACAGATGATTCAAAGTTAAATGGGATCTGTGAAAAAGTTCGTCGTGTACGATTTGTAATTAAGAAATTCTGAACTGAAAATCGAAATATATTTTTTATACAGTCAACCGCACTTTTATTGCAGAAAAGTGTTTATTTTACGTATGGATTGTCATTCTTTATTTTATAGATAAAATTTCAATTATAATTTTACATCAAATTTTAAACATTGCAAAGGAGTCTCCTTTTATTGAATCAAAGATTTAAAATTTGAAATATAGAAATGTTTCGACAAAAATTGGTCTTTTAGAATAAATGTACTGATTATATATGAAGAACTGAACTCGATTTTTAAAATTTGACCTTTTCTTAAGTGATAGGCATTTTTTAAAAAAATTTTAATTTTTACACAAAAATGTGAAAAGTTGTTTTAAATACAAAAAAAAATATTTCCTTATAGAAAAATTATTACAATCACATAGAATAAAGTGTATAATTCGTATCTCAACGATTTTTTATTACCAGATAGCTGTTATTTTCGAATAAAAAATTTTTGACTGTAAATTAATCAAATTTTGTGTCAAAAACAGTCAAATCAAAGAATCATCGTTTAATTCGCAAATTTGAAACTTCTAAACAAATAATTACATTTTTCATCACATATTAACGATTTTCAATCATAAATAAATGATTTTAAATGGAAAAAATCATTTTTGGAAAATCATGATTTTTCATCAAATTTTGCATACTGTAGGTCATGTTTTTTTTTGGGTCAAAAATCGAAAGTCTGATATATGGAAGTTTTTCATCATAAATCGATTATTTGAATTAAAAACAATCATATTCAACAAAAAATACAATTGAATTCTCAAAATCTGGCATTTTATTATACAAAGATGAATTTTTAGAAATTCTGATTTTTTCAACAAAATATAAAAATGAAATTCAATCGAAAATAAATATTTCCTGGTAGAAAAAAATCCATAGCTACATAGAATAAAGTCAAAATTTTGAATCGCTGCTATTTGTTATTACCAGATAGCTGTTATTTTCGAATAAAAAATTTTTAACTGAAAATAATTAAATTTTGTGTCAAAAACAGTCAAATCGAAGAATCATCGTTTAATTCGCAAATTTGAGACTTGTAAACAAATAATTACATTTTTCATCGCCTATTAACGATTTTCAATCATAAATAAATGATTTCAAATAGATAAAATCATTTTTGGAAAATCATGATTTTTCATCAAATTTTGCATACTGTAGGTCGTGGATTTTTTTGGGTCAAAAATCGAAAGTCTGATATATATAAATTTTTCATCATAAATCGATTATCTGAATTAAATACAATCATATTCTACAAAAAAGACAATTGAATTCTCAAAATCTGGCATTTTATTAAACCAGGATCAATTTTTAGAAAATCTGATTCTTTCAACAAAATATAAAAATGGGTTTTAATCGAAAAAAAATATTTCCCGGTTAAAAAATTACCATAATTATATAGAATATAGTATAAAATTTGAATCACCGCCACTTTTTATCACTAGATACTTTTCGTTTTTGAATAAAAAATTTTTGATTGTAAAACTGTCAAGTTTTGTGTCAAACACAGTCAAATCAAAGAATCATCGTTTAATTGTCAAGTTTGAGACTTGTAAACAAATAATTACATTTTTCATCACCTATTAACGATTTTAAATCATAAATAAATGATTTTAAATAGACAAAATCATTTTTGGAAAATCATGATTTTTCATCAAATTTTGCATACTATAGGTCGTGTTTTTTTTTGGGTCAAAAATCGAAAGTCTGATATATATAAATTTTTCATCATAAATCGATTAGCTGAATTAAAAACAATCATATTCTACAAAAAATACAATTGAATTCTCAAAATCTGGCATTTTATTAAACCAGGATCAATTTTAAGAAAATCTGATTCTTTCAACAAAATATAAAAATAAGTTTTAATCGAAAAAAATATTTCCTGGTAGAAAAAATTCCGTAGCTACATTTTTTCCCATTTTTCTATATCAAAAAGGCGCCGAATTAATTTCTAGACCTGATATTTAAATTTTAGATCGATAAACACGTTTCGGTCGCATTTAAATTTATTTAATTTAGTGACAGTGTCGAGTGATTTCATCACAATTCAATGTACTGTACTTGGATGTGAGATCTATTATATTTGAATGACGAGTGCAGGAAATGTCCTTGTTATATAGGAGAAAAAGTACAAATAAAGCTCGCTCGTTACGTCGAAGTGCAGAAAAAAAAACAACACGAAATCGTATGTAAAAAGTGTTGATCGAATTGGATTTGAAAAATTCAAAAGTTTGACATAACAGCGATCGGAACCGTTCGAACAATCTCTATCTACTTTTACGACTGTCGAATCTCGCAGATACACAGAAAAGTTCACGCGTTAAATGTAATTCTATCGATTCGAGCGAACATTAACGCGGATGCCGTTCCTTATATTCGGCGAATACAAGATTTCCGCCGAGCGCGAGGAGACGAGACGACCTTCCGACCTCCCGGCCGACCGCATCAACATACTTCGTCACTAATAACGAGGAGTTCGACGCGTTCGTTCCGATCGCCTTCTCGCCCGCATCTCTAATAAAACGTGTCGACGCGAAATAAAAATAAAAAAAAAATACGAACCGCGCCGGAATCAAATATGTACTCGACATGTCCTGCACGTGTGATAAATTCGCAATAAAAAAAGGACGAGACATGACGACGGAAAAATTCAACCTAATTATCCTCTGAACATAATTTAATGATATCGCGCATTCGCATGCTTTGAACTAATATCGTTAAACTTAATTAAAAACTTTATCATTATGTGTGTGTTGTTCTCCCGTGGAAAACGACAACCAATTTAAAACGAATCCAATTTATTAAAAAAAAAAAAAAAAAAACGCACGGCGCGTGATCAAAAGTGCGATATTAACTCGGCGTTGAAATTCATCTGTCGTTTCTAATTAAAACTTTTTGGATGTCACATATTGTAAAAGGGTTTATAAATAATCAGACACTAAACATAGAAAGGAAGTTAATGTCAACCGAACATCATTCGACCACTCTCTGTGTGTTTATGTGTTGCGATATGGAGAGTTATTCCGTTTGTAGCTCGTGCTAAACCCATCCATTCCTCCATCTCTGTTTATACATACATACAAACACATACATACCTACAAACACATACATATATATATATATATATATATATATATATATATATATATATATATATATATATATATGTGTGTATTTAAAATAGTTTTCTGGCACAGTGCCTGATTGATACAATAATTACATTTTTCTTAAAAAAAAATCCTAAACTGTAACGAATATAGAAAATGATTTATAAATGAGAAGACTGGATGAGTGACTCGAATTCAAATTATGGAAAAAAAATAGTAGAAGGAGTGATAAATGACGCAGTAGATATTATGTGGGAAGATGTAAACAAACTCCTCGCTGAATTCTTTTACTGTGTTGTCATTAAAAGAAGAAAGGGCGACCTACATACACAGATCAAAATGGTCAGAAATAAGAATAATTGTAGGTGGGGGTGTGTCTTTGAAAGAGATATGTGTGAAAACAAAATATGCAAACTAATATAAAGAATATCCATATACTAAAAGATAGTAAATGGTTGGAAGTATTAAGAGGAAGCTTATTTCCCAATATCGATCAAACTAGCATCAGTGTATTTATGGAATCAGTACCTGTGGTCAATCTAATAAAATTTGTAGATTGCTTCAAAAGGCCGGAAATTAAAATACTGTATACGAATAGAAAGTAAGAAATAAATAAATATACAGATATAATAAAGCATAATAAGTGAATTATAATTAAAATGTAGTACAATAGCTGAGTTTTGTATCTATCGCGTTTAAAGTTTGTTACTAGCCTGTAAAATTATTGTGAAATGTGATATGTATACGAATTTTACAAAGTATGTGTATATCAATAAAGAATATAATAATAATAATATAGAAAATGTTCAAGTCGATGAAAGAAACGAATTATTTTATTTCAAATGGAGTTAAAAAGTGGAATGTGAAATTTATTTTTTCACATTCTGGACAAAAATGACAAAGTATTAAAGTTTTAGTTATTTCGTTTTCGTTTAAGACCATGTTAAAAACGAATTGGCCGAAGAGCGACCCGTGTTGTTTAGATATGAAGAATGAACCAGACGTTGAGAAGGATGACTGAATAGTTTTAATGAAATACATTGAGAAAGAAGACCAGTCAGTTACGATTTGATATGGAAACGTGTCTATAAAGAAACTACTACTAGTGTCAGGAAGGACTTGCATGATCGACGGAATTCTGGAAATTGTTAAAAATTAGAATCTCGGATTGAAGGGCAATATCGGTAGATATCTTCGGTGATATACGAACGTCGGTTCCTCGACGATGTCGACAATTCGTGGATGAAGATGAAAGACAATTTGAACACTTATGTTAACGCATATTTCTTTGTCATATTTTTTTCATCATTTTAAAATGGAATTTATGAAAATAAACATAGAAGTTATTTACAATCGAAGTGTGTACACATTTTTTGGACACAGCATATAAATAAATATATATAACATTATATATATATATATATATATATATATATATATATATATATATAAAGAGAGAGAGAGAGAGTTTTCACGTATGTACAGTGTAAAACATTGTAACCAATATTGTACAATTCCGTGAATATGTTATCTGCTATATTACATGCAGTATTTTATTCAAGGCTGAAACGTAGAACACATGACTAATTAAATTACGAACGATGAATGATGAAATAGGAAAAATCGCATGGATGTTAACTAACATCCACACGCGATATACTTTTTTGTTTAGAATCGTCTTACTAATTGCAACAGAGGAAATGTAAACATTGGAATTTAATTCAATTTACTTTCATTTTAACTCACTTTAAAGCAATTTAAAGTCTGACCAGAGGATCAAGCGTACAGAAATAGATTTCTGTCTGTTATTATTATAAAAGTTTACAGGAGGGATTTAAAAAAAGAACTATAAAAATGTAAACCGTTTAATTCGATTTACTTCTATTTTAATTCGATTGTCACTTTAACAATTTAAAGTATGTCTGAGAATCAGTGTACAAAAATTGATTTTTTTTTTATATTATTCATCTAGTTTACAAGAGATAAGAAAAACTATAATCATACAAATTGTTTTATTCTATTTACTTCCATTCTAACTAACTTTTCAAATAATTTAAAGTACGATTAAGAATTAGTGTACAAAAATAGATTTATTTCGGTTATTTCTATAAAATTTTATAAGAGATAAAGAAAACAATAAGAATATATACCGTTTAATTCAATTTAAATCGATTCTTAAATAATTTAAAATGTGACCGACAGTAAGTGTACAAGAATAGACTTTTCCAGTCATTTCTATAAAAATCTCACAACAGAGAAGTAGAGAAACAACTATAAACACGATTCGAATCTGTGATTCCGGTACGGTTCAGAATCAACTAACAGTTTTTTACAGAGCGCCGCCGTTAGAAAACGTGCACATTATGCAAATCGTAATCGATTCCCGCACTAATCTGCCTACCTAATTCCATCATGGAAATTATCTCAACGACGGTGTAAAATTAAAATTTGATTAACACGCATTAAGATACGGTACATAACCGTTTTCATAAAAATGATCCGGCGTGTAACGACAACAAACGGGATGATAACGAACGTTTTAATGAGTGTTGAAAGGAGCTACCGACTCGACAAGAAGTTCGGCTAATCAAGATATTTTCTCGTGTGAGAGTTTCGAACGACGATAAACAAACACAGCGGATTTTTTTTTCATTCGAATCAAACGATTTGAAAAGATTCACACACACACACATGCATATATATATATATATATATATATATATATATATATATATATATGTGTGTGTGTGTGAGGATTAAAGATTAGTTTGTTTTAATAAATCGGCTCGTTCGTGTAATTAAATAAATTACAAAGAAATAAAACAAAGCTGAACATTTTCACAGACACAGTTTCGGAATTTAATTGTTTTTAAATATTTTAGAACACTGATTGGATTTATAAAGTATTTATTTTTTAATTGATAAAATAAAAGCACCGTTGTACACTATTGCTATGTATTATATATATATACATCGAATATATAGACAAGTATTGGAAATTGATTGAACGGAGAACTGATAATGAATACCCGGACACGAAATGTATGTTTTTACACGTTGTATTCGTGTTTCAATATATATATATATATAAAATGATACGGCGTGAAAAAAAAAGTTAATGAGAAATTGATACATGATTTAGTATGTTTGATGGACATCTGATACCTCTTTTTCGCACGTTTTTAACGAATCTGATATATATATATATATATATATAAAGGATGTGAATGGAAGAGATGATAACAGATCTCACTAAATAGACTCGATAGCAGATCGTCGCAGTATCAGCGTTTTTCAAATAAAATTCTGGCTTTAATCTGTAGTGAGGTTGTGTTTGAATTTTCCAAAATTAATTATAAAATGTTTTATTAATTAAATAAATGTGTATGTTAATTAAATTACAAAGAGAATGGTATTCAGAATGATGAAATTGGATTCGGATACTTCATAGGAACATTGATTTTTTTTATACTGAATCGAATTTATTTTAAATATAAAACGTTGTCTCGTACACGATGAAGTTTAAGCAGTGGAAAAATATTAAAATCAATCGATTCGATGCGTTCGATTATCACAGATATCCGAACAAGGAATGAATCTTCCAAAGAGTGTCAGTTAAATTAGATATTACGGTTGTTTGAATTTTATCGA
This sequence comes from Acanthacorydalis orientalis, assembly GCA_034766995.1. NCBI lineage: Eukaryota > Metazoa > Arthropoda > Insecta > Megaloptera > Corydalidae > Acanthacorydalis > Acanthacorydalis orientalis. The sequence continues at coordinate 36,594,014 of CM068321.1, read as the reverse complement.
ATTAATTACGAAATGTTTCGTTAATCGAATTGAAAAAGAGAACGGTATTTGGAATCTTGTGATTGAATCCAAGTAGTTCATAGAAATATTGGTTCGTTTTCAATCGAATTGAATTTATATTCAACTTTTTTCATACCACGAATCATCTTAAAAGACTATTCAGATTTATTAATTCGATTAAAGGTTTTCTTAAACAGTGAAGAGGACGTTTCAAATCATATCAAATAAATTATACATTTTTGATTTTTTAAGACGAAATGTGAAACGTTTCGTTCACTAAACAAATGGTTATTTTTAAAATTAAGAAATATAGACTTATTAATTAAATTAAAGAATATTTAGAATCTTGAAATCGAATTCAAATACAATATAGGAATGTTTGATTTTTTATTCGAATCGAAATGATTTTAAATCTTATCTGAATTCGTTTGAGGAACGTTAAGCATAGAATTAGGGAGAGATTTCTTCGCAAGGGATGACATTCATTTCGTCTATAAATTAATTCGATGCCTTCTTCTGTATAGAAAGTGAACGTTTGTGAAAAAAATAGAGTGCATTTCAATTCGTAAAATATCCCTCATTATTTTGTATAACTTTGCTCTACCAATAGGGTGTAACTGACGAACCCCTTGTCGAATAAAACATGGCGGCGTTGAGTCGATGGAATTGCAGTGGATTTTCGAACTTCTTTCCACTGTTTTAGTACTTTTTTGCATGTTTTATGCATCACAATATCTTTCCCAAAGCTGAACAAATCATTCGTCAGCTTTGGCAGGATTTTTTTCAACTGGAATGTGAACAGTATGCAATACCTAATATGCTGCTTTTCGAACGCCATCGTGTTCACTGCTGTTTTGTGAGGTTATACCAACTACATGGCCGTGATATATTGTGGTTTTAAATATTAAGGTTGGAACGATGAGAAAATACTTTAATTTAAAACAGAGTCATGACTGATTCGATTTAAAAGCATTGAATTGATTTTTACACTTAACAATAGATATATACGTTCATTATTCTCTAAAACAATGCCAAATTATTGGAAAGTTTCGATCAATATTACAGTCAGTGCATGAAAATTCATAAAATATAAGTATTCGCGAATTAAAAATATTAGAAAGAATGATAAGTGCTTTTTAAATCGATATTAAGTTGAGTATTCGTTCTAGTTTAGAAGTGCTTTCTGTAAAAACTGTTAGATGATTCTAAAATGTATCCGAATTATACATTTGTATCATGTTATGGTTTTTTCTCTGGTTGACTGTTTTAAAACTTTATAAAAATAACAGGAAAAATCTATTTTTGGAAACTGGTTTGGTGGCATCCAGACCTCAGAATATTAAATTTGGTATCGAGTTGAAATCGATATGAATTGAACTGAACAAATTATATTTTTATAGTTTTTAGATGTCATAGAATTTTACACGAATTTTCAAACACTATTTCGATTCGAAATGAATAAAATAGCTGTTCTGCGTAATAAGTTATTGTTTAAATAATTGAAAAATATAAAATACGTCCGCTGAACATAACAATAAAATAAATAATCGAGTGTTATTTTTCCCACAGTAACAAATTACCAATGAATCAGCAATTTGTAGAATATAACGACACACCGATGACAGATAACCATTGTTCAAAGCATCCATTAAAAGCATTTCGAATAATTTTATTTATAGAATTTCCAACAAACAATACTTATATATATATATATATATATATATATATATATATATATATGTATGTATGTATATGTATGTATGTGTGTATGTATGTATTTGTTTGCGATTCGAATTAATGGAGAGCAATGTGACGATTAAACAATATGATAATTAGTACCATAAATTAATAATTTTAAATTAATTATTATCAGTATGGCACAGGATAAATATTCATGGAGCCATTATTCAAATCGTGGAAATTTATTGCGGCCCGTACAATAATTGTACATAATTATTATTGTGGCGATCGGATATTTTTGTGCATAATGTGACACGTGAATTACACATAGATTGAAATGTACGTACGGGCAGGTAGCGGTGGCGCAGGTTCGACTCCGGCCGTCCGCGTCGCGACCTGCAAGTCGCGCTCAGTGCGCGCCGAACGTCGGTTCGAAATTGTTATTTATGTGGCGCGAACGTCGCGTTGTTTCAGGTAAGGCCGTACGTTTGAATTTCTGTTCGACGTGCACCTGGACCTGTCCGTTTCAATCTGTACGACTGTCTGTAAGGAATGCGCCTGTTTGAGGAGAGTTGGAAATCGTGTAGATAGCTAAGCAGTTCAATTGACACTCGTCGAGAAAATATTCAAGTTTAGATTTAATCGACGGATCTAGTATAACTATTGTAATTTCTATCATCACTGTGTACTTGGATTTGAAGTGGTTTCTTTTACTTGAGATCACTGATTTCTTCAACTGCCGGTTGCATCTATCAAAATCATCAGATGAATATATGTCCAGCACACAGCGAATATCCACCTGAAGATATCGATAAATCAAACCAGGAGTAGAAGAAAGAAATCAAACAATCGTTTCAAATACAAGAAATATAACTTGTAACCAGTGTTACAATTCATAAGTTCTGAGACTGTCTATTATATTCAGTGTCACAAATTAATTTATTTTTTTCACCCCACAAACAATTTTCTAATCAAAAATATTCAATCATCTTTCATTGTTGTACATTTTCTAAGAATGATTATGAAAAAAGAACGAACCGTTGGAGACTTACAGAAATACATTCAGATATAAAAAGTGGCGCTGTACATAAATGGAAGATTCGATTTTAAATGAGCGATCGTGTGAAAATGATAGAAAAGCACACACTGCTGCCTTCATTTACGATTTGTTCGCAGAACCCCACATTCCTGTAATACCGTCCACATTTACTCAATCTCTTCTCGTGTGTGCTTTCTGTTTCCGAGAATTAAAATGAAACTGAAAGGATAAAAAATTCTAACGATAGAGGATTCTAAATGAAGTAACTACTTTATCATATAGACTGTGTACTTTTTAACATTTTCACTAAGAGTTTATAGAACCGGCTTTCACAATTATGTTCAATATAACAATAAATTTTATCACTGTGACTAGAATCATTTTCACGAAGATTTTTTCCATGCCACAAGTTTTTTCTGATCAAAAATGCTCAACAGCTGATTATTTTAATTGCTGTAACCAGACAGCAATATCACTATGCATTTTTTTAAAATATAAATCCTTAAAATGTAATTTACTTATTTTTTTTTTAAAAAAAAACACTGTTTCGATTTCATACAAATACTTAAATCGTTTTTTAAATTAATATTTGAACAGCCCATCTATAAAAATCAAATACACAAACACAGCTGATAAATAATATTTGTGTTCGATTTAGAAAATACTACTACATCGTTCAATTGATAAATTGGCATATGCATCTGCTCTTTAACATTTCTTATCTATTTATATTTTATTCTGGTAACACTCGTTGACACATGTGCTACATATTCGATTTAAACAAATATATCACTACCGATTTTGTAAATATCAATTGAAACACTGGCTCCTATTAAAAATGTTATTCTTTAGTAAAATTTTATAACTGAAATTTAATTAATAAATATATACTCATACACACAATCCGGTAATAAGTATTGTTTTGATCTTGTATATCTGAAATCAATTGAAATTTGAAGTTCTGAATCTGTAGCTAAATTCATTTTCACAATCCCTATTTTCATCCCACAAACCACATACATGTTTTCACATCAAAAATGTTCAATAAATTGTTATCAATCTATTTATCTTTGTGTATTTGAATGACAATTTCATCATTTTCAGAGCACCGAGGTGCACAAAAATCTATAGTGTGTTAATATTTACTCAGAGGGAGTTTCGAGGTCGAGACCGCTCGAAAAAAGATAATTTTTAAGAATGTTTGCTAAAGAAAGAAGAAAAGATAATTTTATGTGGTTTTCTGCATATTAATGAACATGTATTTGATATTACAAAATAATTTTCGATATCGAAATCCACATAAACAGTGATCAAAATTGATTATTTTCAACATTTTTGATAAAGGAAAAACGTGTTGTGATTTGTTGGGTGAAACAATAACTGACTTATGAAAAGAAATGTTAATACTTCAAAGTGGTGTAGAAAAATAAATTCTGTTTCTTTTGATTAAAAAAAAATGTGCAAATATTGTATTTCTTAGATGGCTATAAGACAACAGTTTCGAAAGCGAAAGTAACTCAAATACATGTGTGAAAAATTGAAAATAAAACAATTTTCACAAATAATATGCTTGGCAGATTGGATTTTTGGATATATTTATTTTTAATGACATTCGATTGCAACCCAATTCGAAAGCGGGACGCCTGTCGATATCTCCTCGCACCGAACAGTGCGTCCCACCGCATATAACATGTCTGAATCCGAAACCGGCACTCAACAAATAAAACAACGGCTCGTCCTTTTCCGGATCGGAGATAAAACGGAGATCTTGATAAATTATATGACGCTGAAGTGATATTTCAAGGTATTGAATGTGTGCGACCCGCATAAAAAAATAACTTCCAACGCGACCCTAAGGTCGAGTTAAGTTTGACGCGTCTGTTCCGACCACAACACATCCGAGATATGTATGTGTGTATAAAAAAGAGCGTTGCGGCGCACGTATTCGAAAATGATGCCGCCGCGCAATCGTCACAAAAAAAACGGACCGAATTTATGACGGTAATGATATTAAAAACTATAAAGAAAAGTTTGCAAGCGCGGGAAAAGGAGGGCGCGCGTTACGATGCGATAAAAACCGGCGGGAAAAAAGTTTTTCGCACTTGGCGCGCGGACGAGCGAAAATGCGGCCGGTAATGAAGGGAGGCCGGCCGTCGCGAGTGTATATATCGAAATAGAGCACATTTTCGCGGGCGGTGGCGCGGTCCCGATCTTCACGGTACATTAAATGATGGAATGATGTCGTAATGACCCCGAGAGTCGCCGCTGCTCTTGCCGAGTGTACTGTCGACGAGCTAGCTACCACGGGACCGGGGACTCGAGATCTACAGCGCGTTCAGTATTCGCGGAACGAGGGACTCTTGAATTTCTTTCGAATAGAATTTCAGTAAGAGAATAAACGATTCGCCCAATATGAAACGTATCGATTTCGTAAAACAGAAACTAGGATAATTAAAAATATCAGAACGTGGAAACATATTCAAGAAACTTAATAAATTCTCATATAACTGACACGCATGATAATTATGAAGAAATTAGCAGATTTACTGGAAAACCCAAGAAAAACACTTGTGTAACATCTGCAAACATTGTCTATCTCTTCAGTACGAAATACTGATAGAAAATGTAAAAATATCAGTCAAAAATGTTCCTCAAAGCTGGATGAAATATTTAACGTGACAATATAAATTAAATGGAGTCTCTAGGGAAAAACAGCCATCACTCCTACTTGAAGTACTATACAATTCCAGAGAAAATTAGGGCACAATCTGAATAGATGTAAACAATAAAAATGTAGAAGACTGATTGAATATTTCTTTGTGCTTTGTGGTAGAAAAAAAATCAATGTAAGACAGTAGTGAGACTTGCAAACTACAAAAATCGACACTGAAGAAGAAACAATGAATTAATAAATTCTTTATTCATCCCGCAAACCAGAAAAAAGTTATCCGGTCAAAAAAGCTCAATCAATGATTAGTTCGATTGTTACTAGTGAGATGATGATTGTTACTGTGAGGTATTTCAAAGGCGATCGCATCATTTACACAGAAATATCATTTCAGAATCCTATTCTTGTCAAGATTGGAAAAAAAGTTTCTCTATACTTCGACGCTAAAGATGACTAAATCGGCACTGAAATGTGCATAAACAATAATTAAAAATGACTGGCCCTGTCGGATGAATGAATCATTCAATTTTATGAAAATGTACTTAGCCGCAGTGTCTGAAAAGTAATGTCAAATGTTCTTGAATTCATTGTGAAATGGAAGTTTTTATTTTCAAGAAAGCTACTGAAATCTTGGATACAATCCGCAAACTACTCTGTTCGAAGACTTTGTTTTTATCGTTTAATCGAAGAATTCATGTTGTAATTCTCATCATTAAAAATTATTAAAACGAAAGAGACGTACATAAAATTTATGTTGTAATTAAAACAAGATTACAACTATTTTAGAACGTTATCAATCCTGTTGATCGTTCGTAACGCAGATTAACACTGATTGATAACAATCTGTCATGTAATAATTATTAATTAAAATTGTAATGAGTGTTTCGATCGCCATACAAAAACTTTTATCGTATATTTGGCAAGTGTAATATTTCAATTTTATGCACGTTTCAGATTTATCTGTTTTAACCAGACTATACATCAAAATTCCGTGTACGGTGGTACGGTCGAAAAAATAAGCGAATGACTGATAAAAAAAAACGAACGAACGAACGGTTTATGAGAACAGAAGAACACTGATACGTGCTGTTGTTGAGCAACGTTTCGCGGCAGATGAATGAGACGTTGACGGAACGACAATCGTACATGTTACACGTCTGCATATTTTCTATCTCTATTATGTATTCAAATTCTTCGGCGACTCGAGGAACAGCGTCGCGGACGCACGTGTGTGTGTGTGCGCGCGCGACAATCTCGTCAACCGGAGAAATACAGGGTTCGCTTAAAAAAATCCTCCCAAATTTCGCTCAGCCGTTGGTTCGACGCTAGTGGAGTGGAACGGAGCGTGGTGAGGTCTCGCGATGGTTCTGGGACAATCACCTCCTGGATAAACTCCCCACCCACCCGTCAATCACCCACCGAATAAGAACCCCCGTGTATCATATTCAGAACCAATGGAAAATAAACTGTGTTCCATGCAGTCAGTCTTAGATCATGTAATAAAATTTCGAATAGCATTTACCATGCCTCGTTTATTAACCTTTCCAAATCCATGAAGGGTTTTTACCGCGCGCACCCTGTACACACCGGCATGTTTATTTTCGTTCGATTCGTTGTAATAATGATTCACACCGGTTTTCGAGCGAACGGAAATTTCATCGACATTAACGCCGAACAAAACGAAGAAAGAAATGCCGCTGCGTAATCAAAACATTGCCAGATTTCTAGAAGTGTGTCGTTCGATACTGTGACAAATGTTAATCACAACGGATGCTCGTTCGCCGACTTTCACTATGTTCGTTTTTAGATTTCTGTGAGGTTTTTTTCGGACAGAATTCTAAATTTAGACGTTTTACTTATAAACAGTCGGATGCACTTTTACACGATGAAAATATGAATAGATACTTTAAGAGAAAGTCACGAGGCGGCAAAAAATTATATTTATATATATTTCTGTACGATGTGAGAAACTGGATTTATTTACACGAAACGGCGACTGTTTGTTTTAATCTGGAATTGTTTCTCGGAAATTTATCAGAACATACGTGTATACACGGTTTAACAATAAACAATATTTTCTGATTTTCGTACACTTCAAATCAGTTCGTAGAAAACAAAACGGATGTTTTTTTCCTTATCGTAGATTTTTTTTTCAATCTAATAAAAAACCATCCGCCGTACTGAATTTTCAAACCATGTTTTCAAATATCCATTTCTTATCTTCCACAAACGGACTGATATTTTAATAAAAAAAAAATAGTTATTTGATTAGATGCTTAGACGCATTCCAATGATTATGTCATCATCGTCAGAGCGACAACGTACATATCTATTTTTGTTCTTCCATAAACATCTGTTTCCAGTAAAATAACAGTCGAGCACACACAACTCGGGCCGCGGTTTCAAAAATCAATTTCGTACAAGATCATTTTTTTTCCCATTTTGGATCCATTGTGTGTAAAAAAAATTCTATACATTAATGCTCTTTGAACGTTAGAATCGAAATAAGTATAATCAATAATCAAAATTGATCAATTAATCAATTACAGAACAATTTTAAGAAAATATTTTTTTATGTTAGTAACCTAGATGAAAATTTCAATCGTTTCAGTACTTATATGTCTTTTACTATAAACTTTTATCCATTAGACATCAACTTGAATAAATACTCAACCATTAAACTCCATAATAAGTTTATAAAAAATATTCATTAAAATCCATTTCCATTCTGGATGATATCTGAAAACGACCCGCTGACTTTCGACGACTGTTCAACAAAATTTTATAACAATTGCTCTAAGCAAAAAAAGCCCTGAACTTTTATATTCCGAAACTAAAAATATATATCATACAAAAGAAACAGAAAGGATACACAACAATGAGTCAATGATGTGTTGAATAATTAATTTTTAATCAAAAATGATACGAATTAAAAAAATAAATGTGTATCCTGTTTTAATTAATAAAAAAAAATATGTTACACAATATATATATATATATATATATATATATATATATATATATATATATATAAACAAACGTACAACAATTTGTTAGAAAAGAGCTCATTATTGAATGAAAAAAATACTTATTGTGAAAAAAAACCTCTTTGATCTCCCGTGTACACAATTTGCTTTGACTCCGGGGTTTAGTGTACGTTTTCCTTTGAATTTCAAATGGTTCAGAGGTTGTTTATGTATTAAATATTTAAGACACAGTCCACAAGCAATTAAGCTAAAAATAACAATTCAATGTTGAACAGTTTAGTCGTTGAGAATGTATCCGTATAAATGTTCAGTGAGCGTGTGTTGGCAATGCACACATTTATGATATTTATTCGCGGCTATTAAAAACGGATATCATTATAGGAAATCAGTCAGAAACGTTATATAATTTCATACTGAATATTTGATTATTTTACGGCACGTCGGTATTATTTTAATAACATCGTACACAATTATTGAAATTTTAATGATTCCGTGTGGATATTTTGATAGTTGAATGTGTACGAATAAACTATGAAATGTTTTATTACCGAATCGATATTGAATATGTCTCTGAGTATATATTTGAGAATGTAAAATGTTCAATAATTCAATATTGAAGTAGACGTTCGTTTTCGAAGATGAAAAATGTTATTAAGTGAATTTTGTTAAAGTGGAAAAATGTCAATCATACGGTATTAGGTTTGAGAAGAATCAAGAGAATGTAAGAATCACTCGATGATTCAAATAAAAAATGAAATCTCTAACAGCAATATACATTCGAACGGTCTATGAAAATGTTTATTGTTATTATTAAATTCTTTCTGAACATATTTATAATTAATACTATATTCTACAGACCTGTAAATTCAAATATTCAAATCTTACCAAAGCTGAGAAACAGTGACCGAAAGCTCACCTGAAACAAAAAGAGAAATCTATTTAAAAAAATATAATGAAGATATATAAGCAAATGTTAGACAAGATGATTATTTGTTCTCAGAAACATAAATCGTATAGTTTCACACAATCCTAATTAATTCCATCGACTGAATTGGATTTAATCGTTACTGCTCGAGTGGCAACTTGGTTAGTTTTACAGTTATTTACAAATGACATCATCTATCTGCACATTTAATGTGTTTTTTTTCATATCCTTATGGTAACATTTTTTTTTATTTACTGTTTATTTTTTCAGACAGCGTTGTGTTTAACTTCATAGGTCAGTGAATAATAAACTATGCGGAATGTTTTACAAACTTGTACTTATTACTGTGATATATAAATACAGATGTGTCAGTAAACTTTAAAAAAAAAATAAAAAAAAAACAAAGTACTTTCAATAAGCGCGGAGAAATAACAAATTGAGGATATAGTACAGATTCGTATTTTGAAATAAAATAAAAAAAAATATAAACAAATAGTCACGCCATTTTGAATATCGATAAAAATATTTTCTTAATAAACAATTTATTAGATTTTTTCAAATTATATTCTTTTGTGGAATGAAAAGATGAATTCAGCCTCAATACAAGAAAAAAAAAATTTATATCGACACAGTACAGCTCTGACACTGACTAAAAACATTTTCACAAGAGATCTTTTTTCATCTCACAATCCATAAAGAAATCCACAGATTTTTCTACATTTTGATGCTCTGGAGATGACTAACAATCGACCATTTATTGAACAGATTTTTTTGCAACTTGTTGAAAGTGGAATTCATTTGTAACTGCTATGATTTCAACTTGATTTTGCTTCAAACATCAGAATTTTATTAACCACGTTTCAAATAACCCTCTTCACATATCACACATGCTGTATCTTTTATGATTATATCAATTTTTGCATTGTCTGTATCTGCTTTCCCCGTGTATCTAGTCATTTCCTTCTGACGAACGTTCCATTTCCTTGCCCTTTCACAACATATACATGGATGTGCATACAAATGAATGGATAAATAATCTCGATCCTCGTACACGTTTGTCTTCGAGCAACGTCCATTAGTAACGGCGCACTGTTTACAATTCAGCATTTATTTTCAGTTGTTGGTCGTATATAATAAAGTTTAATCATACATGAAAATGATAACTGAATTACACTGGCTAACTAAATACCCGTTGCACCGGTAGAGTGGTCGTCGGTGTCGGTAGTGGAGTGAGCGGCGACGGTGGTAGGTAATGTTCGAAGGCGGTGTCGGTCGGCGGCGGTACTAAATGTATTCCGAGCTTACCTACGCTTTCCCGTACAAGCGGATATGCATTTAACAAAGTTGCTGACCATATATACAAGTGCCTAACCCACAGCATTGTGTGGTAACCGTCTGCAGACAGTTATAATTTAGTTTGCACTATATTCGGTAAGGATTGCTGGTACACCTTTTAGTTGTGAAATATTTTCGTAATATTTCACACTGTCTTAATGAAGATACAGTGTTGCAGTATGAAAATATCGTTATAAAACATACACACGTATAGCACATTTTTAATGAATTATCGTTTGAATAAAAGATGACTGAACGGTAATCAAATATATTTTATTTATCGAGCCTATCAAACGATCGTCGAACCGTGCACTAACCAATAAATAATTACAACAGACGTTGTGTCCGGCGACAATTTAAAGTTTCTTTGACGATTCTGTTTTGTGTACAGTCAGTCGACCACCGTCTCCCTGTCTCGTCACAAACACTACTTTTTTTTTCTCGTACACAAACATTTTTTTCCTATTTTAATGGTGTTCTCTTACAAGTCGACCATTTAATTAACTTCACTGAATGGCCACACTCGGTCGCTTTTGCTTGTTTCTCTTATATTTGAATAGTTGTTTGTGCGAGGCAGTGTATTTAATAAAACGTCAAGAATTACAAACGCTGACATGACTTGTCTTTGATGTAAATTGGAAAACGTTTGAATTACATACATACACACATGCATTCATTCATTTATATACATATATATATATATATATATATATATATATATATATATATATATATATATATATATATATGTATATGTATATATCATAACGAAAAATAATCCAAATTTCGTTCATTTTTTGTGGTTTATATATTCTCTAAAGAATTTTCCAGCATGGATTATATTCATATTTGTTTTCACGAAAGGTAATTTGTAAATCTAATTCCATTTAAAATATAGAGTTTTTTTGTAACTTTGATATGTAGTAGGATATATATATATATATATATATATATTCAAATAGTTAAAAATTAATACAATTTTACAGATTCACCTTTTTCATTACAGAAAACATAACACATATTTCTGGTCAAAAATCTGCAATAAAATATTATTGATTGCTGTTTATGCGCATTCTGATGGCTGGTCGGTTGATTATTGGGGTTTTAGGACGATCCGACAGCTAAAATCATTAGTACTTGAATTTTCATGGCGATGCAATTTTCTTTAGGGCGCTGAAGATACAGAAAAATCTCAGATTTTTCCGTATCTCAGAAATACTGTTCAGAAACGTTCAATATAAATTACTTGTCATTTTTTAATTTAAAACAGAAAATTATGATTCATTCAATTTAAATGGGCAGGATTTATTTTTACATCTAATACTCAGGGTTCGTTCCCTGTTACACACCTTTACTACCTGTACTGAACACACACATCGAACATGTAGAATATTTTTTGCTCACTTCCATTTTAAACTTAAAAAAAATCCAGACTACTTAAATTATAAATCTATAAATTTAATTTCATACTGAGAACACACGAGTACTTCAACCGACATTCATTTCAGATGTAAATCTGCATACCGTAAAACAAAGAAAGAATGTTTTGTGCCGACTTACAGAAAAACACACACCAGTTATTGAATAATCGAATAAATATAAATAGAACATAAAAACACCGTCGAAAGGATGGCGGCGAGGTACTGAAACATCTTCCTAATTAGAATGCATCATGAATAATTTCGTCGTTCATCTGCTTGCAAATTACAGGAAAAAAAATGCATACAAAGAGATGCCCGTTTCGTTTGAACGATTGTACTCGAATAGTCTTCAGACGCGAGTTGTTCAGTGAACGTTATTACCGTAAAATCTCTAATTACATCTCCTCCTCGATACCACATTAAAAAGTAAAAACGTATATGCAATGCTGAAAACATTCGAAATTATACGCTCTCATAACTCTTAAACGTTGTATGTAACAAACGTTTTCACTTAACTATAAAAACAGTAGTTTTATATACACACATACATCTTTATATATATATATATATATATATATATATATATATATATATATATATATATAATGATTTATGTACAGAGACAGAAAGACATACAGAATTCTCTGTGCAAGTTGTAAAGACATGTACAGCACTAAACTGTGGATGTTGTAGTCGTCTCTACCAAACACTTCACACGTGCCTGTACAATGTATTTTGTAATTTTTGTGTCATGCATATTTCAGCAGGTATGTGTAATTTATATAGTTTCGAGTGAAACCGAATATCAGGACGCAGATAAAGATCTAAAGGTGGTTAACAGTGTTGCGTTTTAAGATATTCGTGTGTAACACACGTTTTTGTTTTAAAAGAGTCACTCAGAAATATCTGAAAATAGATATATACGTCGCCGAATATAAAAAGTCTGGTAAGAATTATACATTGTTATGATGTGAATGTCAGGTGTATTGTGTGTGGAGACAATCGTTTGTTGTTATTTAATTTCGTATTGTTTAAACGAGATTCAAGGATACGTTGAGAGAGTGTTAGTAGAGGAAAACTTTTCGGGGGAAGAAGTCGTTCGGAAGGTCTACTAACAAACAAACGACAACACATTTCGATTTTGAGAGTTGTTCTAATTGCAAAGTCTCTTGAAAGGCATTCCGGTGTAAAAATGCGACAAGTGCTAAAACAGTGAGAGTTCCGAAAATTCAAAGCCGATATCTTTTTTTCGACGAGTGATAAGTCAGTTGTTGATGGAGAAAAGTTAGATAAAATAATGGGGGATGTTTTCAGAATTGACATGTATTCGATTTTTCCATAAACATTCATTTTTTATAAAAAAAAACACACTGGATTAATTTATACAACTAATAAATAGTCGAAACAGTGGCACCCAAGGGGGATCCAAGATATCCTAACAGCCCACAAAGCTCCTTAATATAACCACGACTGAAGTAATTCAAGAGCTTTGTAAAAAGAAAACTGGGTTTTATTCTATAAATATTTTTTGTTCTAATGAATTTTATTGAATTCACATTAATAAAAACGATTTATCCATTCGACTCGATCTCCCCTCCGATATTAAATCATCAGCGCGCCACAGTTCAAACAAGCTACTTAATAACAACACAAGTCACAACAAGTCTTAGTAAATGTTCTTTCATTTTTATAAAATACATAGAACATAAATAGAAAATAACGAGTCGATTTCATAATTGAAGTATTCATTCAAATCACAGTCTGTAAGAATTTTTCTGATCAGAAATATTCAATAAATCATTTTTAATTATTTCTCATGCACATTTCAATATCTTCAAAACGTCAAGCTAAGGAAAAAATCTTTACTTTCTCTCTATGAAAACAGTTATTTTTTTGGCCATTGACTAACGAACAATCTTCACAAATCTAAACACTAGAAAGATTAACGAACAGATTTCTGAAAATTGATTGGAACTCTTTATAAATACTTTTAAGTGGTTTGTACCACGACTCTCCACAAATCATATCTTAGATAATTTTTCTCGCACGTCTACTACGCCACTGATTCGTGATAAACGTCAAAATGATAACACTTTCTTATCGAAATGTTTGAAGTGATATTCGATAAGAAACAGTATTATTAAATTTTATTTCAAACAGAGTTCATTAACACTTGTTTATTTTCATCCTCGAACGTTCGTATTCCCGTTGTGTCTGTCCCGTGAACCCGCCCAGTAGTATATTCCAGCAATAACAATCATTAATTGAATTACACACGAATTACATACCTCTTGAATAACATAATTCAATTGTACAGAATCGTAAAACCGTGTGACGAACGACCGCCTCGCACTTTTATATCTCGAGCCGTGAACGAAACGTCTAATATATTTATTTTCAATTACGTCTACGTAAATCCTCCCGTATTATGAAGTCTTCAGTCGGCGAACGCGGCCCGTCTCTCTAATATTTCATCGGGAACGCCGTCTATTCCTCGTGCAATAAACGCGAATGTTAAAGTTCAGTCGGTGCATTCATAGTCACACCGGCGGTACCTCCGACTGGATACGGGATAGTTATGCATTGTTGTTATTATTATGTGTGTACTTTAGTGTCTATTAAACCTATTAAACGACGTCGGTTTAATGTGCGCGCAGTTAATGATTCAGCACGCGTGAATACGATGAGGCGAGGCCGTCCTGACGGCGCCTCAATTCGTTTGACACTCAACCACACACCGTTGACATTGTTACCTACGTGCAAGATCTGTTTACGGATTCGAAACGGTTTTCTCATTTTTTATCTGGAAAATGAGTTTCGTCTGCAATAATTAAACAGTAAACATACACAAATGCTTGCGGAAAGGAGTCGTTTCGTACGAGACTGGATAAAATATAAATGATTGTAGAATCGCATGAGACTCTACAAGTTCATCCAAAGTATTCATTCTCTATCTCACTGAAATATGTAGTTATGAAATATGTACATATATATATATATATATATATATATATATATATATATGTATATATACTTTGTACACTAATTGGTCTTTGTGTAATTTATCGGCTGTCGTGCTTAACGATCATTTAATTGGTTATCATAACGAACGTTCGCGTTATTTAAACAATTTCACGCGTCCGGACGTCAGATTCGATGATCTCTGGAAAATTATTCACAATATATTTTATGAGTCGCGTCCCTGCAAATAATCCCCGTGCCTCGCAAAGCGGATTACTTTCATCTGGTCAGCGCGCCGTGAACTGTTGTTCGCGAATTATTCACGCTCGTCCCGTCTGCGGAGTGGGCCGCTCGGCGTCGTTCCTTTCTCCCGCCCGTTCGTTCGTTACCTTACGCCGCCGACGCACAATACAACCGGCGACGATTACACAAGACTAAATGGGGACGCGCGCTATCGACGATCGTTTTTTTTCCGGCCGACGCCCACGCGCCGTCCTGATAACACGACCGCGTGTCGCTCATAATGTTATTGTCTGATGGAAACGCATAAATTATTGTTGTTAGGTTGTAACGTATCAGGTTGCCGAATTTCAGTCGGTCACCATATCTTTCACCGACAGACTATCATCTTTTTCGCCACTCGGAATATTATCTAAGAAATAGAAAATTCAGACACCAAACAGAAGTGATTCAAGGATTCGAAGACTTTACAAGCTCTAAAAATGTCGATTTTTATAAAAAAAAATGGGATAAACAATCTAATTTCTCGTTGGTAAACGACCGTTGAAGATGATGGAGCCTATTTTGATTAAATATATTTTTTCTTACAAACACTGCGTTTTAATTCTCACCTACAAGTTCCGCAATTTCATATGTTGCACCCTAATGGAAAGTTTTCTGTAATTATCGACTTTTGCTCAAAATGAATCGATACGAGTTTAAGAGAACGTCGAACACACTTTTTTCTATCGCTGACAACGCAGAAAGACATCAAAAGTATCCGAAGTAAATTTCTATCTCGGTTGTGTTTCTCTATCGTATCGACATCCCGGTCCCGTCGAAGAAATACCACGGCCGCGGATGCAGAGGAAGCCATCCGAATGTATACATTCCGGAGATATTTCGAATATGTCTCTCATCTCGGCGTGCACCACTTCACTTATTTTATTTGCTCGGACTGCTGCTCGAGCAGGAAACGTCAACTCTTCGCAAACACGGAACTCCACTATAAAGCGGTTTTATTTTAGAAGTCTACAACGGTGTGTGACAACACGCCGTTTCTCTAGTATCTTTATTAAATTGATGTTAGCGTTTTATTGTCCTCGAACGGGAAACAAAAATCGTCCTTGTTCCATGCATACATGTGCCGTTCATGCATACGTTTATATATATATATATATATATATATATATATATATATATATGATATAAATTATTCAGATATATAGTTGTACATCCTGTCCGCATGGTATTTTATCCGTACAAGTACCATTATTGTCTCGAACAAATGTGGAATGTCTAATGAGAGCCCCTAAGTAGATTATACAATTTGAATTGTGAGAGAGCGGGTAACAATTTATGCTCGACCGGCGCTGTGTATCATAATATTTTTTGACAATGTTTAGCGCATGATTAAGTACGTCACGTGCAAACATTTAACAGTACCTGTGGAAATAATTACAAGTGTTTATGGTGGCCGTGTCATTAACCCCGATCCGAAACCGTCGAGTGTTGTAAGATTTTCTCGATCGTGTGCGACGACGATTTGTCGTGAACGGTCCCGTGACTCAGTCAGCCAGTGTTCGGAACGTGTTACACACATTTGGTAATTAACGATCGGTTGACTAGTTTGAACGATTTCGCAGAGTAGTTTTTTCGAATACGAACGATTCTCTGCAATCGATTTTGAATTGTTGATGAAAATAAAAAAAAAACGGTTTAAGGAATACGAATGAATCTTTTGAGTTTGCATTTGGTTTTATTTCAAAACGATTCTATTCGAATCCTATAAGCTATTCTGCTTGAATCCCTATCACAATATAGTTTTAGTACTGCCGTCAAATTCGATTTCACAGATGAATTTTTCACTCTCTCGACTGGTCATACTTTTCACTCATTTAACTGATGATTAATCCTTTTTGATTACTTATCTGCATTTAGAAATCATTTCCATCGAAGCGTTAAGGTAGAGAAAAATCACAGAACTATGGTTTGAGGAAGACTAAAAAAGTAACGTTTCATTCCTGGAACGTAACTGTGAAATCTGTCAATTACTTTTATATAATAATTCGATTAATTTTTATCTTATATGTTTTCACAGACGAAACATTTTCACAACCCACAAACCACTAATCGAAAATGTTCAATAAAGTGAATTGAACAAGTTAATGAATTGAAGATTTTCTATCACAAAACCGTTTATTTATTGTGCAATGAGAAAATAATTGTTCTATAAGAACCTTTCTACGCTCACATAAAGAAAACGAAACCTTTATTTATCGAATTTTTAAAAATAAGTCTTCGAATCCCTTTTAGAGATTATCTTTCTATAAATTCTCTTTTTATGAAAGTAAAATGGATGTACATCTAATTGTAAGTGCCATTAATAAGGTCTGTACGAAATTTCTCGATTCGTATTTAGACTTGTACATTTTCTTTAAACAAGAAAATGTAGTAGTTTGTAGTTTCAATAAGAAATATAGCATTTCATACGCAACAATCTAATATTTCAGTAAAAATATGACTTTATGGAGTTAATATTTTCGAATTTCTTCGTCTTGAAAATAGTTTATAAGAAAAATAAACGAACTGAATAATTTATCACTAAATATCTTAAGGAAAATGTCAAAAAAATTACATTTTATATATAGATATATATAATGTGTAAACACTGCGACGTGAAACTTCTGTGTTTTTTTCCTAACGTACTTGTTGAACACGGCTGCTGAAATTATAACGTAAGAAAGTAATTTTCAAGATAAACAAGTAAAGTGGAAAAAACACACACAGCTCAGAACTACTCAAACAGTTGTGAAATATTAAACGCGGGCGAACTTTTTCCTCTCGTCGAGAATTACTCGAATCAATTTCGGTTCGTTCTCTCGCCCGTTCTGTGCCACGTACGGGGCGCGTAGCGGAGGAGAAAAAAAAACGCACGGACATTATTATAATGTCGTATCGTGTGTATAAATCATGCGAGCACGTTACATATTAATCGGATATTTTTGCGCGTGCAGCAGTGGACGATAGATAGATAATGCGGATGCATCGGACTGAAAAAAAAAACGGGCTCGGCGAGGAAATGGTCGATTTTAAGATAATGCGGCGTGTGAAATATGTTGTAACGTTTTTTTTTTTATATCGGTCAGTGTTTTATAGTATCACGGTTTATTAGGTGCGCGTAAAAGGTTTCAGTCTTGCATTTTGCATGATCAATAGTTGATGAAAAGCCATCACGGATGCAACAAGAGCTCGTGAAATAACAAGAATTTGATTGGGCGACGATTTAGACACGATAGCGCGAGGTGAAAATAATTCAGAAGCTTGGAAAGTGGGTACCGCATAAACTCTAGGAAAACAGGTTCGCATACAGATACGAAAAATCGATTTCAAATCGACGACCGCGACGACCGAACGAACAGAAAGAAAAAATTCAACAGATCAATTCCCGTTTACAGTTTTCTCTATCCGAACGAAGATGTCCGCGAAACGTCCTCGCGCGCGCATGAATCACACCGAGAATAAAGAAACAACGACGGAAAAATGACGCACGGTTTAATATTAAATGAAATAATGGACAATTCTAACAAACAAATAATTTATAGCAGTCGTAAATGTCCAAAAACAAGACCGATGTCAACATAATAGCCGGGCGCGTAAAGGTCAACGGTCCTACTAGTTTATGTTGCGGTGTCGTCGGTTCGAACACCAACTACGGACGTCGTGAAGCTGCGGTCGATCCTAAATCAATGAAATATAACGCACAGGGAGCGACACGACTGTGTCACGTCGGTTCTTCGAACGGATTAAAAAAACTGTGCGCTCTCTGTTGTTCGACTGCGATATTGTTCTCTTATTCTGTTTTACTCACACACATAATTTATATATATATATATATATATATATATATATATATATATATATATATATATATATATATATATATATGTATATATATATATATATATATATATATATATATACACACAACGATTTTAAAATATTTTCCATGCGAGAGAGTTCATTAGACATTTGATATTCTTTGAAGATGAAGCGTAGAAATGATATAATAAGTGTCTGAATATTTTCACAATTAGATCAAAGGCATTTCTTTCTAAATGTTCAGTGTATAATCTCTGAAATAAGATATATAAACATTAAATTTCCTTAATGATAGGAATCGTCTTTAATAAGTGAATGAATTTTATACAATTATCGCACAATTTCAAACCACGACGTTGTATTTTCGATAAGAAATATTTTAGGAATGAAACTGAAGTGTAAAGACTTGATCCATCGCATATAAATGAAGGGGATAAACATTGAAATATGTATTATAAAAAATAGAAAAATCAATGCAGCAGATATTGCAGCGAGTGGACGAAATCGATGATCTCCGGCACGGTTTTAGTTTCTGGAATAAATTTATCCAGTTCTGATAATGATGACAAATTCACTTTTACAGATGATTTATTTTTTCACTCCGTGAACTACAAACGTTCGATAAATCATTAGCTGATCATTTTTAATTTAAATTAATTCGCATTTCGATACACAAATCAATCATTATCAGAGCATCAGAGTAAAGATTTTTTTTAATATTCATTTTAGAACAAAATCCATCTATTCAGAAGGTTTTTCTTAGATAAATAATTATACTTTTTTTTATTTTCACAGATGAATTCTTTTCTATCACAAAGACAATAAAAATAAGCTTATGGTAAAAAAATTCCCATAAATAATTTTTGATTGCTGCTTGTGCTCATTTCTATGGCGACGTGATTATCTTCAAAGTGGTAAGGTAGAGCAGATATTTTTTACCTTGACTCTTTGAGGCCGTTTGATAATTTTTGAAAAATATTGGGCGAGAATAAAAACAGAAAAAAACTGGATGTTATAATTTTAAACTTAATACTAGGTGGTCCGCTCGTTGCTCGCTACGATCGCTAATTTCGTTTCTCCTATCCATCTTCAATTTAAGACGAGATCTGTTCGTTTGAAGCGACATTTTCTTTCTGTGAGTCACATATGTCTTTAAAACGATGGAATTGTTATCTAAATGCTTACAAGTAACAACCAGAAATTATCAATAATGTTTTATTGAACGTTTTCGCCCAGAAAAAAAACTGTTGTTTGTGTGATGAACAAACAATTCGTTTGGCCACAGTAGGACAAAACGAACACTTCAGATAATTTTTAAAAGAAGACTGTTCCGTATGTCTGCGAATACATGTAAGCCCATCGATATAAATCGTATTCAAATTACCACTGTTTCTCGGCAAACGTGAAGCGAAACACCCGGGCCGACGTCCCGCACAAACAAACAGCCGACTCAAGATTCCGAGTCAATGGAGCCGTGATTAATTCAACTCGCAACATCTTCACCGAAAACTTTACACACATAACGTCCACGTTTACGAGTCACTCATGTGACATAAAGACGACATTGTTTGCGAGCGAGCTACCCGCACAGGACTCATCAAAAATTCAAATGTTTGTCCATAAAGCAGTCATAACGACGTTGTCGTCGTCGTCGCCCCCGTCCGCCCTCGAGACGGTCGCCGTTCAGACGCACTCACGTAAGTGATATTAAAACATTATATTGCACATTTATTGAGTTCTTTCCGGCTGACGGTGCGGCGGCGTCGTCGACGAGATGTGCACGGAGACGATGCAGAAAACGCGGACGGACGATCGTTGCGCGTACGAAGGGTGCAGTGTGAAATATGGGGTTACATGACTCGTAAAAAAAATGTATTTCGAGTCTATATGCATGTATACATTCGCTTTTTATATTCGTATACACTGATCGTTAATGAACAATAAAATTATTAATGGCGAGGAAAGTTACCGAGCAATGAATCATAATTTCGAACCCATAAACGTTGATGTTATTCTTAAAACAATCACGCATGAAAGACGACGCATTGAAACTTTTCAAATAATACACAGAGTGTTTTGTGAAGAGAAAACTATTGAAATCGGCGAACGATAGAAGAGAATTTCGTTTCTTACAGTGAACATTTTGATAAATGCTACATATTATCGCGAAATGCGAGAATAAAATCCCATCAGAATGCTTTTACAGCCCGGTGTCACGCATCGAATTAACACACAATATATCTGAAAGAGTACAACTTTTCTCAGCTTACTGTTTCGATAGTAAAAGAATAAGCTTCGTTCTATTCACAAGTTAAATGGTAAAAATAGTTGATACTAGTGTTTTCTCACAAAACAATTATTTTTTTACAACGCGAACCGCACCACGGTTTTCGATTAAAAATATTCAATAAATTCACTCTGAGGATGAGCAGTTGCTTCAAGGACAATCAAAAATAAACAATAATAGTTTATTGAATACTTTTGATCAAAAAACTTGATGTAGTTTGTATGGTGAAAGAAAAGTAATTTATGAGAATGAGTTTAGAACTGTTTTGTGCCACACCAGTAGTTATGAAGATTTATTTTTTAACACTTTTTTACCACTCTCTGAAGATTTATATTTTAAAATCTTTTAAAGTAGTGACAGAAATGTAAATAGTAAAATAATTGCCACAAATGAATACTCTTTTCATGTCACAAAACACAAACATGTGAACGTAAATTTACCTTGTTTTCTGTGAGTGATATTTTGAAAGAAAGTATATACATTTTATAAAATAAAATTGCTCGATACTGCAATCAATCTAAATAAAAATGAAATAGATATTCGGCTAATGTATCGTAAATCATTCAAAAATTTAATCACTTTTTACCAACAGTTTGTTTTTATAACTCACAGAAAACAAAGAGAAGAATCAAAGAATATAAAAAATATAAAAATCTGCACGTGCTGTTTAAATATTTCTAAACAAGGACAAAACACTAAAATCCCTTATAATTATTATCAAGTATTGTAGATTTTCACACATTTCGACATTTATAAAACGTGACCGTGGTCATAACTGATGTTTCTTGAAAGGAGAGCTAGTGATGTTTCTAGCAGGGCCCATCATCATTAGACAAAATATATCACTGTTCAGGGAAACTAGTTCCAAAGTGGTCGCAACCATTAATATGTAAATATACATTCACGGTTTTTACAAAGCCGTTCTATGAAAGCATTTCGTCATACCTCGTTTACAAAATTTCACAGAAATCATTGTGACTGCATGGACTATTTCAATAGAAATTGAAAAAGAATTCTTATTGACATGTACATTCTCTACAAACAAAAAATCAGATTAAATTCTTCGATAATTGACTGTTGACAAATCTGATATCAAAGAAATGTTCTGTGGTTAATTTGTGAAAATGAATATAACCACAGTATCCAACACGATAATGATTCTAATATATCTCAAAAAAAAATATTCTGAAATTATCTCTCTTTCAACAAACAATCAATACTTTAAATGTTTTTTAATTCGGCAAGTTCACTCATTCGAATTTGTTTACCTCTCTTTATATGTACTGTAAACTGAATTAACAACAAATTTATGACAACATGATACAAATTTTATCTCAATACAGTTCTGAATTGTTTCCAATTAGGATTTCTCATTCTCATTTTCCTCACTCACGCCTTATCTATCTTTATCGATCATTAGATACAGCAGTGGTCTCGATTTCTTGTTTACATTTATTAAGTTAAGTAATTAGTTTTAGTTGATGTTTTTTTTTTTAATATATTAGACTTTAAGGTAGAGGAATTCGTATAGCACTGATACCAACCGCAAAACTAGAATCGCTTTCAAACATAAATTCGTAAATACTCAACTAGCCGGCTTGTTAGTTAAGTGATTAAAGCAGTCGATCGATTAAAAACTCCGAAGTTCGACTCATAATTCCCTCTCAAACAATTCGAAACACACAGACAGACACACGACTGTACACACGAAAGGTCACGTTATTATTAGAAGTCGAGTGAACAGAAGAATAAAAAAAAAATGAAACGTGTGTTTGATGTATCTGCGTTGTTTGAACAATGTTCGAAACCGTCAGAAACGTTTCACTTGCTTCAAGAGTGGTGCAGCAGCTTTGTCAAACATAACGATGTGAAGAGTGTATAGTTAACTGTAAATCTTACAGTTCATTATTTTACCTCGAGCAAATTAAGAACTGTCAAATTTGAACAGTTGCGTTGCGAATCTCGCGAGACAGATAAGAAATGTACAGATACGGACGGTGCCGAGTCGTGTGGATTCGGAACGGAATTCGAGTGGATGCTGGCAGTTATTGCTGTTGCTTGACAAGTGAAAAATTGTGACGTTTCGAATAGACGACGGCGGTCGTCGCGGTGATTAATCGGTACGGCTAATTGTAGAAAAGTTTAATAAATTAATTACATAAATACAAATCTATTTTAGATAAAAAAAATCGATTTCATCATTTCCGCAAATGAATTCTTTTTCACTACATAAATCTTTTCGAACATTTTTGATTATTTGCTTGTGCTTGTTTTGATAGCGATGTTATCATCTCTATCGAACGCCAATGCACAGAAGAAGAAAGATTTTTGTATACCTTGATGCTTTGAAGATGAACGATCATGATTTATTGAACATTTTTGATCAGAACTTTTTTTTGTAGTTTCAGAACTGAAGAGAGAATTCATTTATGAAAATGAATTAAACCAATTTCAGGACTGCTTTCTGGTTATAACAATTGTGATATTTAATTAATTACCATATCGGTCATACATCAGTAATTTTTTTAACATCACAATCTTTCGGTTAGAAACATTTACCATTTTTCAAGAACCTGACATTCTTTTTAAATATATATATATATATATATATATATATATATATATATATATATATATAAATATATAATTAACGAGCAAACATGAATAGTTTTAAGTCGTTTTCATAAAAATGCGACACACTATCGAATACACAAAACATTTATTTCCAGAACACACGATAAACATTTATTTATCAATAATGCTGATCAGCATGAATACAAAATAACATTCGTCACGTACAGAGCTTTGTTTCACAATCGATAATAATTTATTGAACATTTCTGATCGAAAAAAAAACCCAAAAAAAAATCTGTGAGGTTTGTGTGATGAAAAAAGCGTTCATTTGTGAAATACAAACAAACACTGTTATTACTTCTTGACGATTTCCACAAATCTGATTCAATATAAAAATGTACAATATAGATATCTGTTTAGTGTGTTTGTAACTTATTTATTCCATAGTAGAATAACTGGAATGTACTGGAATAACTGATCTATGCAATTCGGTTTCATGCTTACATAACTCTTAGTATTTTAATAATAAAGCAATTATCTTTTCATTATTCTTATTTAATGAGATAGTAGATCGAAAAATGAGATTGTTTCGTTGAAAATTCATTTCATAAATTGATTCTTTTCATCTTACAAACACCTAAGGTTAATACATCACTACTGATCGGTGCTTATGAGATGATGATGCCCCATTATCCAAGAAATCAGGTAAATAAAAATGTCAGTCTTACTAACATGTGCTTTTATGGACAGTTTGTATTGAACTTTTATTGGTTCATGATGGAAATATTAGAAACAAAAATATCTTTTATCTTCAATTAATGAAAATTAAATAAGATATTCAAAGATATGAGAAAGACGAAGATGTTAATTGAAACTAGCATCTATAATTTAATAGTTCAGGCGTTGTAAGTTTGTAAAAATTAGCACCAGTGTATTTTTTTAACTATCAACTATATTTTTATCCTAAAATGTATCTTTACCTCAAATTTTTCTTTTTAAATTCATAAAAAAAACTTAAACCGTATATCTTTCTATATTTTAAAACAGGAAAAAATGTACAGTTCTATATAAAAAGTAACTTTGCTAAATATATACTTTTTATCAAAAATATCTAAATAAAAATATGCCTTTTTACAGCACCTAACAATATGTCATCAGTCAGAAATCGAATCATATAGAAATAAAGAGTCTGCATTTATAGTTTTTCAGAGAAAACTTTTGAGAAACGACATGAATAACACATAAAACAAATCAATACAGATATTTGATAAGTCTTACTACGTTACACATTTACTCTTTTCATTTGACCTTTCATTAAATAGTAATTCGGTTCAAAAATTAAATGTTTTCGATTCGCTATAAGAAGAATCGACTGTTTTTTTTTTGTATTGTAGATAATTATACGGTTTTTATAATTCGACGCCATTTCGACGATTTCCACGAGACTTTTCCGCGTGAAAACGAAACACAAGAGCATATAATTCAACTGTAATCAATAAACAAATTAAAGTTAATTGAACAAATTTATTTTAATGA
Source organism: Acanthacorydalis orientalis (assembly GCA_034766995.1). Classification (NCBI taxonomy): domain Eukaryota; kingdom Metazoa; phylum Arthropoda; class Insecta; order Megaloptera; family Corydalidae; genus Acanthacorydalis; species Acanthacorydalis orientalis. The sequence goes on along the minus strand of CM068321.1, from coordinate 36,568,500 downwards.
TACATCTAAAGCGAAGTATAAGAGAAACTTATCACAGTTTCACCAACACGAACGTGAATTTAATTGCGTTTTCCATTAGCTTAATTTCAGGTCATGTAAATAATATATATATATATATATATATATATATATATATATATATATATATATATATAAACACTCATTTTTTTCGAGAGAATTATAACCACTAGTTCTGAAAATTATACAGTTTTTTCGGTCGGTCGAAATGTGAGATTCTTTTTATATAAGACCGTACATTTTTTCCTATTTCAAAACATAGAAAAAATACAGTTCTAGTTTTTTTATGGATGTGAAAAGAAAAATCTGAGATAAAAGATACATTTTAGGATGAAAATGTAGTTGATAATTAAAAAAATACACAGATGTTAATTTTTACAAAGTTACAACACCTGAACTATTAAATTATAGATGCTAGTTTGAATTAACATCTTTGTCTTTTTCATAGCTTTGGATATTTCACTTCTGTTTCATCAACTGAAGTCGAAAGACATTTCTATCTTTAATATTACCATCATAAACTAATAAAAATTCAATACAAACTGTATATAAAAGCATATGTTTGCAAAGTTTGTCGAAAAAAGAAAAATGAATGTAACTGTTTTGTGGTAGTTTATGAAATGAGAGAAGAAGGAATTCGTGCATGGAAAAAAAACATTATTTCATTTAATCTAAATTCCTAACTCGTTCCCGGCTGATCTCCTAGTTCCACCGAACTAAAATAAATTAAAAATACTTTGAAATACATTCGCAACGAATGAAATGAACAAATCACATCAAATCAATATAAGAACGAGAATAAATAAATAAAACGAATAAAGAAACGGGAACACTTGATTTATAACTGTTCTTTCGACCATAAAATACAGATTTACATGCGTTTACTTCTTAGACGAAATCCGACGAGATAAACTGGAAACTAAGTAAATATAAATATACACGAGTGTGCGTGTATGTGTGTGTGTAGAATGTTTGGAGAAAAACGGCCAAGTTAAATTACTCGGCAGTCAGTCGGAAACAAACAGGGTTATATGTTCCGAGATAAAATATTCAATATAACTTCTGTATAACACCTCTGTATGCTTCAGAGAGTTATTTATAACATCATATAAGTTATACACCTATTCGTCTGCTGCCTCTGGTCGACGGAGTGCGGTATTTTAAAAATACTTCTCCGTATGACCGATATACATTCTGTGCTACGGATGCGGCATACGAATGAGCGCATCTTCGCATGCATATTCTGCGAGAGATTCGCGCGAGCCGGGCCGGTAATGCGATTCGCACGCTGAAAAACGAACATCGATACGACACGATGTTGATATTTTCGTGTCGGTCGGATTTTCTGTGCGGTCCGTCCGGATTTACTGTCCGGCGGTGGAAAGTCCGCGCCGCGGCGATTTGTCGCGCGCTGAGGATATGCTAGAGGTTTATTTTTTATTTTTTTTTCGACGAATATTTTTTCAAAATAAATGTGTGATAAAAGGAACGCGGGAATGCTCATCTGTGAAAGTGAATACAGCCAGAGTACCAGAACTGTAATGTTTTTACCTTTGATTGGCGTTTAAGCAAGTGTAACAGATCTGTAAGTAAATCTAAATAAATCTAATACAAAATACAGGTATATCTCGTGATCGCAGACTGACATGAAAAATTGAAAAGAAACCCGTTTCTTACAAGCTAACCAAACACTGGATTGTGCTAGGTTTTTAAAAAATACTCAGCATGCATTTCTATATCTCAAATAATCTTTTTAAAATACCGTAAATGTTTTAACATGATACATAAGAATGTGTTGGTAAGAAAAATTCAATTCTAAATGATTAGAAGAGGATTAAACATTAATTAAAGTGGAAATTTTGGAAATATTTCACTGATTTATATACATTTTTACTCAAACGTACAGAAAACGACTACCGATCTTGTTCAAAAATTGATTACAGTCCTTACTTTTTTGAGAATCAGACTGAGAAAGTGACCACTGTGAATGAAGAAAGATACCGAAACATGATAACCATTTTTTGCGGGTATAATTAGATGATATTGATCTGGAGGACACGTGGTTCCAGCAAGACTATGCAACCAGCTTTCTATTAGATACGGATTTATTTTATCTAATTAACGTTTGTGTCTGTCATTTTACTACAAGTTTTTATATAAAAATGTATCGATTTTACAATTACAATGAATATAGTAAATATAGTTGAATCCTGATATACAGAATGAAACTATAATCATATAATTTATTTGTCCGAAGGGTGGTACCGCCTTCTAGCATCTCGCTCGAAAAACTATCAGACCACGCCGCCTATAAACATCTCCACTGATACGAATGCAAAATTATTCCGCGGAATCCGCAGACCGAATGCCCCTATTAATTTCTGTACAAATCGTTGATACAGTTCGAAAATAGTACATTGCCAGTTTATAATTAACTGAAAATCAATAAAACCAGTAATATTTTTTTCGATACGCGCTCGTTATGACAGCGAAACCCACACGCGAATAAACAAACCATGAAAAAGTCAACTGGCAAAACTGACGAGCGTTCTGTCTGTGTATTAGCTTTTTTTTTTGGTGTTTGCGTCGGGGGAAAAAAAGAATACACACACGGACCGATACGCACGTATTTATAATTTTTTTTATTGACTGTTGTGTTTTTGCGTTTCATTATCAATAACGCATTATCAAATGAGAAACAGGAATGATTTAATGTGGCAGGAGAGCGCGTACGATATATCTACGGCTGATATAAAATGTTTACAGCGACAGTTTAATGCTAGCCGTGTAAAACCCACACGACAACAACAGATGTGGAATCGGGCTCTACATAAACGATTATGTTTTGATATCACATGGATGATGGAAGAGAAAGAATGTGCTGCTCTGCGCGAAAATTTCGTAAAACGAGTATCCTGCGATATGCTTTTGTAATTGGAACACATCTAACGCTCTTTCATGCATGCTTGTTCATTTTATGAGGTGTGTAAGTGTATACACACACAACACACACATACATACATACATATACATATATATATATATATATATATATATATATATATATATATATAATACCATTGAAAGACGTTTATAAAATAATGAATAGGTGGGATAAGGATATCAGAAATTGCTTAAAAGCGGCGCGAATCGACCATTACTAATCGATAAAGATTTCATCGGTGTACTTTTGTGAAAAAAATGACATTGTCTGAAAACTGTTAATAAGTCGTGATAAAGCTTGAAAAATACAGGAGAGTGAACCGGATTGCGAATCGAGAACTGGGACGGCGAAAGAACTAAGATTAAGAGAGGTCGTCCGACGAATCGCAGGAATCTACAAACAAGGCGCGCACACGAACGATTTATTTTTTCGGTCCACAAACTAAAGAGATTTTTTCTGACCAAACTGTACAACAGATCATCGTTGATCGTTCCTATCTAATTCCCAGAGTCGTACTTTTTTAAAACTAATCTTGTCTTGTCGATAGGACATCTATAATAGTTGATCGTCTCGATTATAGTCACTTCAGAACGAACTGTCAACGTGATAAACAGGCTAAGATTTCAGAGCAGGAAGAAAATAATTTAAAAAAATACCTGGTTTTTCAAAATATTAAAATATGCAATGAAGTATGATGAATATTTTAAAGATATTAATTAACTGAATATTATAAGAAATTTAAACTAGTTTTCATTAACTGCTAGATATCTTCTTTACATTTTCACCATCTGAACAATGCTCGTTTTTCTTTACTTCTATCAAAAGAATATACAGTATTACAGTAAAATTGCTGACTTTTTTTTTGGATCTTCTGTAAAAAAATATAAAAGAGAACGCGTGTATTTTTGACATTTATTCTTCTAGTTAAGAGTCCACAGACTGGTTTAATCCAATAATAGTCATTAATCTCTTCTACTGAAATAATGAGTCCAGCTCGTCATAACTTTCTACGCCAAAATAGGCAATAACGAACTGCAACCATCAAGAATGTTCAAATTGTATGCCTAGGCAATATTGCCTGCAAATAAATTATAGTAGAAGGGGTTAATAGTTGAAAATACATCTGATAATACTGAAAATTTCATATCAGAAGAATTAAAAATAAACAAATAATATTTTTTTATTAATTCCCGTTTTCAATCACTTTGAATAATTTTACTGGTGACAGGACCGAATTTAACATCCAAAAATATATTTCATTTGAGGTACAGACCTTCAATGAAAAACAGCAATGACAAACTTTTGCCTAACTTTCTAATCTCATCCACATCATCACTTTTCTATTCTTCACTTATTTCCAGCGGCTTCTAGACTCTTCATATTTTTAAATACTTTCCCGTTTGTGTCTCCGCGAATCTATCTTTCTTTAAACATTTCCTATTAATAGAAAATTCAGAAAATCCACAATCTCACCTTCCGAATAAACGTTCGAACGTCGCTCCCGTATCAAATCACACACTCCATATGTATGTCTTCATCTGTGTTGCGTTTGTAAACTAATATCGTTAGCAGTGAACAGCTTCCCCTATCTATTAACCGTATTGTTTGCTCGTGTGATCCGACATCGCTGAATTAATTAAGCAAAAATACACATTTCCATAATAATAGTTCGAAGTGTGTACGGGGGAGGAACGGTGTGACGTTTTTACACGTTTATGGCGGCGTGTATTAGTGGTAATAATAATAATGCGAATCGTTCGGGTGTGCGTGAGTTCGAAAAAGAGCACGGGCGGCGCCGCGCACGCCCGCCCCGCCGAAAAGCTGCGGCAGCGAACGTAATCATCATTTGCAGAAAAACGTAATCACGCACGTAACAGTATTGTTGGTAATTAATCAATACGTTTTGAATACATATTGTTACTTGGCGTTATTAAACATGTCTATGGCGGTGCGGCGGCGAGTGTTCGCTTTCATCGGGACATAATTCAGTTAATGATGTGAATAATGGGTCAATTCTGATAAAAAACAGTTTTGTTTTTATGTGTGTGTGTGTGTGTGTGCGAGCTTGCGAAAGAACGGGCGTCGATGTTGTTTATACGACACATGATGTATTTTCTTGTAACAGATAGCGGAGGAGGGTCGCTGCAGCCGATGTCTCCTACGTAGGTGGTTCTAATATATTAAATACGACGAAGGGGTAATGGCCCGATAAAGATCGATAGTTTTTCGGAGCGGTCGTTTCTTTCTAGCCGAGATATAATTTCGCAGATAATAACGCACTTGACCGTAAAATAGGGCCGTTATGTTTTCAATTACTTTCTTTCGAACATCTATTATTGTCAATTAAGTGCATCGAGTTCTCTCTCAGAACGAAAGTGTCCTATTTCCAATTATATGAAACGAATCTCAATCTTAATTACTCTTCATCCTCGATTCAGATCAAGATCTGTCATCTATTATTGTTTCCAGTACTTTTAATCTTATTGTGTACCGATACGAACCTGTAAGTTAAACCTGACCGAAAAATTTGTCCGCACATTTAAGATTTTTAGATATAAATGCTTCAAAAAATCTCTCGGTTTTTGAAATTGTTCTATTGAACATTTTCTTTTAATTTGTATTTCAGTATTTATTCTATACTCGAAAATAAGAACAACTAACGATTTTAAAGCGAAAAAAATAAAAACATCTTCCACTAAAACGGTTTTCATTCTGAAAAAAAAATATTGGCACAATTCGAATCAGTTTTAAGTTAATAAAAACAATATTAAAATTGATAACGTACTGGCAATCGTTTTCTTTTCATCGCCATCTTTAGCATGTGTGACATTGATAAAATTAATTTTTCAGTCGCTTCCTGCTTTTTTTTCCATTCAACTGAAATCAGGCCTTTCAGTTGGAATTTATTGTTCATGCGATGTTCTCTTATTCTTTTATCTAGTATATCCCACAGATGATCGACAGAATTTATATCAGATGATTACGGGGGCGTGTTTAAGGTATCAGAAATGTTATATAGAATCAATATATGAAGTGTTTGAAATCATTATCTTTCTATATATATGATACAGCTTTTCAATACTTTTCCTATCAAAATCGTCTTCATCAATTTTTTTTATACATAACAAAAAAATACTATGGAATGGGATGACAAAGAAAACCGTAACACAGTGTAACTGCAATACAAAAACACATCTACAAGAGAATCACATTTTTCAAACATCTTCAGAAACTTAGAGTAACCAGGATGTTGACGAATGATGTTATTGGAACATTCAACAATACCGCAAGAGTAAATGACGGTCGCAATACAATTCTGATATTGATTAAATTCACTTTCACGATGAATTCTTTTTTTCATATCACAAACTAAACATTTTTCTAATCAACAATGTTCGATACACTTTTCGGTGCCTTTAAATTGAATCAGTCATAATTATGTTTTAAACTGAAATATTTTCTTGTCATTTTATGATTTTGAATGGGCAACCTTAACATTTAAAAACACTATATATATATATATATATATATATATATATATATATATATATATATATATATATATATATATATATATATATATATATATATATATATATATGTATGAACATCTTAGCCAATAATTGGCATAACCTCACAAAACAGCAGTGAACACAATGGCGACCGAAAAGCAACACTTTAGGCATTGAATATTTTTCGCATTCCAGTTGACAAAAATTATATTAAATCCACGAGAATGATTTATTCGGCTCGGAGGGATAGCGTTATGACGTACAAAACATGCAAAATTTGGTAAAACATTAGAAGAGGTCAGAAGATGCATTAAGGTTTCATCGACACAAAAAGCAGTCATATTTTTTTGATAAGGGATTCAACAGTTACCAAACAGATGGAGCAAAAGTTGTAAAAAATAATGGAAGATATTTTGAGAATTGAAATGAATTCCAGTTTTCTGTAAACAACGTTTCATTTTCTATTTAAAAAAAGGCAACCCGAATTCATTTGTACATCTAATACATCATTTCAGATTGTTGCTTATTTTTTTTAATACATCTGATACATAAATGAGCACGTATCATACACGAACACATTCTCTATTACATTCTAATTCTAAAAAAAAAAAAAAAAACAGAATTATGTTCATTGAAGGACCGGCAAGTGAACACAGTATGGAGTATTTACAAACGAGAACAATTCCAAACATCTCTTCGTCTCGTCCCGTCCCGCCCCGGGTTTCAAATATATTTTTATACAGATAACAACAACACAGATACACGGAATGATAGAGAACAAAGAGCGATGATCATTTCATACACTCACACGAATTATCATTGAAACCGAATATGTATAAAACGTGTACATTATGCGTGATTCACGGCCAAAGAATTCAGGTGTCAGCCGAATGAAATGTTTTGAATGTGTGTCGTTTTTTCTTGTCTCTTCGTTATTAAATAATTTTTAAATTATGCTCAACAACTATGACAGCAATTATCGTGTTACGCACATGTGTTCTATTACAATTTATATATATATATATATATATATATATATATATATATATATATATATATATATATATATATATTTACATGACACATTTAATAAAGTTATTCAATCAGAGAGTATCGATATCGAGCCCTGGCCGAATTTCAATACAAAATCAATTTACGGACAGTGGACGGAACTTTATAATGGATGTATTCGACTGACCTACGTGTCACCTTCATTAAATCTATCTTTGTGTATTAATGTAAACATATTGAGATTCTGAAAGCAGGTAAAATGTAACAAGTCCACCGAGTCGGCTAATAATTATGTAAAATAGAGTTACAGTTACGTTTAAATACATATTTAATGTGTTAGTAATGCAGATGTATTTTCTGTTATCAGATGTTGGATTCGAGCTAATCTCGGCCATTCGGGTGTAGTGAAATGTTGAACAGCTTTGATAATCCATATACATAAATATTTCAGTTGTTGTGTTGTATGGAATGTTTATAAGAGATCTGATTGAGTTGGTCTAAGAGAATGACTGAGTTTTTTTTGTGGAGTTTTAGTTTACAATTATAGTAAAATACATTTCTTACAATGAACACAGAAAACATGTTTCATGCGAAAAACTGTTTTTGAAATAAAAACTATTCGATATTTCAACCGATATCGAAGTTTTTGACAATTCAAAATCAAGTTCCGCCCTTTAAAACTGTGTCTGGGTTTCAAAATTTGATTTAGTGATTATTTCCAGGATTTTACATCTTCGGACAGGTATTGATTGGATACTGATGGGTGTTGAGAATCAACGAGTACCCATCTGAAGATGTCGAAACGCTAAATCGGTAGTGAAAAAACACAAACAAGGAATAGTGACCTAAACGATAAGAAAAATAACTTCAAAGAAGAACGAAACAAACTGCGGATATAATAAACATGTTTTATCTGAAAAATGATTTTTGGAATCTGATAACTGATTTTTATAACTCGAACTGTCATCCTACCCCCCTATTTAACTCAAATTAACTGTACAGCAAAATATATAAACGTACAAGTGTTTGAAAAACAGCAGATCGTATTCAAAAAAGCTCTTTAATGGATCGACTGGTTTGTTTTTAATTTTATACGATTGATTATTGACAATTTTTCGAATATTGTAACACATCTTGTATCCTATTCACTGCAAGAAACTAAACCGTACTGAATGTATTTCGTTTTCAAGATAAAATAAAAACTTTTTCATTAACGGAATAGTTAAACCGATTCGCGACCGTTAAAGACGGCGTCTCGCTCTTTTCAGTGCTCGTATCTGACGTCGTACGTTTTCGGCCACTGTCCTCCTGCGACCTCTAATGGATAATCGTCTTAACGCTTACACAAACAGTGAAAGATTACGAGCCGCTGCACCGGAGGAGATGCAGGTCGTTTCTAGGGTGGACGATGGCCGGTCAACGAGACAGTCTTAAGAGTAGCCAATGGGTCGAACGAACAAATCCTCTTTGAGTAATCTTACCGGAAATCGCTTTACATAAAGAAAACGATCGGTGCAGATGCGGACGGTTGTTGACACGGAGCATGATATAACCACGAGGAGCAGACTAACTACTGAAACTATTAATCAATACCCGTTGTCGAGCGGTCTGAAAATTAACACGCAGGCCCTATTTCAAATTTTATCGATACGAAAACGTGCCACGTTTGTGATTGTTTTCAATTACTTTAATGACAAAAAATATATAAAACGTTATTTCGAATAATAGAACACTGCTTCAAAACAACTCTTAAACAACAGACAAACATCAAATTTACATATCGAGAGAACCGAACAATTTTCTTTTCGATAACCATTCGGACCGTCGAACGAATTCACAGATAAACGATTCGATAATTCGACCCAACACTAACAACGGCCTTTTTAAAGGACGCATCAATCCGATTTTTTCCGAAAAGAAAAAATCTCTACGGGTCAGTAATCGGATTCAAACCGACGACGTCGTCGATTCGGACCAACCTCCCCTCCCGTATATAATCCGCGTTGCGTTTTTCCATCGACCGAACGACGCACGGTGCTTTTTAGCAACATGAAACAATTTGTAACATCAAAGGGTTCAGATGTTTGCCGCGCGGAATAAGGGCGAAGATAATGGTTTAACGCGAGATCAGTTCGGCGTGTTCAGAGTATAGAACTTGTCATGTCTGAAACAGGTATTAAAATCGTTAGCCGGTATGTAATAATTAACAATATAATGTGTGAAATAAAGTTTGACGTAATACCGATATATATATATATATATATATATATATATATATATATATATATATATATATATATATATATATATATACAGGGGATGACGGGTGAGATCCACAATAAACGTAAATAACGTTTAATGTGGATCTCTTGTTACAAACCTAGCATTATCTATTATAGATTTTATATTAAAGGAACGGCGTGACTTTACTGCAATGTTTGATTAATGAATTTACATCTGTAATTAATAACGTATGGAATTCTTGTAAGCTGCTCTTAGCACGATGTGGATTTATCTCTGGGCTCATTGAAACTGTCCAAAAACTGAAGCAATTTGAACCGTAAGTTATGACACCTCCACTATATTCCCTCACCTAGCACCATCGGACTACCATCCGTTCCGAAATCTCCAAAATCACATCAATGAAAAACGACTTAATACAAAGAGTGATGTCCGAATGAAGCTCGATGCAAAGCCCAAAAAGTTTTATCGACAAAGTACTGAAAATTTATGACTTACACAAATGAATTCCTTTTTTCTCCCCACAAACAATTTTCTAATCAAAAATATGCAATAAATCATTATCGACCATTTTTCATTGTTGTACATTTTCCTAACTGATTGTAAAGTAAGAACGAATTTTGGATGGACGTTGAAGAAAGACATTTACATATAACAAGTAGTGCTGTATATAAATGAAAGATTCAATTTTAAGAGAGTTCATGTGAAAATGGTAGAAAAGCATACAGAGCTACCTTCATTTAAGATTTTTTTTAGCAGAAACCCACATTCCTGTAACACAACACCGTCTATATTTATCCATGCGCTTCCTGTTTCTAAGAATTAAAATGAAACTGAAAGGATAAACATATGTCGACATTCCAGGATATCGAATAACATAAACGCGGGCTAAGGCTGTGTTGCTCCTGGAGGTGCATATCTTAATTACTACCGTGATGACCCAATAAAATTCGATAGATTTTCTGTACATAAATTAACATGAGATCCGATTAAACTGCACACCGAACAGAAGAAAAAAAGACAACCCTTCGATAAATTCTTCATTTATTTGTACCGTCGCGGAAATAAATTGTTCAGCAGCGCACAGTGCGAGCTGTTCCCCGAATCATCTCCGTCCGTGTCGTATTTTTAAAGAGCACTGGAATCGCGTCGATCGTCCGACGTGCAGCAGCACACGACGACGACGAGTGATCTATATTCGATCTCAGCGAGCATCAAAAAATAATTAGCGTTGTCTTGCAAGTATGTAAACACCGTTCGTTACATTTTTCTCTCCATAAACCCGGTCTTGATGTGTTTTTAAACCGACGCCGCCGTTAATTTTTCACTCTCGTGAGTTTATTTGTTAGTTATTTCCGTGTTTGATGTTTGCTTTAAACGTTTCTTTTTTTTCAGCCCGCGTGCGCGTTCGAACCGTACGAGATAATGGAAGTTTATTTAAATATTTGTACGTGAAGTAGTTGTGTGGCGTACTGTAAAATATGTTTTCTTTACGACTCATTAACCGCAGTTCTTTACAACGCGATTCGATCTATGTTTTGTTAGTGAAGAGATTGATTTATATCTCGCTAACGTTTTAAACAAATGGTTTTCGAGTTAATTACTACTCTACACAGATATTAATATGAGTTATATGGGTTTCTTTTACAGTCATGAAAAATATTTATCTCTCTTAAATCTATAACAGGAGAGTATACAGATATTTTAGTACTCGTTCATTGTTTGATAGAAACGTATAAGGATTTAGTTTTTTCTCTCGACCAATTTCTGAAACATGAACAGAACCGTTGTTTTTCTCCTGTTTAAAATCGATTCATAGTTACTCGATCTCAAGCTACTCTTGAGCTCATACATTCGACTAGTCTTAACTTACACTGTCTTCAAGAAGAAGTGTTAAAAATTCTACATTCAAATGAACGTCGAAAAAAAATCTACCTGACAAGTACAAGTCGAAACGAATCGTGAAAACGTGAACTGAAGAAGTTTCTCGAAGATTTGATCGTACGAATTATTTCAAAATCCTCGTGTAACAATACAGTTGTGACACTACGGTTTTCACGAATTCGCATTCGCGGATAATTTTTTTTTAACCATCGCACACGCCAGAAGAATATTCTTGATCGAAAATGTTAAATATTTGTTTCAAATTGAATCTTCTGTACATAAGATAAACATCACTACTATTCATGTTTAATTGTTTCGTGACCGAATTAAATTGTGTTCGGTACAGTTCTGAGACTCGAGCCAAATTCACTTTCGTAAATGAATTTATTTTAAGTTTTGACTAGATTCCTCTGTGCCTCGGCGCTTTGGCAACGATGACAACAATGTCGAAATACACGTGAGTAATAAACAATTACTGTTCATTGACCAGAACAGTTTTTTGTGGAGTGTGTGTGCGGGAGAGAAAAGAATTCATTTTTGAAAATCTATGAGAGTTTCAGTCTCTGAACTCTGAGTATGACGAAATCGATATTAACTCCGGCATTATGAGTGTCATAAATACACAACTACCACATACATTTTTCTCTTTGGCAAAAAACCTGACCAATTTATTTGTAAAAGTGATTTGATTTCATTTGCGTTCACAATCTATAACTGTGACGCATTAAGGTGTCAAAATGTAGATTAATTATGAGATTTTAATAGAATGAAATTCGATACGACGGAAATTCATTGTTTTGCTAGAGCAATAGAGCAATGTAAAACCAATCTCGATTTGTAGGTCGTTTTTTATAGACTGTTTCAATTCTTTGCAATAACAAAAATGTGGCGACGTTGAAGAATGTTATCGGAAGCAAAAAGTGTTTGTATGAAATGTGTCACATATTGAATTATACAAGAGATATATGAATTACGGGAAATACGATTAAAAATCGTTTTTTTCTATCGAGTCTCCCCCGTCCCCGTGCGCCCGCCACACCGCAACAGTGTTTCGACCGCGCCGCAGATCTAGATTGTGAAAACACTAGAAGAATTCGTACACAGACCGCTTATCTGCAGATTGTTTACTTTCGAAACACCTTGCGTTTACTACAGGATATTAATAGTGGAAAAAAACAAACAAACAAACAAACAATGAGAGAAAAAAGCAACGTACACACACCGCTCCGAACACAATGCGAACGATTGAACTAAATACCTGTTCGGCGTACACGTCACGCGTCCTTGTATAGTAAATAAACGTACCACCGTCCGTCCGAAATAATGACTTTTGTAATTAGTGTCTTATCGTCCGTCCTCCGTACTCTCTCGGCCGGGTAAATATTTCAAGTGTGTTACGGTCCATACAATAATAACGACGACATTGCATTGTTGTGAACCGGTTTCAAGGCCGCACGATTATTTCACATGTCGCGGCGACGACGACGACCGCCTACAAAAATTGTTCGTTCGCGAGATGGAGAGAAGAATGAAAGAAAGAATATGATGAAGATTGCGTTGTCGAGAATGCTTTTGTTGTAATTACGGAGTTGAGTAGTCGACTTGAAAAGCGTAGGACCGCACGCCCGCCGGGTACGAAAAAAGCACAAGCCGTACCAACCAACAGGAGTGAGGGAGAGTTTCGCGGTGCCTCCAATTTATTATGCTGATTGTATTACATTGTTTTCCAGAAATAAAAAAAATACACACTATATATATACAATTCGCTTGTTGTCGTTCTTTCTTCCTTTTGTGAACTGCACATAAATATATTTTTTATTCACTACAAATATATGTGTCATTTTCTGATAAGACGTACACAAACCCCGTATCTACTTAAATGATGTCATAAAAAGTTTCGTTCCACTAATTTGATACAGAAATTGTGTTCGGTAATCACAGTTTTACGTGCGCTGCTCGACTTTGTCATATTTTATTATAATGATTTTCAGTTCTGCTTCTATTTATATTCGATTGAAGGTCTCCTCCAGTTACATGTTCTGTAAAGTTTGCATATTTATTTTTTCCACAAACGATGTCTGTTTCGTTTTTTTTATCCTTTGTGTGTGTTTTCGAGCTATTTTTTTAATACATTATCTACATTCGACTGATTTCGAATGTTAAGGTGAAGAGAAAATATAATAGTTGAAAAATGTGTTTATATAAAATGAGAATAATTATAAAATAAATAAGTTGTATATTAAAGAATGAATATGGATGAGATTCTATTCAGTTGTAAATAATTTAAGAGTGAATGTTAGAGTCTGTTTAACTGAATCAGTGAGATAAAAACGATATCGCAGTACAGTTGACACTAGGTTAAGTTCACTAGCATAAATGAATCATTTTTACACCCCACAAACTATAAAAAAAAGACAATTCAACGAAAGCATAAACACAGCTTTAGTTTAGAAACGTGGTTGATTTTCTATGACCATAAATCAATCAACATTACAAGCAAACATGTGCACGGCTTAGTGAGATTGGGCCCCAGTTGTCTATGGATGTTACTGAAAAAATTAACAAAAATTAACAAAAACGGTCACTTGTACGAAAGCACGCGGTAAAACAATTACTTTTGAAAATTTACATATATACATATCCATATATATATATATATATATATATATATATATATATATATATATATATATATATAAGGGGCCTTCGTTCAACAACCCCCGGGCTGGCTGCGCTCGCCTACTTTTCAATTATAAGCATGTACATGCAACCTAATGAAACAATAAACATTTTTTAAAACTCATTATGTCTATATAATTATTATCAAATATATAGTAACATAATCGTTATATATATATATATATATATATATATATATATATATATACGTGTGTGTGTGTATGTAGTGTGTCTATATAACCATGGAAGTAGATTATTATTTGCAATCTTTTGTTTTTTTGCGGCTAAATACTATTTTATATACAGATATATAAACAGTATGTACACAGGTAAACCTCAAATAAGTTGTTGATGCAAGTAACTAGTGTACCTCTATATCTCAAAACCACATTTATCGAAGTTAAAAATCAATATGAAAAAATTCCAATTCATCCATGACGTTTAAGAACATCAATTGAAATTATAGATGACACAAACAGAAGAGAAATGGTATAAATATTTGTGGCTGTATTAACCGATACAAGCAATCGATTGAAAAGAAAAATATCGTGATTACATATATGTATATCTGCATTTGTATATATATATATATATATATATGTATATATATATATATATATATATATATATATATATGTATATATATATATATATATATATATATATATATATATATATAGACATACAGATATGTATGTTAAGAAATGTTTATATATTTAACGTTCGGTATAATTTTCATCCCCACAAATAAATATATTTAGTATTGAATTGTAATACAATTATTAAAATATAATAAAATCTAATCATACCATGAAGGTGATACATATGTATGTCTGTGTATGTTAAGAAATATTTATACATATAACGTTCGATATGATTTCCATCCCCACAAATAAGTATATTTAGTATTGAATTGTACCATGATACCATATTATTGTACCATGGTTAAAATATAATTAAATCGAATCATACCATAAATATAATACACATTTATATATATATATATATATATATACATGTACCACATACGTCACAACATGGCCTCTCGCATGTAACTAAACACGATTGAACTTGCCTGTATAGTCTACATATCCAAGTCTCCCCGTCGAACGGACGCCTCTTGGATCGGCACAGCGCACGGCACACACTTTATAGTCTTCGATTACACATAAAAACGTCTGAAGATGATCTCCACACGTATCAACACAAAGAAATTAAGAGCGAAATTATATACCTGTCACGACGAGCACGCGGAACGGGCACATGTGACGTATTCCTACGCTATCGCTCGATCTATTACCGTATTCCTTCCGCGACGAGGAAATAGGTTCGGCGTTTTCGGACGCTCGGAAAGACGTGCTTATCGCAGTTTTTACGCCGGACGAAATGGACACGAACGTTTTTGGCACCGTTACGTACGATTTGGACACACTACCGACGCAGAGAACGCGTTTTTTCCCCGATAAAAATCCGACGAAAAAAGATACAACGCACGTCCATTGACGTCGTTCTCGCACCTTCGATGGGACGACGTCCACGGCCTGCTCGTTTCGTATCGTTGGAAATTCGTATAGCATAAACGATTTGTGAATAAAATCGACTGAATTAAATCTAAATGCATATATATTTAGTTTGTATTAAATTAGAATATCTATGGAATATAATTTTATGACGAGACATTTCTGAAAATGTCTAAATCCACTTTCGCAATTCAATTCTTTTTTCAGCACCCCAACTTGGATCTAAACTGTTCAACAAATCATTGAGTCCACTTCAATAGAGATGCGATCATCTCGAAAACGCCAAGGTAGAAAAAAAACATTGATTTTCTTCCTGAAAAGATTCTTCTGAACAGATTGGAGATTAGTAGTTTGATCCTTGCTCTTTATTAGAATTTATAATACCATATTTACTGTTATGGAAATACATTTACCATTATTAGTGTCGTAGTTTAGATATTTTCAACACAAAAAACCCTAAATTCTATAAAAAGCACAACACTTTCCTCTTTCCACAATATTTTCCCCTCTCCTGTTTAACTTAATTTCAATAACATGCATATGCATCTTGAAATTTGCATGTGAATCAGATCAGTGGATCAATAGTTATAATGATTTCAGGTCAAGTTAGGAAATTGAGATTTTTCACAAAACACCGGCTACTGATTAGGGTTGCATTGTAAATTTATGCGGGAGGCATAGTGCTGATTCAGAAAAATACTTATTCTTGCCACACTTATTGTTTATTCAACTATTAAGCGTTAACAAACACATTTAATTATTGTAAATTGAATAGAATACAATTCAACGTTCTAGCATTTGTGTATCTAAATACTGAACAATAATATTTTGATATTGTGTGCAAACGCTTCGTACGCGTTTGGTATTGGAATTGTTTTCAACACTGCTACTTTATTTTGATCCTTAGGGCATAATATACATATATATATATATATATATATATATATATATATATATATATATATATGTATGTATGTATATAATGGCATAGAATGTTGCATAGACAGTAGCGAGTTCACATGTATGTTCGCAGTTGACCATTTCGATGCGAGTCAGTGTAACGTTACCTGCATTTTAAGTACACACATACCGATGTGTCTGCGTGCCTCGTACTGTTAGATTAGCAGGTAGGTACACTGACCGATAAAAGGTATTTTTCTTGTAAGTCGTGTATGTGTGAGGTGTAGGTATCGAATGTTACATGTCTAGATATTAGTTAACACTTCGGAACGGTCAGTAACTCGTAGACAATCCAACACACGACGGACCGCTGGCGAGATCTCGGCCGGAGATCACTTCATTCACACTCGACGGTCGGCGTGTTCGACTCGTCTCTGTCTCACTCCGGTGCACAGATCACGGCCGATGGGTTCACTTTTTATATAAATGCAAATATGAATAAGTTGACGTGAGCACTTTTAATTTCTCTCGTCGTTTTGATTGAAAATCGAATAGATTTGTAATTATATTGAAATGTATTCAATATTATGTGAGTAAAGTAGATTATTGTGTAGGAAATGCGATAAGCAATCTTTTATTTGTGTTTGATTCAATTATACCTGGGTTAGTATCTTAGATTTCGCCATCTGTGCAATCGAATATTTGATCGATCAACATTATTATTTAGTTTATATTACGATAATACCGTTTTTCTTTACTTTAATAGTATGGATTAATTTACAATTTATGAAAATATTTCGGATGACTGAGAAATAACTGGCAAACACATAATAGTACAAACACATTTTACAAAGAATTGATGTTTAACACAGAGAAAAAAAATGTACATTTTAAAACCCTTGTAATTAACAAATACTGATATTTTTATATAAAACATAATCATTTCTAATACACAAAAAAACTAAAGTTTACAGTTCACAGAAAATACATGGAATATAAAAAAAATACTATCTGGAAACAGTGAAAAATGATCACAGAAAAAGAATTTTAGATTTGCAGATATTTACAAATTTCATTGCTCGGTCTTTCGAATTTTATTATAATTATAGTTTCTTTTTAGTATTCTATCAAAGTGCACTTTCATGAACGAATTTACATTCCACAGAAAAAAATACGTTTTTCTAACTTATGGAGAAGTGACAATTCGTTTCTGAAAAATCAAATTATATCAAAAAAAAAAAAAAATAACAAATTCTAAGCAGCGAATTATTATCTAAATTGTATTTAAAGTTTGAAAATTAAAAAAATTCAACTAAGAAAGAGAACTCTAGTCAGATATTTCACTTGTATCATTTTTAAGTTTTCTATTATGCTTCTACTCGAACAGAATTAATTAACGGCTTAAAAGAAACCATTATTTTATGATAACATGGCAGAAAACACGACACTCATCAATTTTATTCCCAGATTCATCCTTAATCTTCATCATATTATTATCAAATCAAGTTATTCTCTCGAACCACATCTGTACTTAAATCGAAACTGATTTTAATAAAAAGTGATTCAGGGAAAAACGCATGTAACTGAAATTTAATTCAATAGTCGACATCTATAAAAATCTCTTTTAATTTCAGATCAATATCTAAAACAAGTTTAAAAAAATCAATTGGACACTGAGATTTTTTTACACGTTCAATTTTCAGTCATTTCTCAGAAACTTAAATGATTATAAACATAAATAATAATGATATTCTGCTTCACTAGGCTTCATAATAAATATAATACTAGTATACTTTATTACATACCATTTAAAAAATAATTTAAATGCCATTAATCGTAATGTACTTACACACCTGGTCAATTCGTGGATTAATTAGTGCCATAAAACAAATTAGCTAAACATATTTTGCATACATACATACATACATACATATATATATATATATATATATATATATATATATATATACATATATATATATATATATATATATATATATATATATATATAAATGTATTTTAAATACAAATCAATTATTTATTAATTAATAAATTGTAATTAGACACAGGCGGGTTTTCGAAGAGAAATTATAAAAAAATATTAAATTATTTTGGACCATTTGCTCTTTGTAAAACTGACTCGGAATAAAAATATACAATGATTAAACTGGACAACTATCATTTTATTTAAAAAAAAAAAGATATGGACGATGAATGCATTTCTCATCCGCATTCCTTCTTCACTGGAATAAATAATGCGTCTAAAATGGTAACTGGTAAGCTTATTCTGAAGAGAACCCTTGTCACCAGACCTGATTTATCGCGAGCCAGTGAATTATTTAATATTTCCCAACCTTAGAACGATCATGCTTCTATTAATACCCGAAGATATACGTTTTTTTTTTTAAACTTGCATGTCGATACTGGCAGAAGCATGGATTGCTCGTGTTTACTTTTTAAATATTGTCATAAAACTGGGTAGAAGAGAAATTACAAATCTGTGAAATGCGATGACAACTAAGAAAATCGAACTTTAAAATTATTTTCTCTTACATGAATGAACTTTCGTTCCTCACAAACTCGACAGAAATGTTCAATAGTCAATTATCGAACAATTCGATGAAGGAAAAAAGTTGCGGTCCGTGGGGTGTAAAAAATTGATATGTGAAAGTGAATTCAGCTACAGTATCAGAAACTATAACTTTTATACTTAAACAATTAGAGAAAAAATATTTTCAAACCCTTTCGGTCTGAAACATTTCAAAATTAAATGAGATTTTTACAAATAATTTTCAGTATGTTTCAGTTAAAAAAAAAGTATACAAAACGATTTAATATCTATCGGTTCGCAGTGTCACTACGAACACGACACATTTTTCACCGGCGAAAAATAATTCATACATCATGAAGATAAATACGAGCGAGCGGCGACCACCATCGAGAGACCGGTGCGCATCTATGGCGTTTAATCCGCAGCTAGTACAACTGGATTGTTCACATTTATAATGGCCACCACATATGGTTATGCCATCCACATGTTTCCGACAAACGGACGAGGATATTCCTCTTATTGGGGCAGAATACAAATTTCGCGAGCCATTCTTATAATCTAGAAAATAAATAATCAGACATCAGGAACGTGACCGCGCGCTTTATAAGAACGTCAATTTTTTTAACTGTGTTACTTTTCAATGTCTCGGATTCGGTTCGTCTCCGTGTATACGATTTACTTTGAAACGTCCATAAGTAAGAAATAAAATGAATGTCATACGAGTTCAAAGAGTGACGGATGTGAAAGTAACTACAAAATTTACAATTGTCCTAGAATTCAAGCTGAAGGTCTTACAGTGTAGATTTTTTGCCATGGAAATAAAAATGAAATCGAGTTTTTTTTACATACTTTGAAATCTTAAAATTTTTATCATTTGATTTGTCGAAATTCGACAAATCGGGGAAGCTTTACACAGTTTACCTTTTAATAAATTCGACTGAGCACTGGCATTAAAACTCTTTGGCAAACGATCCATTATTGAATGTTTTGAGAAAGAATTTAGGGTAATTGTAATCGTGACTATCAGCCATAGTTCTAAATTATAATTGTATGCATCATAATAATCGATTATTGAATATTTTAATAAATGGAAAGTCCTCAAGTCTGATCTGATTCAACCTTGTCCTAATGACTTTTATAAATAAACTAATCTAAACTTTACAATTCGCAAAAATCTAAATTTAAGCATTCATACTTTATGATTTTATTTATTAGTTTCCTACTCAACATTTTCTTAATCATCTTGAATTTATTCTTCAATTTCTGTCTTTTCACAATTCTAGCCAGACAATCTAGAAAAATATATTTTTAAAAAAAAAACTACAGAGCATGTATGAAGCTTCTTGTCCATTCTTAGAGGAGGGTTTTTTCATAATTTAAATACATTCTAATCAGTAAGATGATTGTTGTATAAATTCTACAGGCAAATAAATGTATTTTAACGGGCATTTTTGTCATTATTGATTTCGAAGATATATTTAAATTCAAATCCTAATTGTTGGAAAAATATCCATATTATAATTCTATTTTTATAATTTTCATCTGAATATTTAGTAAAGCAATTAACCCTCGTTTGAATCTGTTTTCAAAAAAAAGCACATGTGTCATAAAATATAGGCATATACAGTTACCTAAAGCATGGGACAGAACTTTATTCGAGAAAAAAAGGATCAAACGTTCACAATGTGATACAACAAAATGTTAAGTCAAATTATGTCGGCAGGCTCAAGTCTATTTGCTACAAATCTATTAAATGCCACAGGAAAATATAAGTGTGTAATACAGTTCATAGATTTGAAAAAAATACTATTCCTGTTCCGTTGGACTATAAAAACATTATTTCATTGTTGTCGAAATGATAGAACACCTGACTCTATCCAAGAACATTTAAATGATTATCGGTTGCAGGTCAAACATGAAACAACTGGAATTTACCTGAAGATGTAATCAAAACAAGACCATGATAAGGCAATCGCATTAATCAGTTACTTTTCCCATTACAGGAACTCATCGCTGATAAATCCTCTACAAACATTACTGCAAACCTATTAAAGGGCACAGAGAAATATGTGTGTGTCGTTACAAATTTAAAATACACAGTTGAAAAATAATATTGTTGTCGAATTGGATGGAAGAATATTTGAAGGATTATACTGTATCACAGTATTTTAAATGTTTTATTATCTGCAATAGTTTCATCTCTTTTTATCCCATTTGCACGTTTTGTCGAATCAAGATTAGGTATTTTTACCAGTCCAGTCCTCCTTTATATCTGTTTGTTATCTCTCTCTCTCTGACAGAAATATCGTTCTTAATGGAATTTCTTATAACGTTCGGCACTTATAGATTTTGCGTTCGAATTAGGGGGTGATTCGAACGCGAGTATACAAACGGGGTGCGTTTTTAAATCGTACTCGTGTTCTAATGATCTGGCTGTCGAGGCGCACTAAGACCCCAAACAATTAACGAACTTTAGACGATTATCGGTTGTAGATCAAACACAACACTGGGATTTAACTAAAGATGTACTCGAAACAAAACCATGACACGGCAATAATGTCAATCAGTTACTTTGCTGGAGGAATCCTGAACATTGCTACAACAAATCGATTAAATGTCGCAGAACAATACAAGCGTGTAACGCGCTGTTTACAAATTTGAAACGAATTCACAATTATGACGGTTGTGTTATAGAAATATTGTTTTGTCGTTGTCGAAGTGGGAGGAGCATGCCTGACCCTATCGACGGATATTCAAACAATTATCGATACCAGGTCAGACATGAAACTATTGCAAATCACCTGAAGATGTAATCGAAACGAAACGACGGAAAGCAATCGCATTAATCAATTACTTTTCTTTTTAGAGAAACACACGTCGCAGATAAATCACCGAAGTTGCACAAAGTCCATTAAACGTCACGGGATAAAAATATATGTACAAACAGAGAGAGACACAGACACACACGCATCCAGATACAGAGACGATACAGAGAAGTTGTGCGAATAAAACAAAACTTGTCAGAACTTACCTTCAATGCAGACAACGTGATCCCTTATCTGTTGCGCCACCGGCCCATCGGGGAACAGTTCGATCAAGTCATAAATAGCATATATTGACGGATGAACACTCTCGAACCGCTGGATCTCCTGTCTGATCGCCAACGAATTATTGAGGAACGGCTGCAGATGCGACCTCGAATTCATTGCGAATTTCGCGTTCGACCGATCGAGAATCTAACGATGTGCGTTTTACGAGACGGTGCCACTGAACGCACGGCTATCACTCAAGAAAAATCGAAAGAAACACACTCGAAACATTTGTTTACAACTGTACAACACACTGCACAAAACACTTCCCACACATGTATTTTACGCGCGGGGCGCGGCGGCGGAGCGCCGGGACGAAACTTTCGATAACAATCGGAAACTGTGTTCGGGGGACGGTCGCGGGTGCGTACGCAACAATGGCCGTTACATAATCGACGTTATGTCGCGAATGACATGTACGAAATTCAGGTTATGTTTGTGGTGACGCGCCACGATCTCCACACGAGCCTCCATTGGCAACTGACGCGCGTACGACCTCAAGAACATACCACGCTAAATTACAACTTCTGTCACGGTGCAGGACGGCCGAAGAGATCGACGCGGCGCCCTAGGGACGAGTAGACTGATCCGGTCGGGGTTTTATTCCCGGCTCACTCTGGCTTCTCACTTTGTTCGCACGAAATCTACAAAATAAAACTGATTCAGTTCGCGCAGAATAATCACCACACCACATTCCCTCTGCGGCAAATCAATAATTGTTTAACAAACCTTGTATAAAAGTACAACAATACAATACTGTAACTGAGACTAAACTCGCTTCACAAATCAATTCTTTTTTTCGATCGATAAGTCAAAAAAATATCCAATAATGATGTTTAACTGTAAACAAATGATTATTTGTAATTTGTTTGGCTGTTTCGATTATTCATTAAATTATTATTGATCATCAGTTCAATAATAATTTATTGAACAGTTTAAAACGATATATTGAACAATTAAGTACAATCAGTAACGATTTTCTTAACATTCTCGATTGAAAAAACAAATTATGACTTTTGGGTTCAGAAAAGGATTAATTTGTGAATCGTTCAGTACACTTTTACTTTTAGACAAGTTTCAACTCGGATCGACGTTCAAAATATGTTTGAAAAATGTATTATAAAAGACAACCACATTTACAACACGAATATCCATTCACACTTTAAATATTTATTAACTGATCTATTCTTTATACAATTTAAATTTTTTTTAATTGACTATGCTTAAATATCATTCATCTGATATAATTGGACGATAAGAACAAATGATAATTAGTCATTGAAGATAAAATGTAATCAATTTAATTGTTAGTCATACATAATTAACACTCGAAATAAACATGACAATGTTTCTCTGATAATTAAACGATTATCATTGAGTCTGAAAGCTGTTGATTCTCTCTACTTAAAGGTATTTTTTATTCAAAAATGAAATCTATTTTTCTTATTTGTAACTCTAGTAAAATTATTTAGAATATCACACACAAGCACACACATTTGTGTATATATATATATATATATATATATATATATATATATATATATATATATATATAAACTAGAAGGTTTGAAAAGAATTAAAGAAGACCCACACACAGTGAAAAATAAATATCACAAAATAAAAATATATTGGATTACTAAGATACTGTATTGTTCTTTAGAATAAATATAAAACATCGTTCTTTAGCAGTGGAGTATCAATGGCTGAAAATTGAATATATATATATATATATATATATATATATATATATATATATATAAATCAAAAATACGAAATATATTTACATAATATGATCACAATATCAAAAAGCACCAAAATTTCTAGAAAGAAATAAATGTTTTTCAAATGAAAGGAAACTGAGAAGAATTTTGTCTGTCATTATGTTAATATATATATATATATATATATACACCAGAAAAATATACAAGGTCTTTGAATAAATGTGAACAAATTGTTACAAAAGCATCAAGATGTGCAGAAGCAGAAAGAAAGAAATGTTGTTAAAGAAAACTGAAAAGAACTTTATCTGTCATTATGTTTATATATATATATATATATATATATATATATATACAGACTAGGAGGCTTCGCCCCCAGTTCGCTGTGCTCTCCCACTTGTCAGTATAATCAAGTACATGTAACGGAATGAAACAATAAACATATTTAAGTATCATAGAAATATCACATATATATATATATATATATATATATATATATATATATATATATATATATATATATATATATACTATGTCTATCTATTTCAATATTCTTACTGATAGATTATTTTTTGCAACGTGATTTTATGAAATGTTTTGTCTATAATTTTGATTGTATATATACCTAGGTAAGATATTTGTTAGTATGTCTATATAATCATTATCACAGACAGATTGCAACATGTCATTTTATATATAAGATAAACATATTTAAATATCAGAGAAGTATATATATATATATATACAATATATATGGTAGTATGTATATATCAACATTCTTGCAGACAAATTATTTTTTCAACGTGTCATTTTATTTTTTTTGTGAATAATTTTGATTGTATTTATATATATATATATATATAAAGTTATATGTAGTATGATTATATATTCATTATCGCAAACAGATTGCAACGTGTCATATTACATATGAGATAAACCCATTTGAGTACCATAGAAACCTGGAAGTTATAAATAAATAAGTCGACGTCACCAAAGTTTTTTTGTCATAATTTATATATATACAAACAATATAAAATTAGTATTTTATAAATTTTGGAAAGTGTATCAAAATATATTTATATTTTTATTATTTTTTAAGGACAATACAACTAAACAAATTATCAACAGAACATTTGTTCAAATCAGTTGAGAAAGTTTCAATGTTCTGTATCGAAAACATGCGTTGAATAATTATTTAATGAAATAAAGGTTTTTTTGAATAAAACACTTCATGTGACTTCAATATATAAATTGTAGACCTCTGTCTGTTTTGGTTTGTCTCCATACTTGACAAATTTTATATCTAGCACGTCGATTATTTGTTTTTGTTTTAAAATCAAATTATATTATTGACTGATACGAAAACAGAAATGTTAACAATGACTAATTTCAATTAAGGATGTGTTTCGCACGTGTTCCATTTGAAAATTGTCTTTAAATTGCATATTTGAAAGAGAACTGTTATATGTCAGATGTCTTTCTTTATAGATGAACAGCTTGACATAGTTTTTGAAGGTCTCAATGCCGTTCACATAATAAACACATAAAATGGTAATGAGATTCGCATTTTTATTGCAGGTTATAAATGCTATAAAAGAAACATGAATGAAATAAAGTATTAGATACGTTTTATATACTGAATTTTAACATCCACCGAAAGAACATCATCAGTGCCTGTGTTAAACGACAGTGAATTATGTATTTTTTTTATGAGAAAGAAAGGTATTCACACTCTCCTTTTCTATACTTTATTGTTGTATTTGAGATATGCAATACGTTTAATCTTCACTTTGTGAATAATAAAAGAAATTGTATATATATATATATATATATATATATATATATATATATATATAAATGATTCCTGCATCTAAATGTGACTTTTTTCATTTTGGATTATGACACATAAAATAAAATATTTTAGTATGTTTTTCGTTTCAATTCTTGTGATAATGATTAAAATTTCTCTTTCAATAATCGATTTCAACAATACAGTCCTTACACTGTGGTTAAATTCACTCTCATAATAATAAATCTTTTTTCGCTCCACAAACAACAATAAGATTCACGGTCGAAAAATTTCAATAAATCCTTATTGATTATTTTTTAGTATGTTCTATAACCGATTCGTTTTTTTCTGTATTATAGAATTTCAGTCGTTTCAACATGTTGCTACTTGATTAAACAGAAGGGTCATATATAAGGGCATATATAGAACGATCATAATTAGCCATAGAATGGAAACAGGATGTAGATGTGAGAAAATTGATTCTCAGTTTGTGAGACGAATTACAATTCGTTTGTGAAATTTAAATGTTATCTTACTGTGTCAATTGTTACACAATTTCGAAAATATATTTTTTCATAGATTGAAAGTTTGAAATATAGGTACGATAAAAAAATTAAACGAAAATTTATAATGTTACCGAAATGTTTATATAAGAATACACTGAATAAGCTTAAAATCGAGTTCAACATTCTATTACAAGAGCAGATATCAAGAGGATGGCATTGAGATAGAAATGCGTATACACAACAATGAAAAATGGTCATTAATTATTTATTGTACATTTCTAAGCAAAAAAATTTATTTGAAATTTATCGAGTGAAGAAATAATTCATAAATGAAAGGAGTTTATACTGTCTTAACAGTTTTTTTTTTAAAATGGTATTGTATTCAATTAAATTTCGTTCCACTCTCCACAACAATCATTTAGAAATATTTTTATATTAACCTAAATTTGAATAAGGAAATGAATTGAAAATTCTACAAAAAAGTTTTTATAAACAATTTCTGACACTCTTACTAACTTAACTTTTACAAATGGATTCTTTGTTCATCTCACATACCAAAAAAAAAAAAAATTTTCTGCTCAAAAATGTCCAATCAATCGTTGCTTATACTCATTTAGATGACGATGCCTATATCGTCATAGGTCCAATGTACAGAATATTATAATGTAATAACAAGGTGTAAAAAAATAGATTCTTCTTCAGGTTCTGGAGATAATGGTATCGTCATTCAAATATAGATATTTCGATGTCGATTCCTTTATAGCACTGAGACATAAAGTTCTGTCTATATTTTATTTGACTCTTAATAATTTCATATTTTCAAGTCTTAAAATGTCTTTATGCCACACGCATGTTCATCAAAAATGCAAACAATCTATTTTGGAAAAAAGCACCAGATGGAAAAATAGAACGCTGCAGAGCACCATTTAAATGTGTATAGACAAAAATGATTTACTGCAGATTCTTGTTTAGAAATATATTTTTGTTGTTTATGAGGTGACAATGAATACGTTTTTGAAAATGAATTTAGTCTCAGAGTCAGGAGTGTGTTCTGACAAACTATCTCGACTTACACTATTCAAAATCAAACGCTCAGATGCGAACATTTTTATAGTATTCTAAATTTAGATAAAGAAGAAATGGAATAATTCACAAAAACATTTTTTTTATATAAATAACAGCTTTCTTCGTCGTACAATTGAAAGATCATAGGATTTTATAATACATTTATCCCACGACATTTTGTTGTAGGCATGCAAAGAAACGAAAAAAATATGTATATATTTATGAATTCTCGAATAACAGCCTGAAAATTATTACTTGGAAACTGGTTCTTTATTAAACGAAATGTGAACAAACTTTGTATAGTAATCAGTTTACTTTACACGCCTGAATGATCCCCTCGGCCGAGAATCGGGCAAAAAATAAGACAAGAGCGAAAAATTCGAAAAATGCACAATGTATAATAGAATTTATGCATCGGGCGCATGAAACGAATATCCGTTGAGTAGTCCTCTAGTGCGAAGTGCATTCCTGTTTACGTTTTGTGTCCGAACATGTTTTCTGTATAATGAAATCGAAGGATGCACGACGTACACAGTTCTCGATCTCTTACTAGTTGCAACTCCTTCGCGTTTTAATAAATTAAGATTTTTATCGACGGACTGCAGCTTCGATGAGATTATTTTTACAATTGTACATACGTACAGACAAAAAACAAACAGTCATTATCGGCGTGTTTGCGTACCCTTGACGATGAATATATTAAAATCAACTGGAGTTCGTTGGCCACACTCATTAACGGGCATAATTTTTAAAAACCGGTCCTTCGGGGGATAATGCGTCTGTGTTATTAAATAGGAGCAGAGGGTTTATATAAGCCGGCCGTTATCAGTTTTCATTTTGTACGTGATTACATTTACAGAAGAGATCATAGACTTAAGTGCCTTTTTATCGTTTCGTCCGATGTTTACTTGAGACATGTAAGTTTCCTTCAAATTTTATTTATTTTTATTATATATATATATATATATATATATATATAAATATATATATATATATATATATATATATATATATATATATATACATATGCATGAATTAAATTTAAATATATCTACAATTGTGATTGTAGTCTACAATGTGTATCTACAATGAATTAAATTTAAATATATCTACATTAGTGCAAACGTCCAGTTTAAAAACCATATTAAAATAGATAGGCGTATAAGAGGAAGAGATGTGTTTGTTGAACGCAAAAATAAAATCCAAGAATTTGATTTTGGTGACTCGAATTGTAAAATTCTATTTATTGATATTTTCAAAAAGAAAAACTTGTCTTTTTTAATAAATCGGAATTAAATACAGTGAATGGTTTGATCTCTCCTAGGAATTGATGTTTGAGTCCAAGTCATACTTTAATATTTAGTTCAGAAATAGAAAATCAGAATTTCACTGCACATAGTGTCAATGTTCGATTGAATAATACTGTTTGAAATAATTATATGTCTGTCTGAAAGCTAATTGTAAGACTAATAGGTTTACAGTTTATTCAAGAATTAAATAAAAGTATAATCGAAATTATTCAGAACCAAGGTTACTAGTGTCAGACAAAGATTAAATCTGTGATTATTTAATTTGACAATTACTTAGGCTGGAAATAATAATTTAATAAAAATGAAAGACCTCCAAACAATGAATGTATTTAAATTGAAAGAAGACTCAGATTTAATAAAAATATTAAAAGAATATTTTTACAGATGAATTCTTTTTTTATTCAGCAAACCGTAAAAATATTTCTGATCGAAAATGTTCAATTATGTTTTATTGAACATTGATTGATAACATATCGTTATTGATTATTTTTAATTGACAACTAATAATGATAATCGATCATTCTTGATTTAAAATTTACTTGTGGTTTTTGGGATGAAAGCAGAATTGATTCATAAAAGTGAAGTTTTAAATTAAGTCATTGTTTTGTCAGTGGTTTTTTCTTTAATAATGCAATCAGATTTTCTAAAACACTTTTTTCTATTCGACCGTTCATCATTGTTCAAGACGATTGAGCGTTTATCAATACAAATAATCAACTATTTTCGAACTGAATAGTTTTAAAATATCTATAAAAACATGAGAGACGGGTATACAATATATAAATCAATAATTATTTTCAGAAGACACGATGAATATTTATCTATCAATAGTATTATTCGCCGCGTTTTCCAAATGCCACGCGTCGTATGTTGACTTGTACAGCGAGGAGAGCGCAAGATCGTACCTCGACAGACTGAACACTGAAACTGGAAAACTCCGCAATTCGGCCGTCCTTGCAAACTGGGAGTACGCTTCGAACCTAACAGACGAGAATCTTAAGAGACAAGTATGTTCTTGTACAAACGTTTCGCGTATCGTCGATCATAATTTCCATACGGATTTCAGTTGGAGACGAACGCCAGGCTCGAGACCTTCAAGAAGGAGAAATGGCACGAGACGATTAGATATCCGTGGAGATCTTACAAGGATGCGGACGTTCGGAGACAGTTCGAAATGTTCTCGTTCCTCGGCACGGCCGCGTTGCCCAATGAGAAAGGGATCAGGTTCAAGCAAATCGTTTCCGAGATGCAAGAGATCTACGCAAAGACCACGCTGTGCGATTTTAAAGATCGGTCCAATTGTCGGCTCAACATCGAACCAGGTATTCGACATTTCTGATTCGCGTGCCGGAAAGTCTGTATGACGGAATGTAATTCGTTTCCAGACATATACGACATATTCAGGTACTCGGAAGATCCTGAAGAACTCAAGTACATCTGGACGGAATGGCGTCAGAAAGCCGGCAGACAAGTCAAGGATTTATATAAAGAATATGTGGATTTATCGAACGAAGCAGCGATTTTGAACAGTGGGTATTTCTGGGTCGGTGTTATACCCTTCGAGGTTAATTTATTTTCTTGCAGATTTCACTGACAATGCTCAAGTGTGGATTCGTGAGTATGAGTCAGAGAATTTCCAAGAGCTGATCGAAGAATTGTGGGACCAATTGAAACCTTTGTACCTTCAATTACATGCCTATGTTCGACACCACTTAAGATATAAGTACGGCGAAGAGATCGTGTCTAAAAAGGGACCTATTCCTGCACATTTACTAGGTAAATTCGATGTCTATTCACTTGAAGAAACTACCTTTGTTTATTTTGAAATTAGTAATTTTAGAAATTTAATCTGTCGACGTGTCGATTTGTATAACAATAATGATAATAAAAAATATGTACTTGCATAAAACAGGAATCAATTTACTAATAAATGTATTGTTTTAGGTAATATGTGGGCACAGAATTGGATCAACATTGGTCCTATTTCACATCCATTTTCAAGAAAGAAATTCGAAGACATCACTGAAGAGATGATTTATCAAGTAAGATTTTCAAAAATACAAATTCTATTTTCGTTTTCAGAATGTATTGTTTTTCAGAAAAATTAATATTTATTATTTTTCTATTTTTATTACATATTTTCGATTGATATTATAGAGAATTGCGATAAAGTAATTATCCATTTCATTCCAATTGTTAAATTTGTCTACTTTTTATTTTGATTTGTTTATGATTTTCTTTTATACGAGTATTCAAATTGTCTATCATATTTTTTTAAATACATTTCAAGACAACAGCAGACAGTTTAATACAGATTATTATTGTTATCGATTACTCGAAAAATATTCTCTTCGTTCGCTCGATTCCCTTCTATTGTGCCGAGTTTCAGAACCGAAAACCGTTCTAGTTTTATAAGAATTGTCAGATCAGAATTTTAATATATGTTGTAGTACTGGGTAGTGCTTTTTGGACACTCAGTATAAAATATGCGTCTGATGCCTAGATTCCATATTTTAGAAATACACGCCTTTGAAAATATTCAAACAAGCAGAAGAGTTCTTCGTGTCGATCGGTCTTAACCCAATGCCGGAGTCATTCTGGAAAAAATCCATAATAGAGAAACCGACAGACCGGGACATAATTTGTCATTCGGCAGCTTGGGATTTCTATGACGGGAAAGATTTCAGGTACGGTTCGTTTTCGTAGGGATTGTTTATTTTTTTACACTGGAACTATTTTTCTTTCCTGTTGTTTAGAAAAAAATTAAAAAGATAAATCTAAAGATTAATAAAGTCTGAAAGAGTTGTGTTACGCGAATTCTGCATATATGTTCAGTAGAAAAAATAATCTACAGGATTCGAATGCAATAAAGAATAGCAGGTAGACGAGAAAACAGCACAATAAAGACTTTCAGACAGTCGAAGTGTGGAGATTTGTTTTAAAAGAAATCCATTAATTAGATTTAATCGTTTGCAATATCCCGATTATATTCAACTCAAATTTAAAATTATTTTTATAATTTTTCAACCGATATCCGTATGTTTTTCTTTAGAATTAAACGATGCACTACAATAGAAGAGGATCATATTTATTCAGTTCACCACGAAATGGGACATATTGAATATTATATCCAGTACAAGGACCAGCCTTACATTTACAAGGACGGTGCAAATCCAGGTAATAAATTTTCTGTATAAAAAAACTGTTCAGAATTATTCAACAGTATTTTTTTGGAAACGTGGGTCAGTACACTTATTAGAATGAATTTTCACTCCCCACACAAGACTAGAAAACATTATTTTATGAAAATATTCAGTAGCGGAGAATTTTATGGAAATATCCACAGCTTATAAACTTTTTCGATGGCGATTCCGTTCTTTTCGAAGAAAATCCTTTGAATTATCTTTAGAGAATTCATTTCAGCGATTATTACATTCTCTAATTTGTGGAAATGAATGTGTTTAGTGATTAACGCCATTTGGGATATCTTCTTCAAAACATTATCTCGTTAACATTGATTTAAGGAAAATAACTCAATATAATTATCATTTCTTCAGTGGTAAACATTTTAATTAATAATCCATTTAACAATAGACAATAGAGAAAAAATAATCACAAACTCATTAGCGGTCGTGTACACATTTACTTGTTGACATGATTATTTAAAACTCATTATGTAAACAAATACACAAAACAAATTAATATTAATCACAAGGACCGATTTCCAGGTTTCCAAGAAGCGATCGGTGATGTCATCGCGTTATCTGTATCGACACAGAAACATTTACACAGGATCGGACTCATAAAATCTGTGCAGAACGACGCGGAGGTCGACCTGAACCGGCTGTACTATGTAGGATTAGAGAAGCTGCCGTTGATTCCGTTCGCTTACCTCGTCGATCTCTGGCGCTGGAATGTATTCAAGAACAATATCAAACCGGATGATTATAACTGCGAGTGGTGGAGGTTGCGGGAGTTGTATCAGGGTGTCGAACCGCCGATCGATCGGAGCGAAGACGATTTCGATCCGGGAGCGAAGTACCATATCGTCGCCGATGAATCGTACATCAGGTGATTTTATTTTGAATCTTGGATGTTTCCTCGTCCTGTTAACATTCTCATCTCTCTATATGAAGTGTATTTTGTTAATCGATCGGAGATTGGAACTCATACCTCTCATAGTTATGAAATATGTGTCATTTTATCTCATAACTGATATATTTTAAAATTAATTTCGAAAAACTTCACAGAAATCCAGTATAAAATATTTTCAATGGACATTGTCTATTTTTTTCAATTAAACTCTAATACATTCTGGTTTAATTCTCAGAATTTGAAATAAATATGTCATATTTTCTTTTATTTTAGATATTTCGTTAGCTACATCATCCAGTTCCAGTTCCACAGAGCGCTTTGTGAAAAAGCGGGACAATACGATCCAAACGATCCAACTAAGCCGTTGCATCAGTGCGATATCTACCAGAATAAAGATGCTGGACAACTATTAAAGTATGTCTGGTTTAATTATTGATCCCATATTTCGGAAAATTTACTGAAAAAATCTTGATTCCATTCAGATGTCTGTATGTTGAAATATCAGCATATATTTTACATAAGAGTGTCTGAATTGTTCAAAAAAAATTCGTACGTCCACCGAAATTTCTACATGTCGAGATATCAATCTACATCTTATGGTAGAGTGTCTGAACATTGTCAAAAAAATTCGTACGTCCACCCAGATATCTACATGTCGAGATAAGGATCTACATCTTATGGTAGAATGTCTGAACTTTGTCAAAAAAATTCGTATGTCCGTACACATGTCTTGAGGTTGAGATACGTACCTCTATCTTACAATATAGTGTTTGAACTTTACCAAAAACAATTGTACATCCGCACGGATGTCTATATGTCGAAATATAGGCCTACATCTTACGGTTGCGTATCTGAGCTCTATTAAAAAAAATTATGAGTCCTCACAGATATCTTTATGTGAAGAAATGTGCAAATATTTTACAATAGAGTGTCCTGAAGTTCGATGAAAAATATCTTGAGTCCGCACAAGTATTTATATGCTGTGATATGGACCTATATATTAAGATTAGTGTCTAAACTGTATAATTGTTTTTTTTTCTGAAATTAATAATCTTTCTTTTAATAACACAGAGACCTATTGAAACTGGGCGCATCTCGTCCATGGCCTGAAGCGATGGAAGTAATCACTGGTCAACGAAAGATGGACGTCAGCGGTCTGCTCGAATATTTCCGTCCGTTACAAGAATGGCTCGAGAAAGAGAATCGAAAGAATGGCGAACATATCGGATGGGAACCGAGTCAGAGGAGTAAGGGCTCTTAAAATTATACGCAATCATTTCAGAATACGTCACGTGGATATTTGAATAATTTTTTTTCTGTTCTAGAGTGCACTAAACATGCTACATAAGGAGATAATTAGGACACTGCGACGATTTATGGATAATCATGATTGGTTCTCTTCTTTTAATACATGTTTTTAAAATAAATATCGATGTAATAATTTTAAAATATTATCGAGTGTAAAATCATGCATTTGAATAAAAGTATTGCACATATTTCTATACACATGTTCTTATTTCAGAAATTTCCATACACAAACATTATCCAATCTAGTTTTTAATCGTATTTAATTAACGGCTTAATTACTACTGCTTTCGTTTTATTTTCATTATACATATATATATATATATATATATATATATATATATATATAAACAGTAAATGAAAACAAATTTGTTTGACATTAATTTATATTTCAAATCGTTATTCATTAATAAACTTATAAATATATATTATTTATTTTGATGTCAATGTACTTGCGTAAATATGTAAATTTATTTTCATGTATATATATATATATATATATATATATATATATATATATATATGTGTGTGTGTGTGTGTGTATACAAGGCATGAAGTCATGTATTAAAACTTGTTCTTAATCTTAATCTACATAAAAAAATAATGTATTGAGATTCAAGATCGTAATGTGTTTTTCAGTGATATCATTTGAAATATTCTTTTCATTAAAATAAATCGTTTCGAATCAGTCATTGAAGTCTGTTAAAATATATTTATTTTATAGTACATGCAAAATTTGAATAGACAGAACGTTTGCACGATTTGTATACGTTATAAGTGAGCCGGAAAGTTGTAAATAATATTTAAAAAAGGGCAATTGAACTCGAAGAATCGCGGTTTTACAATAGAGACCGGTATTAATTTTCATAATTGCTGTGATATATATTTGAATAAAATCTGATTATTCAAAAAATTGTAAATTATATTAAAATAAATTTAATTCAACTCGATGAATTATGTTTTTATGATAGACATATTAAGAAGATTGATGTAACAGGTTTAAGTCTAACAGTTTTCATAATTGGGTTTAATATGGATTTTAATAATTTCTGTCCATTTTAAGAATCTTTTTTTGAATTTACCATACATACTGTTTCTGGAAATTGTTATTTTTGGCTTCAAAATGTCAAATAATCAGCATACATTTAAAATGCACGTTTCTCTGGAAATAAATTTTCGATTTCTTTATCACAAATCGAACCTCTAATGAAAACAAACAAGAAAAGCAGCCATTAAAGTAGTATGTGTGCGAGAAAAAGTTTCGAATATGTCAAAATTAGTTATTAATCGAAATCTTAAATAATTCCTAATCCAAGGGCTATTTTTACAAGGAATTTATTTATTACGTCTATTAGTTTCAATCTATACTAAAATAAAACTCGATTTTTAGAATTTATATTTTTAATCTAAGAAAATGTCAAGGGAGTTCCCTTGAAATTTGACCAAACTTTTTTTAGAAATCAATTCATGTTTTTTCTACAAGAATAGAATATTTTATGAACACAAGTACATAAAACAGTCATTAAATTAGTTTTAAAATTTTAGGAAACATTTTTGAAGCTGGGATAAATTCTTAAAGAAGTCTAAAATCGATTATCGGTCAAAATATCAAATAATTATTATTTCCGCAGTAATTTTTCATATTGAACATATTTATTATATCTATTGACTTCGATCTGTGTCGAAAATAATTCAATTTTCGGACTTTCGACTTTTGATTAAGAAAGTGGACAAGGTATAACCCTTGAATTTTGATAAAAACTTTTATGAAGATCAATTCATGTTTTTTCTACAAGAGGAGATATTTTTACGTGCATGAATATATAAAACAGTGATTAAGTTAGTTTTAAATAACTAGGAAACCATTTTGAAGCTGAGATATTTTTAAAAAAAGTCAAATATCGATTATCGGTCAAAATATCCAATGATTGTTCTTCTAAGGACCGTTTTTCACACGGAACATATTTGTTATGTCCTTTAGCATCGATCCATATCGAAAATAATTCACTTTTCAGACTTTCGATTTTCGGCCAAAAAAAACGTCAAGGTATATCCCTTGGATTTTGACCAAAAAATTTTTAGAATTCGTTTTTCTTTTTTTCGTTACTAATCGAATCTATAATAACCATTACTACGTAAAACAACAATTAAAGTCGTTTTGAAACGCTTGAAAGTATTTTTATACCGGAATGAAAGGATTACTAAGCTGAAAATTAGTCAGAATTTGGATATCGATTAAAATATCACATAATTCTAAAGTCAAGTGCCGTTTTTCACATGAAACGTACTTGTTATATTTATTAGAATAGATCCATACTGAAAAAAATTTAGATTTCCGACTTTCGATTTTTGGTCAAAAAAAAACATCAAGGCATATACCTTGAATTTTTTCGAAAAAATTTCAACAAAAAAATTTCTATTTTTTTCGCACGGATCGATTCTTTTATAAGTATAAACACGAAAAACTGTCAATAAACAAGTTTTAATACGATACAAAATATTTTATGGATGAAAAACTTTAAAAATAGACAAAAATCAATCGATCGAGCATTGAAAGATATAACCGATTTAAAAATCGATTTAATATTATTCTAAGAATTAAATTTCACATTGAATATATTTGTTATGTCTATTAGCTTCGATCTAGACTGAAAATAATACAATTTTCACACTTTAGATTTTTGGTCTAAGAAAACATCAAGGTATACACCTTGATTTTCTGTCAAAAATTTAATGGAAATGAAATTTAGATTTCTTGACACGAATCGAATATTTAATGAATATAAGTATCTAAAATAGTCATTAAAACGCGTTTCAAGCCCTAGAAAGATTTTCATGGACGAAAAAACCATTAAAATTAGTCAAGTCTTTCGATTAGTTACAAAAAGATATCTTCGATTAAATAATCATTAAGTTGTTATACAAAGAACTGTTTTTCACATGAAATATATTTGAAGAGTCTATAAGATACGATCCGTGCTGAAAAAGTCCATTTTTACGATATTTGATCCTAAAAAAGCATACCTCAAGGAACACCACAAAACGTACAAAAAGTTATACCGTTTGATTTTCTTTTTTGTTTGAAAATAATGTTTTATTGTTCTCTTCGTTACGTTTGAATATTTTTCATCTGAAAAATCATGTTTGTTTCATCGGGTGAAAAACGTATGCCTGTGAAAATTCATTTGTGGAAACATGTTTTATATTTTCTTCAATTACTGATATAAAAGCCTATACTATCTTATCTTCAACATTTGATAATCTATTGTTGAATAATAATAGCTTTGTACGTTTCTCAGTTCTCTCTCTCTCTCTCTTTCTGTATATATATATATATATATATATATATATATATTTATATATAAATGCAATTTGCACACTGTTGATATTTGACATTTTCATATACTTATTTCGTTACTGATAAAAAAACCTACATGCATTCTTTATATACCGCACACGAACGACCTTAAATATAACTTTCAGTTAATTATGCATTTAAATTTATATATATATATATATATATATATATATATATATGTACATGTATGTATGTATATATATATATATATATATATATATATATATGCGCTTTGTGTAAAAATACATGCACATCAATGATTGTACTAAATTATGCAGCAAGGAGTCGCGGGTGACCAGAAACGAAACTCTCGTTTTCACCAAAACATATTCGTGCCGATCTCGAAAACGATCCGACTGAGTTATGTGACGTCATTGATGCAGGTTCATATTTAATGATTGTTCAAAAACGTCGCCTTGTAATACAAAACTATTTCAACAGTGAGTATTGACATCAATACCAAATGACTTGCTCAGTTAAACATTAATGTCATTGCGTTTACTCCAAATACTCCTACACGTTTCTGGCGCTAGCCTTTGTCGACATTGTTCTGTGTTATGTTTAAGTACTAAGATACATAATTATAAAGTACTAAGATATAGACAGACCATTATTTTTCATTCATTTTCTTTCACTCAGTTCCTATATCTCGTTTTCATTATTTCTCATTTTATTTAATATGCTTTCATTTATCTCTGGTATCATTTCTGCATTATATAACAGAAAAGTATACGAATACGACTCACTCACATTAAAAACAATTCTAAATATTTTCCATTGAAGAAATATAACACTTCACTTGTAATACACAGAGATGTGATTCCTTTACATGAAACGAATACAAGATTTATTCAACGACAGCCTGTTGTGTTGTGTAACTCATGTGCAACTTTTGTTTATCTCTTCATAATTAAATCTTGTATTCATTTCATCAATTACTTGCAAATCACCATTTTTTTTTTCAACATGGAAATTTCATTTACATTCTCGCATTCTCACGTTTTATATATTAAATTCCTGTTTACTCTGTTTATGTATCTGAGTGCAAGTATTTATAAATATAAATCATATATATATATATATATATATATATATATATATATATATATATATATATATATATATACGTGAGCGTACGTGTACTTGTCTCATGGAACAGAATCCTCGAAAACCGAGTGTGTCCCGTGTCACATCGACGACAATAAATCTCATTGATTTCTAGCCGACGGTGTACTTGGAACACCGAATGTGTTCCTCTAATTACCTCTTTCGGAATTTATATTCGCCGAATGACGTGATTCGAACAGTTGATAAATCGCCATTACGTAACAGCACACATTGTATGCGAAACGGTCCACAATGATTCCCAAGGCGAAGGTCATGCGGACCGATGATCACTGAAAAGTGTAAATAAGTGCCCGAGTGTTAACAACGTATGTTCGATTCATAATTATAATAATCACATCTGTACACATGATTTTATGTGTGCTAACTAGAGGCAAATACGTTATCAAGAAATGTTTAATAGTTTAAAAGTTTCAGTTCTAATAAAATCGTTTTTCATATTCCGAAACGCAAACTGTACGGGGAAAACATAAATTAGATACACTGTCGTTCATTTCGCTTAGAAAGTGTAATTTTATAATTCATTTCGAACGTTTAAATAATTTTATATGAAGATATTTACATGTCGATTATTCATTTTATATAAATTATTAATTATTCATTTATTATAAATTTATGCTTGTTATTTATAAAGTCTTGTTTGTGATCTTTAGATAAACATAACACTCTCATACATTGTGTTGTTTACTTGCAGAAAATATTACCTGGTCTTGAAAGATTTAAAACTAAATTTATATTCAATTCTAAACAAATATTTTCAATTTCTATGTGAATATAGTAAATAAAAAAATTCACTAAATTCACTTTCACAAATGAATCATTTTGTAATCTTACAGAACATAAAAGAATTCTGATCGAAAATGTTTAATGAATGATTATTGGTCATGTTTGATTGCTACTCTGCACGTTTCACTCTGTTCTATTGTTGAAAGGAACAGGAAGCATCTAAAATACTTTTCCTTATAAGTATTTAAGTATTTTTTTTAAAAAAAGAATGTATAACAGCAAAAATTGACAGTTTTCATGTAAATATACGATGCGGTGTCCTTTAAAATATAATCTTTATTTTTTAACAGCGTTTTAGTTTAATACAGATGCCTTTTAATGGGATTATTATGTTACCCTGGAATTCTATTCTGAATAATTAGGCCACTCTGTGCGTTGAAATGTCGACACGACTGAGTATTAATTATTAAACATTTTAACTTTCAGATAACTTTAATTATTCAGTGTAGAAATGCAGGGTTAAATCCAAATCTCATTTAATACCGTTTGGAGAAACATTTTACTTATAGAATCCTGTGAAATGATTGAGGCCTTGTTAAAAGCAGATGTAACTATAAGAAACGTCAATTCAAGCCATACTTGAAATTGAAGATATTGCTCCTACAAAGAAGATAGGATAAACAGAACTTTCCGTAAAAGAATTGAAAACCTGTCTATGTAGATTGTGAAATAAATCTATGTGCAAGATGTTCCGATTGATTTTTATTTTATTTTCATTGTTTAGAGTTCGTACTTGAACTTCTGAGAAACAACATAAATAAGAGAACTTAGGCGGTTTTCATTCTATCGAAATATCACAATTTAATATCCTGGACACAAAAAGTCAGGTCTGAATTTGGGT
Source organism: Acanthacorydalis orientalis (assembly GCA_034766995.1). Classification (NCBI taxonomy): domain Eukaryota; kingdom Metazoa; phylum Arthropoda; class Insecta; order Megaloptera; family Corydalidae; genus Acanthacorydalis; species Acanthacorydalis orientalis. Next base: position 36,528,253 of record CM068321.1, on the reverse strand, counting down.
ATAGTTGCAGAGTTTATGAAATTATTAAATAATAGACATCTTATTCGATTTATTAAATAGAGAATAGACTGTACGCTTATTAAGAACTATTATCTTTCATTAAAACGATAAATTACAATAATTATTGTTTATAAAAAGCAATTAGTCCACAATTACGTCTCTTTTTCGTCCAAGAAACATTTTTCACACATGCAAAGTTTACAAACAACTTTTTGTCCGATTTTTTTTGCCTGTATCATTCAATCATCCAAGAGTTTAATTATAATTTCAATAACACTTTTTCTCCTTGACGTATTTTCTCACTAAATCCATTAAATCAGATTTCGAAGAATCGAAAACAAAGAGATTCGATTCTGAAAACTGTCGCTATAAATACTTCTGGTTTGAATAAGTAATTCTTTTCAAAACAATCTCGATCGATACGGTTATTTTGTAGAACAGTTATACGTAATAGAAAAGTCTTTCGTCGATGAATCAATTTGTCGCATGGCGAAGACTGAAAAAAGATGATTAAATATCAAAATAAATTAAAATTCGTTCCTACTACGTGTTTTAATTGAGTGCGGTGTTCGACGTGCGAATGGAACGTTTTACAAGAAAAAAAAAACGAACAGTGTGATTAGATGACTGAATACAATGTTGAATTCATTTTCAAGTTGTGAATAATTGAGAGAAATATTTCGAGGATGTTTTCATAAATGAATTATATTTTTTTTGAAGACTGACCGATATTGTTCAAAAAATAATTATTAATTATGCGGATTTAGATGGTGATTCCATTCTCTTCCAAGTGTCAAAATACAAAAAAATATATCAGAAACGGTTAATTTATGAATGTGAATTTAGTTAGTGACAACTTTATTGTGGTTTCGAGGACAGTTTTGAGTTCTATTATTAAATTTCTTCGACAATGAGAAAGTGAATAAAGTATTTGAGTAGCGAGAAATGTTTATAGTAACCGATTCTATGAAACTTTCTTTAAGGCATTTTATCAGTCGTGGATTAGAAAGTGAAGATTTCGTAAAAGATGTTAGTGTTTTTTTTTTTAAAAAAACTCAAAATCAAGTACCAGATCCGTGAATAAAAAAATCATTGCATTATAAAATGTCATTTCGATTTTTAAAACATAATAGAAACATAAACGTCTCATCAGTATTTCTAAATCAATTGAATAATTTTTTTAAATAATTTTCCTATAGTCTAAGCATTCGAAACTTTATCAATTATCTTAGCATGAAGTAAAACAATATTTAATGCATTTCTGTTCAGAAATGATTTAACCTTTTAAACACCGCACTTTTCATAAAAACTTCATGTAAAAGTCGATTGAAGATCAATGATATTTATAGATTGTTTCAAATCTGTGTACCTGGGTTTGAAGTCATGCTTCTATATTTTTAAGGTCACTAATTTTTTTCTTTTTCTTCTACTACAGGTTTTATCTTTTGACATCTCTAGGGATATATATTATTCAGTAGAAGAAAAAGAAAAAATAGAGATCTCAAGAATAAGAAGCATAACTTAAGAGCAAAGTATGTATTCTTTATATTCAAATTTGTATTCAGATTTTTTCAATAGGTTACAAGTGTTAATCGCAGACTGATAGCCATTATAAAAATGTATTTATGAGTGATTATAAAATATTAAAGAAGAACCGTTCTATATAAATCCTATAGGTCACTGAAAAGTTTCACAGATGAATTCTTTTTTCATCCCATAAACCACAAAAGAGTTTCCGATCAAAAATGATTATTGATAATGTTTTATTGTTACTGCGTATTTCAATTATATCAAAGAGTTAAAGTACAGAAAAATCTTGTATTTCTTTACTATATCCATATCGACATGTCTTGAGTAATTCAACATTCTATTTAATAATTACACGATTTCCTAACTCACATCAGCAAAAACATGTTTCTGTACGCAGACGTGCATTAAATAAAATATACATAAAATGTTAAGCGGTCCGACAATCCGCACATAAATCATTTCTGTGCATTTCTTTCCGATTGAAAAAGAACTGTCGTACCGAAAATGTCTTATCGTTCGTGAACCGTACCGAAAAAAACAAGCAGACAACTCACTTGCGCGATTATTTCTGCTCTAATATTGTAAACGTATGGGTCTGTGGCGCGAATGCTCTCACTAATCAGTGCCGTATCGATATGAATCGGTGTCGTGGACGACGCAAGAGCCCAGAAGGTGTCCGTTTTAAATCGACACACGGAATGTAGGTCTATTAATTTAGCCCGGATTGAATTTATTAATTTATGAGAGTTTATTGAATTTCCATACGACATTTATTGACTCCACTGTTCAAAAATACACACACGTGAATGTGTGCGACTGCTACACTGAATTGTAATTTACAACTGTTTATGATTGTACATTGATTTCTTCGACGATGAATAGAGAAAATGGATTGTAATTAAACGAGATAAGGAATCTTGCACGGGTCTTTGAATGATTCGAATAAAATTCTGATTTATTTCTTGGCATTTATTATCGAATATCAGAAAAATAAATTGTTTAATTAAAATGTACTTGTTGATACAATCTGTAAATAAAAGTAGATTTATTCTTCCGTTTGAACAAAATAAATATTATGCAGATTAACATTGAAATATCGAATCGTTCGTTAACAGAAACATATTGCATTCTTACCGATTAAGTTTCACTACTGAAATATGCACAGTACAACAAACAAGAAAAGGATATTCTTTTTTCAGAGACTAATTCTTTCTTTATCGCACAGACCACACGATATATTCAATAAATGTTAATGATGAGATGAAATAAAATTATACCAGATATTAGGTCAAATCCAGTCGACAAACTGGTGTTCAAAGGGAAATAGAATCGGGATAAAACAACCATATGAATGAATTAGTTTACAGAAAACCTTTAAAAAAATCTTTAAATTAAAAATAGTAAGGGAGAAGAAGCGTTTAGCTGATCGAAAGCGATGAAGACTATGAAAAGATAAAATATTCAGTGTATTTTCAAAAAATACTTAAATCATTCCACTAACATTTTGAAAGTATCCCTGTTTTTGTACGTGGTTTTCTAGTAAAAGACTAGAATGGAGTATTTGCAAGGGATGATGAGTTTTTTTTCTGAAGGAAATCCATGTCTTCGCTTTATTGTAGGCAGACATATTATTATTCATCACGAGTAAGTGTTACACATTATATCATTGGAAAGAAATAAAAATGAGTTTTCTTTCGCAAGTGAATTATTTTTTCATTCCATAAACTATAAAGAAGTTCTTGTCACAAATGTCCAATAAATCATTGTTGTTTTTTGTTTGTGGCTATTTCGATGGCGATCCCAAGCTACAAAGTACAGAAAATTCCATTTGTGAAAATGAATTTAATGTGCCAAAACTGTTTTCTATAAAAAAAAATTTGCTATCATCACACTTTTAACGAAACACACTTCTATATATGTTCATAAACAAACTTATCTGTCGAAACCGTTTATTTTTTTTTTATTCAAAATATATATTTATATAAATACACACAGATTGTTTAACTGAGCTGTTCAAAACAGCATGATATGCAGAAAAAAGTTATCAAAACTATATTAACACACATATTACAAATTTCATAGTATGATTCATTCAGTTTGCATAATAGGAAAAGAAAAAAACACAATTTAAACATCATGTAAAAACTGTTTTCTTTCCGGTTTTCAGTCATTCACTCGCACGGAACTAAAAACGTTAATGAAATAATAAAAATCAACTGGTGTTTTGTAAAAACAAAATAATATAAATATCATAAATTCGTCACACATTATAACTCCAGTGCTGATCTTGACTTTTTATTGTGGTGTTTTGGTTATTTTTTTTTAATTTACGGTTTCGCAAATGAATTCCTCTTTCACTCGACAAACTGTACAAATAATTCTGGTCAAAAACATTCAGTAAGTCAGCTTTTTTTATCGGTTGCTTATGAGTTCTTTTTTATTTGTATTTATAGGGGATGAAAATGACATTAAGGATGAAATAGGGTATTAAATTCTTCGTGACCGAATGTAGTTTCCAAGTAATGATTACAGAGATTTTGTCTAAGGATTTTTGAACGAAACTGTAAGGCAAGAAATGGAAACTATTAAAAAATTAAATAAATAAATGTCAGTTTTAAACATAGACATCTAGAGATATCCTGTCAATTTTTTTGTGAAATTGGTACTCGAATAAAAACAAATCGGTATAAAAAAGTGTTTATCTGGAAGATAATTTATTTTTTTAGAATTTATTCGAACAGAAGATCGAATCCGATTCAGTCGAAGTGTATAATAGTGACGAATTATCCTGTGTTGATTTTGATTTTTTATTTTTGTGTTTCGATTATTTTTTTTTAATTCGTGGTACGTTTAACGAATACTTTTTTGACATTTATAGATATTTGTCAAGTATGAAAATGTGATTGGGGATGAAATTAGATGTCAGACCTTTTGTGATTAGATATAGTTTTAATGATTTGAGATTTTTGTTTATGTATTTTTTTTGAATAAAACTGTAATACAAAAAAGAAATATCTTATTAAATAAATAAATGTGATTTGTAAATTTAGGTTTATGAAGATATTTTGTCTAGTGTTTTGTAAAATTGAACTAAAAAACAAATAAAAACAGTGTTTATCTAAAACGTTTATCAGTGTTTATCTAGAAGAGTATTTAGTGTCGATTTGGATTTATTATTGTGTTGTTTCGGTTATTTTTTAATTTATTGTACTTTTAATGATTTTTTGGTATTTATAGAGGATGTAAACGTCATTGGCGATTTAATTAAATATAAAATCATTTGGGACTGGTCGCGATTCTTATGCAATTGTAGAGAATTTTGTTTAAATATTTTTAAATCAGATTGTAAAGATATTTTGAAATAAATCGATATATATATATATATATATATAGATTTTCTGTCAAAAATTCATATACTAAAACAAGCAATAAACAAACAATAAACAAACAATAAACAAACAGTGTTTATCTAAAATACCAGTTAGTTATCTTGAAGGATTGAATCGATCAGGAGTCACTCATTGAATCTGATTCAACGGAAGTGTATATGTCACAGGAATTTTACACCTGTGTCGATTAGAATTTTTTGTTCATGTGTTCAGGTTCTTTTTCTCAATTTATGGTATGCATAGTGCTTTTTTTATGTTTATTAATATTTAGAGAGAATGGAAACGTCACTGGAGATGCAATTAGATATTCAATGATTTAGGACTGGCTGTAATTTTTATGTAATGATCAGAGTTTTGTTCGAGAATGATTTTTAATATGAATCAAAAAATGGTCGTTTAATTTAAAAATAAATAAATCAATGTCAGTTTAAATTTAGGCCTGTACAGATATTCTGTCAAAATTTTTTGTAGAATTTATACCCGAATACACAGACTAATCAGTAAACGTACTAGTAGAGAATTTAGTTTAAAGGATTGATTCGACTAAGAGTCACTCTTCGAAACTGTCTCGACCTGAGATTAGAAGAATCTATCGATACATACATACACACACACACACAGTGTGTTATCTGTTTGACCATCGCCGTACCTTCGGTCCGTATCACAGAACTTGCGAAGCCGTCGCGTTACATCTTATTATGCGCGGCGCTGCGTGACTGCCCTTGACCGAGACTGTTGTTTTGAAACAATAAGAAAAAAGGTCATTGCCCAAAATCGTATCCAGAACGCGTTCTGTTTAGATTTCAGATACAATAGTGTATGTTAATACACACACACACACACGTATTTTTTTTTGTTTTATTGTTGCCAACATAGAACCGGTCTTTGGGGAGGGCGTGCAGAATCTGTCACACGACCGGAGTATTCATAAAGTGGTGTTGCGCGTGCGGACCGTGCAGTGGTGGTTGTCCACCGAGAGCGCGACACACTGATCCGACGACGCACGCCGTTCGTTACGACTGTAGCCGTAAGTAATTTACCTGTTCACGTTTCTCGATTGTACGTTTGATGTGCTTGTTATCATCGGCTCGTTTAATAACTTAATCGCCCGTAATTGTTCCGTAGATCGTGAGTGAGCGGACGGTTTATGTAACGTCTCGTGATATATGCATGTTCTTCGACGAGTCTCTTGTAAATTGTTGATTCATTTTATTCGCGTCTTGTTCATCAACCGGCTCGTTATCGATTTTAAATTTCAAAACAGAAATTAACATTTATGTATAAATAAATTAATGTATAGATTTACAAAAACGAAAATATGTCAGAGATTTAATTTAGATATTCTATGAAAGAGTGTGTTCGATATTTGCATTGGAATCATTTTTCTTCTTTTAATTTCTAACAGAGAGAAGCGTCGATTCAGCTTTATACAAACAAATTCGATCAAATTAATTTTAAATAAATTCGATTGCTCTTTAATTGAACACATAATATTACTAAAAGTCTTTAATAAGACAAAGTTCTGGCACTGGGTTAATTCACTTTCACAGATTGATTCTTTTTTCATCCCACAAACGGAAAAAAAATTCAATAAATCATTATCGATCGTTATTTACTTCGATAGAGATGTTCAGAACGCTAAGATTTTTGGGTGCTTGGTGTATAATCAACAATGAATAATAATCAATAATAATTTATTTATTGATCGGCTGTGAATTTTTTGATCGGAAAAATGTTTTCTGGTTTCTGACAATAAAAAATATGTACAGAACAAAGAACATATTTAAAACAGTCTGTTGATTCGGTTTGATTCAAGAATTAACAATCTATACACTAGACTAGTTTGGTTTTTTATCAAAATGTCTGATAATTATTGTTTGTTTTACTACTGTAATATAAAATGGTTTTATAGGCACTGATTCAATAAAATGCACATTAAATGTCTGTAGATAAAATTATATAAATTTGAAAGAACGTAGATTGATTTTTCGAAAATGAACTTTTCTATGGTTCTATTTTTTTAAAAAAAATCTATTGACATTCGTTTTAGTGTATGAAAACAGACAGATACTACTTTTACAGATGAATATTCCATCCCCTACAAACAAACAAAAAATATTGACACAAATATGTGAACATAGATTCGAAATGTATTAACAAATCACTTTTTTGTAGCTGGTGGGGTGAAAAAAATAATTCGTTTGTGAAAAAGTATTAACGCGTTTTTAATATTCTCACTGTACGTGAAGAAAGCTTGTTTATCGGCAAAAACATATAATATTTGGTACTACAAAATTTTAACTGAAGATAATAAATAAATGTATAGAATTTATATGCATTGTATTATCTTTTTCGGTTTGGTCTAGATGAATCACTCTTGTTTTATTCTCTTTCAATAATTCAGATATTTTCTGATAGCTCGCCGTATACTGTTACTAGCAAAGAATACCAGCTCTTGCTAGACACTGAACTTATTCAGCACTCGACCAGAAATAGTACTACAAGAGTGGTTACAAGGGTCAAGACGAAGAAGACAATACATCAAAGAGATTCCAAATACAAAAGCCAATAATTTTTATTTTTATAATCAAATTCGAAACACTTATTTTCATGTGATTGTTTTAAAATATATTAATACCACTAGCCTAGAACTAATTTCATTAAATGTTATTAATTTCCTTCAGTTTTAATAAACAATAGTTATATGGGGGTTTGGACGAGCCGAATAGTATTTTATTCGAATTTTTTGCCCAACTGATTCAATTAAAGGTGTCATAAATTCAGTTTTCTCAATCATTGGAATGAAAAATAGCATCTGTGTACTCTTTGAATGTTATATGACTTTGGTGGCAAATAAAATACGCGTTGATATAATTATCTGATCTTTTTAAAAAGTTATGAATAGAAAAACAGTTCTTTATGAAATAAAACCGGGGTAAAACTTGAATCAGTTAATAATTTAAACTGAAAAAATAAGTTAATACTCTCTAAAAAAATTGAAGAAGTATGTGTTTATATTAAAACTCATATAAATACATTTTAAGGTTTTAATTTATATGAATAAAATTTGTTTGTTTCTCTATTCGAGTAACAGTGTATTTATTTGTCTTAATGTCTCTTCAACAGACAAAAATGGCGTTGAAATTATTCCTAATTCTATTAATCGGTGCACTGTTTCGCACTGATGCAAGTCCTGTCGATAACTACGACGAAGAAGCTGCCAAAACGTATCTGAACGAATTGAACGAACTGAGCGGCAAGTGGCAGAATAAAATCTCATTGGTCAGTTGGGATTATGAATCGAACATCACGGATCATAACCTGAAGAAGCAGGTGAGAAATATTTAATATTCGAACAATATATTTACACGTTCGAACAGACACTGACTTTTATGTGAATATTTTCGATATTTTCTTAGCTCGAGGCGAACGCCGAGTACGCGAAATTCGAAAAAGAGAAATGGCAAGAGACGATTAAATTTCCGTGGAGGACGTTCAAGGATTACGATACGAAGAGACAGTTCGAAAAGTATTCGGTGCTGGGAACGGCCGCGTTGCCCGAAGAAAAAGTGAACAAGCTGAACGAGATCATCGCACAGATGTCGGAAACGTATGCGAAAGCGAAGATATGCGACTTCAAGAATAAAGAGAAATGCGATCTGAGCCTGGAGCCAGGTGCGTAAATGAATATCGGGTCTAGAATGGTTGTACACGTTTCGAAATTCGATTTTTAATTATTATTATTATTTTAATTAACCGTCTGTGAACAGAAAAAGTGTTGATCTGTTCTTTGCAACGGCGATAGATTTGAAAGAGAGACATCCTCAATCGCAATATGTAGATATCGCAATGGGTAGAATGTTTGTCCGTTTGTGAAGAATATTGTCATTTTTACAATATTAAAAACACTAAACTCTTCTGTCATTGTCTGAAACTGTTTTCGTCAAGTTTGAGAAAATTTTCCCACGTTTTCAAAAATCAAAAATTATCTATTTTCTTCGATAAAAAATAGAATAAGCTCTTAGGTGAATTTTTAACTGTATATACACTAATTTTAATCCAAAGACACAATACTTATCCGAATGTGTCTTCAACACTCTTAATATTTTTATTTAATCGATATTTTCCACAACGACGATTTCAATTAATGTCAGTCTCTTTATTTTCAAACCTTAGATAAAAATAATCTGATTTTTTTTTCAATCTAAAAGCAACATACATCTATCTAGAGTTTTGATCGTTCATGAAAAAACGAAATGTAAATTTGTGAACACATTTTATGACTGCAATCATTTTTTCTCTAGAACTAACGAAAATCATGAAGACATCACAGGACCCTGAAGAACTGAAATACGTTTGGAAAGAATGGCGTAGCGTTTCAGGCGCCAAAGTGCGTGATTTATACACTCAGTATATCGATTTGGTCAATGAAGCAGCTGTCATCAACAGTAAGTTCTATATTTCTTACAGTCACGTTCGATAATTTTACTTTAAGTGATTTTTTATAACTATTTTTCATGTCATATTCCTCTAGATTATTTTTTCTGTTTATTTTTAAGATCGATGCCGACGTTTCCGTCATCCTGACTTGTATTTTTCAACGAGTTTGGTTTCATGATTGGAATTTAACTGATGGCAGTTAAGAACATCGTGATTTAAATTTAACTACCAGATATTAAGTGCCAATCGTGATACCGTAATCGTTGAAAAATACTTGAAAGATAATGGAAACGTCGAAGTAAATTCTATTTGTAATAAACAAGAACAGTAATTCTGAAGAACTTGATAAGAGAATGTTTATTGATTGAATCGAAAATATTAATTCTATATTATAAATTTATACAACCAGTTACACATTTATTTCCTAACCTATGAATAAATTTACATTTTTTTTATCATAAATTAAAAATGTTTAAAAGTCTCATGTTGTTATTCTAATAACAATTTTTATAAATACTAACGAACTTTTAGGGATTGTAGTTGATTTTTTCACAGGTCAGATTTTGAAAGAATATTTAATTTTCTTTACTGATTGTACTGTTACTGAATTTATATATAAAAAAATTTATATGAATAGCAAATAGATTTTCTATACAGAAATGATTTTGTTGACAGATTTTTTCTTATATTTATTTTAATCATATTTAAAAAATATATACGAATTTTCAAAGCAAAGCATGTAAAAAGCTTGTAATAAGAACAATCGGTTCTTTCAACACGATTTATCACTTTTTTTTTCTTCAAGATTTTACCGACAATTCCGAGTACTGGCTGAAGGATTACGAAGCGAAAGATTTCAGAGATCAGGTACAATCTCTATGGGAACAAATACGACCACTGTACCTCCAGATTCACGCATATGTGAGACAACAACTCAGGAAGAAGTATGGAGACGAAATTGTTCCGAAAACAGGACCAATCCCTGCTCATTTATTAGGTAGAGTACTGAGATTGATCCTAAACCAAACTATAAATCAGTTGTTGATAAAGTTCTGTGTTTTTTTTATATAAATATTTTGAAATAGACATACTTTTTCGAATTTCAAACGACAAAGCCTTCAGATAATTAATGTTCTGATAAACGATAGATAAAAGAACATAAACAATATAAAAATGTATTTATGATGAGTAGATATTCCAATAGTTTGTTTAAGTAAATTTAGGAGATTGACTTCTAACTCATCCATATAGATATATATATATATATATATATATATATATATATATATATATATATATATGTGCATGGATAGATAATTTATCTAAAAAATTAATTAATTTCACAGGAAACATGTGGGCTCAAAATTGGGATAACATAGCAGCGATTACTTTACCATATCCAGATCATAAAGCTGAAGATGTTACAAGTGAAATGATTAAACAGGTAAAGCTATTTGATGTTCTTTTAATCTCTGTTTTGGATCAATTCTTTGTTAATAAAAAATACAGTTTTTCGATTGTAATATTCGATACAATGATTTAAAAGGTTTCTAAGAATCTATCAAAGTGAATTTTCAGTCTCCAGGTCCTACAATTTCTTTCCTGACTCAATAATTAGCAATTAGTTGTTTTGATGATGAATTTTCTTTATAGAAAATGTTTCTATGAAGTTTTTAACAAATAAGTGTGTATCAAAATGATAAATCATCAATTACTGAGTCGAGGAAAAAATGTTTGATTTGGAAACTGAAAATTCATTTGTGAGTTATTATGAAAAACTGTAATTTTGACATGTAAGACGTCTTAATATAAAGAATTATTTATAAATGTAAATTTTAGTTTAATAAAATCGTCAATTTTTTTTTTAAAAAAAAAAAACAAGATATTTATAATTCGAGAATGTAAAGTTGAAAATAAATAAAGTAAAAAAGTGAATTATAAATTTGATAAATATACTGTTTAAAGGAAGTCATGTACATTTGAATGAATATAATTTTAAGATTCTATTTTACTGGCAAATTTAATTCATGATCATTGAATTCAAACCTAAATTTAAATCATTTCATTCATCATGACTGGTAGTCGTTTCAAACCTCATTTTTAGCGATTAACGATTGATTTAAAAAAGAGATTAAATAATTATTCCGATATTTCCGTAAAATAAACGAATCAATACATAAAATACTTTTTTCAAAGGGATACACCGCTGAGAAAATGTTCAAACTATCCGAAGACTTCTTCATTTCATTGAACTTGAGTGGAATGCCCGAACTGTTCTGGAAGAATTCATTAATCGAAAAACCGACGGGACGCGAACTCGTCTGTCATGCTTCGGCGTGGGACTTTTATGACAGTAAAGATTTCAGGTAAGAAATTCGAATCGCAAATGTGCCTATTTCACCATTCAATTGCCCGATTTAGTTAGATTTTGTAACACTTTACGATTCTCAATTTGTAACCAAATTAAAAAAAAAACAATGTAACCAGAATTCAGTATCATTTCATTTTGATCTCGGGATCAATTCTCAGACTTTGTGGTACTGGAATCGCTCGAAACGTGAAATGAATCTCAGGTGCTAATGAGTTGTCGACGCGTCCTTAAGAGCCCAAATAGAAAATTAATTTTAAAGATCTGTTCCATGTTTCTCAATGTGTAGAATCAGTAACATTAAAAGCGTACAATACATTCTGATAGCTAATGTTTGATTGAAACAAGAGTAGAAAAAATAAATAAGGAATCATTTTCGATAGATTTCCTAACTTTTATTTTTTTTTAATCTCTCATTATTCAAACTGGATTCTTTTACGGTTCGTGTGATTCACAGTTTGAGAAACGTGGCTTTAGACCGGTGCTAAATTCTTATTTTCTGCAACCGGTTTTGACCTAAAGTTGACCCGGTTTGAATTTTACTAGAATTGCCGATGCGTACATCGATTGCAAGAAATAAGAATTCGAAGACTAGCTATTATATGTGTGAAATGGTATCGAATAACAGACATACATTAATACAATATTTCAATTAAGTACAGAAACAATATGTCGATTTAATAATTTAACTTCAACATTTTTTTTTATAAAAACTATAATCATATCTGTGTGTAAATTCTTTTTACACAAATTAATTCTAGTTTCACTTCATGAAACAAAAAGATTTTTTTGGTAGGGTGAGAATAATTAGTTTATAATTGTCTACTTTTATATATGATCGCTATGATAGATTATCCTGGTTATCTTGGTCATATTGGATCATTTGTGTATTTATCTGGCATGACTAGTTTAGTATTTTGATCGAAGTTTATGAATAAACTATCTGAAATAGTTCAATAGACGAAAATAGTAGTGGTTGATAAACACTCGAGCGATTCATCAAGACCAACACCGCCAGGACAATCTTTTTAGAGAAAAAAACGAAACATAAATTCATTTAAAAATTAACAAATCATCAAATACACATTCTGTGAAATCCATTTCGAAGATCATCGCGTATTTCATTTCTGTGCATGAACTTAGTTCTTTTTTTCAACAACAAATTGAGAATCAATCGTTTACAACAAAAACGACACACGCATTCACAACAGGCCCTTGTTGATTACGTAGGATAAAACAGTGCACTACTATTGACATTGAGGACCTTTACACTGTTCACCATGAGATGGGTCACATACAATATTACCTCCAGTACAAGGATCTGCCCGTTGTATATCGGGAAGGTGCTAATCCTGGTAAGCGATCGAATTACATCTATTTTTTTTCTCTTTTTCGGTCAGGATCAAACAGTGCACCGAAATAAACAATAACCAACTGTTTGTGGTGCATCACGAAATGGGACACGTGCAATACTATTTACAGTACAAACATCTGCCGGTAATTTATAGACAGGGAGCGAATCCAGGTAAGAGGAACATTCGGTACAGAGTCTTCAGGATTGTTTTTCGTCCAGTGGTAGTTAATAGTGGTTTACGGTTCTAGCCGGCGAATGGTGTTAATAAAAAATATAGTTTCTTAATTATGAGTCTATAGAATGATGGGAAGAACTTTCATAAATTAATCTTCACTCTTCTACATCCTGCATTTTCTTTTCTTTCTCAATAATTCAGTATGGTTATTGGTAGATTTTTCTTAAATTCTTCCGAGGTACTAAAATATAACTTGGAGATATATTTTCAAATTTTTTCATCTATAAATCCCTTGTAAATAATTTAGTTATATTTTGAAATCGATTTTCATACCGTTCGTTATTAAGATTTCCTTATTTTGAATATAGTTTGATAATCAATATTTAATTGTTACTCTTTTAGTTGTAGCCCTGTTAAATTATAGTTCAATTTGGCTCTTGCTGAATAGTTAAATATTTGAACATATTTTCAAAAATATGAGGGTTAAATGATCTTGTCGATGAGTTAATAATGATTCATAGTACTAGCCAATTAAAAAATATCTAGGAAAAATATAAAATTTAGAGGCAGATCTTATAATCTCTACTTGCAAATCCGTTGGTTTTCTTATCGACTAACTATTCAGATTTAATCGTTTTAAGTATCATTTTTTGATAATCAAATTGCAACTGCGAACCTGCTAATTTCGTCTTGTATTCTATTTCGATTCAATTCTTGTTGTACAATCAAATATTTCAACACGTTTTCACATTAGGATTCCACGAAGCCGTCGGCGATGTGATGTCTCTGTCGGTATCGACACCGAAACACTTACGCAAGATCGGTCTGCTGAAGAGCGAAGAAGAGAACAACGAAACAGACCTGAACCATTTGTACACGATCGGCCTGGAGAAAATCGCGTTCCTGCCGTTCGCTTATCTGCTCGATCTGTGGAGGTGGGACGTGTTCGGCAGTAACATCAAACCCGACAATTACAACTGCGAATGGTGGAAGCTGAGGAACGAATATCAGGGAATCGATGCGCCGATCGAGAGGAGCGAGAACGATTTCGATCCAGGCGCGAAGTACCACGTGATCGCCAGTGTTCCATACATCAGGTGTGTGACATTCTTTCGGATCTTAAATATTTGTTGTTTCTTTTTTCTGGGAGAAAATGTTGCACTTGCACAGTTAGATTTTCAAGACTATTTTCAGAAATTAAATCTATTTCGTTTTAAAATTCTAGTTTGTTTGTTTTCTTCTATGAATAGTTATTTCATTTTCTTTTATTTAAGCCACTCTACTTGTTAAACTAATGAATTTTACGTTTAAGAGTGATTGATTTTTATCTTATTTAGGTATCATTTTCCAGAAAGACCAGAACGCTTTTTATACAAATAATCAACATTCTATTATAATTCAAAAAGTTATAATCAATGCCACGACCGTATCTATTAAATAAAAACAATTCTTTTTCAGATATTTTGTCAGCTATGTTGTCCAATTCCAATTCCATCGAGCACTTTGCGAAAAGGCTGGACAATACGTCCCCAATGATCCAGAAAAACCTTTACATCGTTGTGATATTTATCAAAGCAAAGAAGCCGGCAACGCCTTAAAGTAAGTAAAATTTCTCTCTCCTCTCTATCTATCTATCTACATAAATCTATATAATTAAAAATAATCTCCACAGAGCTATGCTTCAAATGGGTTCGTCCCGCCCATGGCCGGACGCAATGGAAGCGATTACGGGTCAAAGAAAAATGGACGCTAGCGGTCTGTTGGAATATTTCAAACCTTTACAAGAATGGTTAGAGAAACAGAACAAAGACGTACACATCGGCTGGGATACGAAGGATGCAAGTGAGTGGATCTGCATAAACTAGTATTTGATTCCTTTCTGTTACTATTTTTTTTCTAAAAAAAATACCGTCCTTTCAGATTGTGCTGCGAAGAAAAACTGAACGGGTGATATACTTCTCAAGTAGTGGATAGTTTTAATAAATTTTATGTGTTATAGTTTTAAAGATAACAGTTTAATAAAAGTACCTTTTTTATTTTAAATCGTGTTCATTGATTTTGCTATGAAACAACGTTTCTTTATCTTAAAATTCTTTTATTGACAGTGTGACGATTACACCGATGCTTTCAAGTCCATTTCGAATAAAACGTCACTAATATCGACGGATAATTGAAGAGAACGAAAACAATAAAGGAATTACTATAAACATTCAATAATATTTCCTACAATAAAATCAATTTTAATTAGTTAAGTGGATAATTGTACTCTTACATAACGACATAACAAACGTGTAAGATGAAAAATGAGTATGTATGGTAATTACGAGCTGTTAGTATCCTTGGAGCAGAGAATGATTCACAGTCCATTGATGTTACATGACTCACGTACTCGTACATAGAGAAAAAATACTAATTAACATTTATTAGAAGATATTAATATACCTAGGACGTTTCTTTATTAGTTTCTTTCGTGTTCAACAGTCAGCTGAGATTCTCATATTAAATAAGCATATTGTTTGTTACATAAACATGTTTAGAAAATAAATATCAATCGATGAAAGGTTACTGTTTGATTGAATCTTGCATTAAATCAGTGAATGTTTACAAAAAAAAACCAACATGGTCAAAATATAAATACATTTGTAATGATTAATACATTTTAAAGATTTTTTTCATAAAAAAATGATTCCCTAACCCCAAAATCATAAAAAAGTACAGTCATATATTAATATATGATTGATAATTTTTTATTGCTGCTGATTTGATTATTTTCACAACATAGAGAAAGTGGAACAGACGTATCATGAAGATATATGGAAATAGTTGTAAAACATTCCAGCCATTCATGTTTTTCTTTTAGTTTAAAAATAAAAATGGCTTTTTATTGTAATAATGTATTATTAACAGGTCTGATATTTGATTTTGATATTTTTTCAAGAGATGGGATTTTACTAGATGATTTCTTTCTAATTTATGATTGATAAAAAAATAAATAGAATTAATTATTTAAAACATATTGCTCGATACTCAGACATTTTATCCACTTTCTCATTATTCAAGTAAAACAATACCTTCATAAAACTCAAACTTGCAATCACAGTCCAGTTCTGACTGTGGTTAAATTCATTTTCAGATATTGATTATTTTTTAAAAGATTTTTCAACACTTGGGAGCTGTGAAGAAGATTGTTTCGCCATCGAAATGCACAATCAATAATCATTTATTGAATACTTTTGTTCAGAAAACATTTTGTGCTTTGTGAGGCGAGAGAATGATTAATTCATGACAGCGAATCGATCCAACGTACCAGAATTGTACTATGTTGATGATTTACAGTGAAATTTTACTTAATAATATGATAGACAGGCTTAATTAAAATAAAACTTATTCAATTAGGACTTGTGCAAACATTAATCTATGTTTTCTTTTTCGTTAAAAGTTAAAAGAAAAAATGTTTCAGTTCAAATACCGAACACTATTTCTTAGAATATCCAGTTTATGAACAAAAATCGGATATGGTTGTTTTAAAATTACCGCCTTGACTTTATTGATATATGAGAACACTTCCGACTGAGTAAAGGAAAAATACTTTAATAATAATTATACTAATCGCTACAGCTATTTAGGAAAAAAAACTTTAATTTCTTTTAACTTCGATTGAAACTAATTTAAAAGTCAACACGCCTATTGATAGTTCAGCTGTAATGGTCTTGTTAATTACTCGTGTACGTATGTATAAATTATACAGATGATACAATAGGTTGCGTGGAACACAAAGCATGGCCAAAGGGGCGAGGGAACGCCAGTGCAATGTGCATTTGTAACATCGTTAGATTATCGTAAACAGTATACAGTGTTAGTTTGAGGATTTTTTTGCTTTTAAAAGAAATAAAAGACTTATTTATTTGTTTCGATGATGCTTTAAAGCAGCATAAATTATCAACCGTATTTCAAGAATGTACTAAGACTGTTACAATACCTGAAAATGATAATTATTAATAATAATCACTGGAAATAATAATTATTAATATGAAAAGAAAAATTACGAAACGAAAACAGTTACTTACAAAGGAAAACATATAGAAATGATTATTATTAATGAGGAATGAAGAATATCTGGTTTCATTCCTTGAAACTTGATATTCAGCCATGTTTCTCTGTTTTTCAGATGCTTGCTATTCTCGAGTGTTTCTTTAGAGTGTTCTTATCGAAATATATATGAGTAATAATCAAAAATGATCCATAATGATTTATTACCAGTACCATCATCTTGAAAACAAGATACAGAAAAATCTGGCTAAAATAATTATTTGTAGTTTGTGTGGTGAAAATTAATTCATTTATAAAAGTGAATTTAAATACAGTGTCAGAACTGTATTGTCTTCTCTAATTGCCTAATTATATTAAAAAAGTATATACATTTAAGAATCATAAAGAAAAAAAAATGGTTTTAACTTGTAAAAGAGATGTTAAATCAGTAAATCATATTGTTTCAGATATGGTTGTATTTTATGGTGAAAATTTCGAAGTATTTCACAAACAAATACTTTTTCCAGCCGATAAAACACAAATTTTTGACCAAAACCCCATACAGAAATCAAAAAAAATTGTGATGATAAAGGATTTCATTTCTGAAAGGCAGAGTATAAATTCAAAAAAATATCCAGTGAGAGAAAATAAGACATGAATAATAATTATATAAAAAAATGTAATGAAGAGACTCAAAAGTAATTTGGTCCACAGAAAGATAAATTTGAGACTTGATTCCGATTCAATCAATTTTATTCATTGAAAAATAGTGATGTAATGAGAACATAGTACTGTTTTACAGATAGATGATTTCATTTTCTAATTTATTACTTTTGACTCTTGCGAAAATCGATAATGTTTAGAAACAGAACATATTTACATAATTATTTTCTCAGTGAGAAAAACATTAAGAAAAAGTATCGATTATATCAAGGTATTACATTTTTTGTTAATTTCATGAACAATGACTGTTCTTGAAACAAATATTTCTAAATCGTTAATGAACCTACGACAATACAATAACTGATTAAAAAAAATGTTCAAATTAGCACTCGAACTCTATCCACACACACCGTTTCGAATCGACTGTTCTCGAACTGAATCAAGAAAACTCTTTACCGTCTCGTTCAACCTTGAAAACATTTCGAATCCATGCATCTCGAAGAAGACCGTTGTTATATCATACACACACACACACACACATGTGCACGCGAATATATGTTTTTTACGTCTCGTACCAACACAAGCATGAATGTGACATTGTGTCCACCTGAAGTAATTTCACAGCACAACACTCCGTGTTGAAATATGCATTTGATTCCGACCCTGCTTGACTCCTCCTACACAATACATCCAGGTGGGTAAGAAGTTCACACGCGCGTTCGAAGTTGCAGATTCTCCATTCATGTGTCTCTTTAGTCATCCGTCGGCGTTCTTTTTATCCGGTGTATATAAATACATACACATATATATTAATTTTCTCGACGGACGATGTTAAACGATTGTCGGTGATCAGAAGATGAAGTTCACGAATTGTTTTGTATTGGTGGTGGTGTGCGTCGTCGTCGGCATAACGTGCGAGCCGCAGCTCGACCTGTCCTCGTTCCCTAATGTAAGGGTGAACGATAACCCGACAGGATACGCCGGGAGGGATATTTTGAGTTTGTTGCAACAGCTGGAGATACAGAGCTCGGAACAGTGTACGAATAACGTGGCGGCGCAGTGGAATTTCGAGACGAACATCAACTATGAGACACAAGCAGCTGCTGTAAGTGATCTGCATTGATTTTCTTTAATGTACGGTGATTTACTCATGCGTGAGTGTGATCTTTGAAACTTTAACAAGTTTAAAATCTGCCAAAACGGTCGAATAATAAAAATGATTGGTGCATTCGATTAGCTTACCCGAAAAACTCCAATACAATGTCGGTCATAAATCGTTTTTCAGTCGATTAAAAATAAAAGAGCTATCTATTATATTCAGCCGATCAATGTAATAATATAAAACAGATTTTTGTTCTCAGAAACGATCAGATTTCTAACTGTCTAAACGAAAATACTGGTATAAAAAATAAACAATTTTATAATCAAGAAATCTTAATTCACTTCAAGAGTTTGTACAATTAAAGCGCTTGATTATATTAACGATGCGATAATTCCAGTATTTCCAGAAAATGAATTAGATTTAAAATGGATTCAGAAACCAAATAAGATTCATAATCTTAGAGTTATTTAAATAACCTGAAGTGAACTCAATAGTTAAATTCCTTCTTTAAAATCTGGGTATTTGTTGACATCTTTTTTCCTAGTATTCTTCATGGTATTAAGGTTGTTTTCCATTACAAAAAAAAAACATAAAAATCCGAAAATTATTCCGAAATTGAGGACTGAACTACCTAAACAAATCTATATTTTATTTTGAAAAAAATAGAATCGAATGAGGATTTTTTGATAATTAATGCTGTTGTTTTCTTTGAGTTAATTTTTTGTTTATATATTAAGGTCAATTTAACATTTCTGTTCTCTTTTAATAACAGAAAATAAGAGAAATGGTTTTAAATAATACAAAATACAGACTAGCTAAAAGGATTGACAGACTAAGACATTATAATCACAATACAGTTCTGATATTCTAGCTAAATTCACTTTAACAAATAAATTATTTTTTCAGTCCACAAACCATAAAAAGTTCTATGATCAAAAATGTTTAAGAAATCATTATTAATCAACTGGATTGTTCTCAATCGCTTTTTGATGATCACCGATAATGGTTTATTGAATATTTCTGGTCAAATCATTTGTTAACTGAAAAAGAAGTCACTTGTGAAACCCGACGAAGATATTTTCTAGAAAAAAATGTATTTTTGATCGAGATTCCTATTGTAAGACTTAGTTTTCTATTTGAATCTATTTGTAATCATTATTGACACGTATAAGAGATAACAAGTGAATTGTTAGCATGTTATGCAGATATTAATGCAGAAGTATTTTTTTCCAAACATGCAAATAAAATCAATTGTGTAAACTAGGCCAGTCGTTCGAAACTTGCACCGATTGTTCTTGAAAATATATAGATACGATTTTTAATCTGTTTTTTCGCCGAAATGTATTCTCACACGGACATATTTTTTAATAACATTTCAAGTAAATTTCAATTCAATATCGATTGTTCCTCGTACCAGTATCGATTCATTCTAGAAATACAAAACATTGTTTCTATCGCGTTTGTGATTGTGAATCGACGACAAGTGGAGCACATTTTGCTGGAAAACATTATTCTCTATTCGACTGTTTGATCGATGCTATTTGTAGTACTTAGGGTAAAAATCTATTATTCTATGTTGGTTGTATAAATTAATATTAAAGATAATTACAACAAAATTAAAAAAAACAGCACAAAAAAATATTGATTTATACAACAAATTATATTTATTAAATTTATACTTTATTCTTTAAAACAATATCTTCATAGATTTTAAACATTTTAAATATTTTTTTATATAGTTTAAAGGTTTAAAACTTTACCGCATTTATTTTCTCGTTATTACGGATTATTTTTAGCAGGATTTTTTGAAATAAAAGAATAATTGCTGAATTTTCTCTCAGAACTAAATTAACACTTTAAAAATTGCAAAATGCCATTTTATATAAAGTATTATAAAACACTGGATTATAATTTAGTGCATTTTTTTCTACCATATGGTGAAGTAGGTAATTTTTATATTCTAACATGCATTCAGATTAATTTCTATGGCTTATAAGTACTAATTATAGGTAAATCGTATATGGTAACAGGTGTATTCTGATCAATTATTATCAATCATTTTTGTTTATTGATTGTGTGCATTTTTGATCATCTTGAAATCGTCTATGTACATAAAATCCATTAGGGTTAAATAAAATAAAGTAACAATTGATAAAGTGAAAAAAATAATGTGGAAATAAATGAATGACAAAAAGAAAAAAATAATATTTATGAAACAGAAATGAAAACTAAGTGGAAATTCTTGTATTGATGTACATTCCCTGTTGGCTGTTATCTAATGTGTTTGATTATCGGTTGATTTGTTGAGTGTATTTTTATTCTTTACCAAGGAAAGAGATTCAAAAGCTAGTTGTTAGCTTGCAGAACCATTCCCGTACATTATTCTTTATCAACCTGATCTATCCAGTTATTAATTTGATCAAAATTCTTTGTGTCCATCAATCTTTCAAGTTCACGTTATAGTATGATCAACATACTGATTGACATACATGCCTGAAATAAAACCATTTCCAGCACTCTTTTTCCTTTACCGCGTCGGAACAATCAATCGAAATCAAATTATGGAACGAAATACCCGCGAATCTAATTGAGTCGCTACAATTACACAGACACGACGAATGTGGCGATTAGCCGCGTTGAGAACCCGTGTCGGTCGTAGTGTCAGAACGTTTTGGAAACGAAACGCGGCGACACGGTGCGCCGTTCTTGATTGTGTTCGAAACACAAACACGAATTAACGCAGACAATTCGTCTCGTGGTCTACTTCCTCGACTCGGTTACGTTTCTTTTTCACACCGCATAGATGAGTAGCTGCTGATATTGCCACTGTCCTACTTAATGTTTCCCTGTTCGTTACAAAAAAAAAGAACCGCAGCGCAATGCGCGCACGGCACGTTCTCTTTCAATAAAAAAAAGTGTTCTTGTACAAGTCAAGTGCGGTATTCTAATAATCGAGACTTTTTTATAAATGCTTTGACTCACTTCATCATCATTAAGTATAAACTACTGATGAACAATACTTAAATGAATAAAAATCTCGAAGATTATCTTCACATTTAACCAAAATTGTAATCCGTTTTCGATTGATTTGACTGGTGTTCAATTTCAGTGTCATAAATCATGTAAATCCACGATTGATCACTAGTAATAATGTAATTGACAAAACTGAGACAGATTCAGACATGCCTGTGGTTTGTGGGATGAAAAAAGTATTCCTTTGTGGAATTAAATTGATTCTCAGAACTATATTGTAACGAATATTTGCAATTCAGAAGTTTTAATAATTTAAACAATTTAAATAACAGTAACATGAATATGAGAGAATCTCTTGAATATCCCTTTCATAATTAGCAAAACGTGCACAAGAAAATCTTGCAACTAGTTTAAAACATAAATAAAACTTTATAGGATAGAAAAAAAAACCGTTTGCGAAACTGATTTTATCAACAGTAAATGTGACGGATTTCAGATCTTTTTCTCAGATCCTCACACACTTTTCGACAATGTGTTGTTTGATCATCGATGGACAGTGTCAGAATAACATTTTCATACTTGTATTTCGAAAATACTTGATTGTTTTTCTTTGAAATAAAATTCTTAGAAATGTTTGAGTTTATCATTATTCCTCTTTCTCTCTTTATGTATATATATATATATATATATATATATATATATATAAATTGAAAAGACTTGCTTTCCCGATATCATTGTTAACTCATTACCATAATTATCTAAAGATGTGTACGCTTGCATTGTTCAATGGTCATTTGCCAGAAGAAAAGTCTTACTGATTCTGGGCCAAGGACAATCGCGGTTAAAAAAAACACAACGCGCACACACATGCGTCTGTATAAAATGAAAAGACAAAAAATAATTTCATGGTTAACCGAACAATGAATGGTCGATTGTTCCGATGACAATTAGCAGGTAATAAGTTACGCGCAAACGGATCGATTGAGACAGATTTTCATCCGACGACCGTCTCTGTGCACTCTGTTCCTGGTTATCGACGATGTACGTGACCGATAATTGGATACACGAGATCGTTTACATCGCGGATTGAAAATAGAAATAAATAAAAGAACACGAGATCGTTATCGGATTAGACGAGAACGAAACGAACCATTGTTCAGTGTAAATTTTTAAGAACTGTTTACTAACGTGGGACCGTTGTTTAATTTATTTCGTACGAGCGGTTTTGAAACGACGTTTCGGAAACATCCTTGTTACAAGTTTATTTTTAAACATGTGACAAATGTATACAAACAAACATACATATATATATATATATATATAGAGAGAGAGAGAGAGAAGAATCAAAAGAATGAAGAGATTGAATGCTAAAATATTCAGAAAATTGAAATCTAAAATTTTTTTTGGTATAACTTGAACTAGTGAAGAAAGTACTAGATAGTCTTTTCAGAAATAAAGATTGATACAGAAGTTGTTAGAAAAGCTGCTTAGAAAGAAAAATCGTAGAGAAAGGAACAAGCTTGACAAAAGCAAAGAATGGATGCACCACACATGTCGCAGCTTTTAAAACTTAAGATAGATGATTGATTTTTGTGATTTAGGGAGCGTCGACAACTGTCATTAGTGTTCTAGTTAACATTGAAGAAATAAGGAAAGAATAGAGAGCTGCAACAAATATTTACTCGCTGATAACTAAAAAAGATATTCACAAAAATGTACAGAGAGAAAGAGAAAAATAAACACTACTGTTAAGAAGATTAGATGACAGATAATAGATACTGCGTTGGAATTTGAGGATAAGAAAAGAACTCGATCGAGTAAATCGGACGAAAAAATTCCTTTCACAAATGAATTCTGTTTTCTCACAAACCGTAAAGAATTTTTATGACCGAATTCGTTCAATCGAGCATTATCGAATATTTTTTAGTGCGATTTATGTGTATTTCAAAAAACTGTTTTAAAACTGAATCTTTTGTATAATTGATTCAATTCTATTTTTAATTTTACGGTTCCTGTTTAGTTGTGTTACACATGAAATCATTTTGCAACAATACATTTCTAACACTGGTTAAATTCACTTACATAAACGATTTCCTCATTCACCAAAAAAAAAATTCTCTGATGAGGAGTGAAAATTTTCTGTACACTAGCGTTCTAAAGATTATTGATTTACCATCGAAATGTAGAGAGCAGCAATCAAAAATGATCATGATTGATTTATTAAACATGTTTCATTGCGAAAAGTGTTTGTGGATAAATGAGGAATTTATTTATGAAAGTGAATATAGCAACCATATCAAGGCGTATTCTGAAATAAATTTCTGTTCTATTTTTCTTACGTTTCAATTATTAATGATTAACAAAAATATTTAAAAAACAAATATATTATTAATAACACAAATTCTTCCATACATGCTAATTTATTTCAGATGACAGAACAGATCATTTTTATTATAATACTCGTACTGTGTAGAGAAAAAAGCTATTTGAATTTAATTGTAGATATTTACTGAGTAGCAAGTAATTCGGGTTTCGTTTTCGAAAGCTATCATTAGCGACGATAACAATATTTTCATTAATAATGGGAACCATCTAACGATACTACCATATTGTCTCTCAAGATGACAAACAAACAAGTACATCGCCGGCAATTCAATTAATGAATGCTTGAAGAAAACAATAAGTGATTAAGTTGGTTAAACGTCGTTGTGTGTGTTTTATTGTTTGTTTGTTTATTTGTATATGTAATGAACGGTATTCTCCTCTTTTTTTATACAAAATTTACATTTTATATAGTTTACGAATCGATTCAGGTCTTGGAAATTCAGTGAGATTTTTTGATGCGTTGTGAGATGAAAAACAGAATTGATTTATGAAACTACAGTTGAGAATTTCGATAATATTCGATGGAATAGCCAGTATAGATTTACATATTTTTTCTTGTATATAAGAAATCTTCACCTGATCTAAAAACAATCTGCCAGGAAGATTACATCACTTTTTGAGAATTATCTTTCTTATAACATTTCATACGTTTGTTTTTTTATCATTTCTTTCTTTTTCTTAGTATTATATTCAATGTTCTAGTAACATGATGTATGTGTCCTATATGCCCTGGTTTTTCAATACATATATGACCGATGATGTGATGATAGAGCCGATAGCCTTTTCATAGTTTATAAATCCAAGACATATATATATATATATATATATATATATATATATAAAATGAAAGAATGAATTTAAAATGTTGAAACGACACAGGATTAGTAGTGAAGATATGAAATCCTGCAATGATATATTTTTCCCACGATTATCTTATACCAATTGAAACATTAAATGATTGTTTAAGTAATTGCATGCAGATGAGTACTAATAAGACAAATATGCACAGTCATTCAGATATAATGACCCAGTCGCGTATGTAATTATAGTTCGAGAAAGAAACGACATCGAACTCGGTTCCTAGATAAAGAAACGCCTCATTGCCAATGGCAATCGGCCTCTTCGTTTCGGATGCTAATTAAAATCGTCAAGCCGTCAGAACGCATCCATATTTATAAAATATATTTTCACGTGTGTCTCTGCATGTGTGTGTGTGTGCACACACTTCGAGGTGTAGGTCGTACGTGGTCTTATGAACGGGTTGACATTGACACGTTTGTTTCCCACAGCCGAGGAGAAGAAAAGAAAAACATATCGTGAAAAGGCATCTTTTTATTAAATAGTATGTCACGATATGCGAACGAAAGAAAACACATTTATTATTTCTATTGTGGCGATGTTTCGTAATAGCCGTCGTATGTGTCCTGCCACTGTTCTTACAGACAATGGGACGTCGTGTTACGAAAGAGAATGGATCTGTGGACGGTGCGGCGTCGTCATTGAGAATCGGCCGGCTCTGTCGCGAATCACAGAAAAACACAACGGCGGATCGATTGTGCTGCGTGTCGGTTTCGAACGAGGATCGATCTTAAATCGAGACAACAGACATGAACTTTAGTAGAAATCCTCGAATCGATCAAGGGATCATATCACACAAGTTATGGTAACACTACCCTCGACGAAATAAATAAATATCACTAATTATAAAAACAAACACAACGGATTGGTTGTGCTGCGATTTGGCTTCGAATGAAAATGAGAAGAATAATATTTAAAAATGTTTAAACGTTTCGTGTACTCGAAATTACTTATAAAATATTTAAGACATTATAATAAAGCTCTTAAATGTCTATGGACCAAAAATTTATTAATATTGATTTCATATTGATTTCATATCGAAATCAGATTATTCTGCATGTAAAGTAAAGAAAAATATCAGATTTCTCTAATCAATACATTCATTAGTATTTCATTTAAACGCCCTTAAACCCCATCATCATCATACAAAAATATATATTTCTCAATCCATGTGAGGCGCATCTTGAAAATTTAAAGTTTGTAGATTCAGCTATACTCACTCACTAATTTTTAAAAAGGAAAATAATTTCGAATTTCAACCAGATATCCTCAAAATCACAGATTTGTTTACACCTTGATAGTATGAAAACGATGGCATAGGCATCGAAATGCATACAAACGACGATCAAAAATGATCGATTAGAATTTATTGAACATTATTAATCCAGAAATGTTTTTCTTTTGTGATCGGTGCGATGAAAAAAGAATTCCTTTGTGAAAGCAGAACTTTCTCGAAGATTCAGTAAATTTTATATTCAATTAATATTAGAACAAACGATCTAAACATTATTTGTTATGAAAAAAAAAATACAACTATTTTCAAACTTAATTTGAATATAAGACAAATACAGTAAAGTGAACAAACAAGAGTGATTTTTTAACATAATTTTTTTTCTCATGCACTCACACACACACACGATTCATCATTGTCTCAATGATTGAAGCGTGTGAAACTGGAGCAAATCATCTCAGTAATTCATATATATATATATATATATATATATATATATATATATACAGAAGAATTTATTTTGAAAAAAAGTGTGTTAACGAAACGTATGAGATATACGAACAAGCTCGAACAATAAACGTCTTGCGATTATGATCGGTACGGATTTGCATTTCCGTCGCCTCGAACTGTGGAAAAACTTTCATTCGGACAGATGCCGAACAGACAGACAGACACTGATTCCAGTTCCGGAAGTTCACTTTCGAGCCACCGAAACACGAATGTATCGATTTTTGCTGTTATGTCTTTTATATATATTTATATATATATATATATATATATATATATATATATATATATATATTCATACACACATATAATAATATAAATAGATGTGTGTGTGTGTGCGTTGGAGAGAGAATAATCCGTATCCGATTAGGTAATTTCTGTTTAAACATTCTCTCCCGCTGACCGTATGTCGTTTATGTGAGTTTTATCAGTGGCACATGTGCCGTAATAATCTATTGAAATAGAAAGTAATGTTGCTGCTTTACATGTTCTGAAGATAGTTTTATATGGGGCAACGACACTGGGTAGATAACTAGTACGTATCTGTAAGTAATTAAACAAGTGCGCACACATAAACATATGTATATAACATATATATATATATATATATATATATATGTTTGAATATATAAAGTTACCAACAAGATGACTTTCTTTGTTTATTCAAGGTCTGAAATTTCGGTTTCTAAACAAACCATCTGCCTGAATGTTTTCAAAAAAAGGTGGTCCAATACACTTATTTCAATTTCTTTTAATATCGATCAGGTTTTGCTGATTAAATGGTATCGGAACTAGTTTACACAACACTTTTCCTTCTTAGAATACATTTTTTCTCACGAATTCTTTAGGAAAATGTGATTCTTGCTATCGTGTTATGTTCGGTTGTTCATCGAAGTGTACAATCCCGAAATCTACCGATATCTCGTGATCGTACCCTGTCATGTATTAAGCATGGATCTGATACGTGGAAATATATGGGAAAATTTTCAGAAAATTCACATAACAATGAGAACACAAATTTCGTTTCAACCGGAGCATACCCTATGAGAGTTTAATTATTAGTGTTGACTTTTCATAGCTCGTTCAGAAAAATCGTGGATGTTTGTTGAGATGTTCGTGCAACGGATTGGTAAATGGGAGATGTTAAACTATTTTGTCTTCATTATTATCAGAATTAATTGAAGTGTGGGATAATTACACACCAAGCATGGTTTCTATTATTCTGATGAGAAAAGTGGGAATGTATTTCAATATTTTTCTTTTTAACAATTAGTGAGTGAGTATAGCTCAATCTACAAGCTTTACATTTTCAAGATGTCACTCATATGGATTGAAAAATATCATTTTGATGATGATGGATTTTAAGGACGTATCGATAACTAAGGTCATTAATATACGAACACCAATACGAAATAAAAATCCTTAAGTTTGAATTACACCAATTTTTTTTGAGAAACTTTTCAATTCGTAGTTGTCAATTAAAGCATTTAATCTTCCATGAGGTCCATATTGATGAAATTTTCAATATGAAATATGTGTCGTTTGTCAATTGATATAGAGTTCTTACTAAATATCATTTTATTATTCCAAAATACCATAGCTATGTTTAACTCGTACGAATATTTCAGTAAAAGTGTTTACTAGGAAAAAGCCTTCAAAAAATCTGCTTATATTCCAAGAAAGACAGAACCTAAATTTATCTACAGGATATTTAGTACCCTTACTGATTTTACCGATTTCTCTGTTATACCCATTAGATTTCCTATTAGTCGCCTCTTACGACAGGCAGGAATACCGTGGAAGTATTCTAGCCCTCTTCCACAAGGGTAATATATACATAGACGGGGGGAAATAGTTACAAAAACTACAATTTTTTCCGTAATTAATTACTGATCATTTTTGATTCTTGTCTGTACGCATTTCGATGATAATTCCATCGTTTTCTGAGCGTTAGAAGGTACAAAAAAAAATCTGTACAATTTATTGAAAATTTTTGTTCAGAAAAACTTCCTTAGCTTGTGGGATAAAAAAATTCATTTGTGGAAATGAATTTAGCTTTAGTGTTAGAACTCCATTGTTTCTAATAATCTATCTGACTTGGACTCAACAAAAGCAGTTTCAAGGATTCTATTCGAATCGTTTTAAGTGGCAGAGAGTGAACGTATCGTTATTTTCTTTGCAGCTCGAAGCGCAGCAAGAATACACGGACTTCCAGCGGGACGTGTGGAGTCTGATCCAGCACATAAACCGCGAACAAGTCAACGAACCGAAGATATGGCGACAGCTGAGGCTGTATTCGATAGTCGGACCAGCCGCTCTGTCGCCGGACCAACTAGACCGGGTACGTTGTGATAATTATATTTGCACTTTTATTGCCCACTTCACCGCTAGATTTTAATTATTATTATTATTATGTAAACCGGCACACATGCATTCGTGTACGGTCGTTCCGTCAAATCATAAATATGAAATTATCTTATCGGCACGACGATTTCCTGTCATAATGTATTATGTAATGTGTTTAGTAACAGAGATCGATATTAAGAACGTGTCTAATACAACGTATGTTGAACGGAAGTGATTGTCGATGCAATCGGTGGATTTATTAGCTGAGGAACTGGGCATTTTTTATGGCTTCGAAATATCAAAAAAATCGTACTAATCACTTCCTTAATAAGAGATGATACATGATTTTCAAACACACTCATTAACAATTCTTCTCCTAATCATCGATTTTTCTATTCGATAATAAATATTTTCTGTTTAATTTTCGAATTAATTAACAAACGAAATGACAGGTCAGAATATTACAGTAGATAAGACATTTCCAATATCTGAAGATTTAATTAGTAATGTAAATAAATTTAACATAAATTAAAGAGAAGCGAATATTAGGTAATACATGTAAAGATAAATCATATATTGAAGAATAAAATAAGATATGAAATCAAATTTCTAGAGAATAACAATTGTGTATATTTTATTGAATGAAAGTGAAACATGGGTTATGATATACCGAGACGAATTAAGAATTAAAGCTTCGATGAACAAATGCCTAAGAGGTATAAAAAGTATTACCTTTATTGTTTTATTTACGCTTTAAAAATGGTGTAATTGTCGTCGAAATGTTTATAAGTGATATTAAAAATGACAATAAATCAATTATCGATCATTTTCTATTCTTGCTTATTAGCATTTTAATAGCTATTTCATCATCATCAATGCGTCAAGATACAGAAGAATATTTTTATGGTTTGCGCTGAAATAAAATTAAGTTTGGAACATGAATTTAGACAGAACTGGTCTGTATTCGTCACAGTAGAGTTTTCATACAGAGACTGAATTCATTTTCATAAATAAAATTTTCACTCGCCGACAATCATTTCTTCAGATCAGAAATGTTCAACATTCGCTTGTTGATCTGATCCCTGGTCTTATTTAAAAATAATCCGAGTTTACAATTGTTGTAGATGTAATTTTATCATCTTGTTTGTGTAATGATAATAAAAATAAATATTTATTTTCATATTTCTTTTCAAGTACAACCGTCTGATCAACGACATGCTATCGATCTACAACGGTGCATCGATTTGCGCATACAACGAGCCGTTTCGTTGCGGACTTCGTCTACAGCCAGACATAGCATTAATTATGGCCCGTAGCCGCGATTGGGACGAATTACAATTCTATTGGACTGAATGGAGACGACTGACCGGCAGTCCTTTGAAAGATCTGTACCATCAACTCATCGATTTGAGTAACGAAGCGGCGAGACTGAACAGTAAGTAAAAATATTCGACTGAACGTGTAATGAGGTACATGGAACATTCTTCGATTTTTTACTTTGACGAATAAACTCTTTTTCATCCCACACACCGAAACTTGGTGCTCTGAAGATGACTGGCATTGTTATTGAAATGTGTCTCAATACCAATTGAATATGTTTAACCTGAATTTGTGGAAAAGAATTTAGTCGGTGACAGATGATTTCTGATCGAATCAAATATATATTTTTTTATTTTTTTTATATCGAACGAATATTTAAAGTTACTTTAAAATGAAATTGAAATCACGATCCTGGTGCGAGACAAGTGTAATTAAACAATATTTCAACCGTAATCAGCAAACTGAATCGCACAGACACGCACCGTAACAAGTTTCAAACACTAATTTGTCATTTAAAAATTCGCACTAATTCGTACTGCTGTTGACTTTAATTGAAATTATACAACTCGTTCAAAATTAAGAAACCGTCGCAGGTACAACGCGTTAAGTAAGAATTAATTGACACACATTTACATATGCATTATTTAAACATCTGCGACTGTCTTTCGACTTTATATAAGTGCAATTCATTTAAATAAACGTTTTGTTCTGGACAATGAAACGATTTGTACAGTTTTTTTCCTGTTTTAGTTTTTTTTTATGTATAAAATATTTTATTCTGAGTAAATATTCGTTAGAGACATTCTAAAATATGTTCTTTTCTGTTCGGATATTTCAATTTCTGTTTTATAGAAATAGATGTTCGGTAGAAAACAAATTGTGTATTTTTTACTTCATAATGAATTCTAAATGACAGTATAATTGATTTTGTGGCTTTGTATGATGATTTAGAATTTTGCTCGTGAAACATTTGAATAAGCTTGAATTTTAATATTTATTCACTTATTGCTTATATATTATGTTTATATATATTATGTTTCGTACACAAACAATGCAACAAATTTAAAATTCCGTAGTAAAGAGCAAGACCTTTCGCTATAAACATATAAATAAATTTTCTAAATAGAATACAGTGCAGAAAATGTACGAGAAATAGATTCTTTTTATTTCTTGTCGAATTGGAATTAGAACATACGATGAAATGTGATTATGTTTGTTATTTTGTACAAGAAGTTTTAAAATTCTTCTCGTGAAACATTTGTAGAAGTTTGCATTTTAATATTTATTCAATTATTGTTAAAAAAATTAACATTCAGTATTGAAAATCGAGATATTTTTTTTTTATAACCGAATAAATATTCAATGAAGAAATTCGTAAAATGGTGTACAGAGTTAGGTTAAATAAACAATAAAAATATGAGAATTAATCAATTACTGAACATTTTGAACAGAGAAAATGTGTGTTGCTTGAAGGAAGTAAAAATTCATTTGTAGAAGTCAAAAATGTATTACAAAGAAAAAAATAAATGACGAAACAATTATTAAGGTTCCAAATATGATTCTGAAACGAATGCAAAAATGGAAAAATTCGAAACATTATTCTTCTCAAAAATTATTTATAGAAGCTTGAATTTTAATATTTGTTCAATTACTGTCCATGTTTCTTACACAAACAACAACAAGATCTAACATTTGGTGTTGAAGATTAAGATTATTTTTTATAAACAGATAAATGTATTTTCTAGACAGAACGAAGAACAGAAAATGGATGTTTTATAATTGAATCTATAAGATTAAAATTATATTTTGTTTTAAAGAACATATCTACATAGAAGAAAGTACAGAAAATACTGCGTTGACTTAATTTAATCGAACGCACATACATTAATCATGTTAATGTGATATACCGAAAAAGTAATAGTATTTAAATTCAATACCTTTTTGAAATTAATTACTAGAAACGATTTAATTAGAAAGCAATATGTGGAGTATCGTGGAAATAAAAGATTTGAAAAGAGATTGTTAATTTGTTTGAATTCGTTAATGTCGAATTATTCTAAACGATTAAACTAATGTTATTTGTACGTCTATGATATTAAATTAGTTCTAGTTGGGTGTAATTAAAATTGTTCTAATTAGAAAGTGCTCATGATTTTTTTTCTAAAGAAATAAGCGCTGTCTTATAAGCTATGCTCTTTTATTCAGTCTTTTCTGTTCTATTTTCGGCTTGTTTTGGATTTCGGTTTGAAGTTTTGTATTAAATCTTAAAATCTGTTGAAGTTTTTAAGAAATATGTTTCGATTTCAAACGAAACAGATTATTTAAAAAAGATCCAACTGTTACTTTTCAAAAATCAACATTTAGGTTATATAGTTTCTGACATTAGAACTAAATTCACTTCGTAATTTAATTTGGATATTTCGTACACTTAAGAAAAATTTTTGATTTAATAATGGTTTATTATTCAACCTGATTAAGGCTTACAAGCAGCTTTTTCTATTCCTGTTGATGTCTAAAACGTCCGCAGTGAAAATCGAAACAAAAAAATCAATCGTTACACGTTTAGATCATAAAGAAAATCAGTAGAATGAAATGGAAGTGAAATTTTCAAATCGCCTGTTGCAGATTTCACAGATACAGCGAAGTACTGGCTGTTCCCGTTCGAGTCGCCGACGATCCGTATAGATCTCGAGGAAGTTTGGGCCCAGATCAAGCCCGTGTACGAGCTGCTACATTCGTACGTCCGGAAGAAACTGAAAGATTTCTACGGACCAGAAAGGATCAGCTCCGAGGCGCCGTTGCCGGCACACATTCTAGGAAACATGTGGGCGCAGACATGGAGCAATGTTCTAGATATCACTGCGCCGTATCCCGGTAAAAACTTTCTGGATATCACACCTGAAATGGTCTTACAGGTAGTGTTTTGATTTTATTTACACGTTTTCATAGAATATTCTCCTCTAGAAATTAAATATTTGGTTGAAAGATATACACGTTTACCTCTTTTAAGCAAAACTGAGTATAAATACATCAGTACAAGACATTATATTCAATGTAAAGAGTTCTAGTGAATAACAAGGCTTTGTTTTCCACACATTCTTCACTTCAATATCTTTTTAAACGATTTCATAACTTCTCCTCTTCTTTAACATATTTGCACAACGACTAACATTCCGAATGCCTTTTCTACAGGGATACACGCCTATCGAAATGGTCCGTCTCGCCGAAGATTTCTATATTTCATTGAACATGACGCCGATGCCGCAAGAATTCTGGAGCGGTTCGATCTTCGAACAACCATTGAACCGTCCGATCTTGTGTCAACCGTCCGCTTGGGATTTTTGTAACAGGAAAGATTTTCGGTCAGTTTTCATATATATTTTTCAGATTAATAAACGAATATAATATTCATTTATTTAATCGTTGAAATAATTCCAGAAAAACTCATAAAATAACCAAATCCACGATTGTAGACTGTTTCTATATATAAAAATCTATTAGAAATTTTTAAAACGTTATTTTTTTAAAGAAATGGGTCTTTTATATTCTATCAACTGCTTTATAACAGCTTTGACTTAATTAAAAGAATACTTATGCATGTTTCAGAATAAAAATGTGCTCGCATGTCACCATGAAAGATTTGATTACGATCCATCACGAAATGGCGCACATCCAGTACTTTCTTCAATATAAAAATCTTCCGAAAGTCTACAGAGACGGTGCTAATCCAGGTTTGTAATTAAGAAAGAATCCATCCTTGCTCAAACCATTTCCTGTACAACTTCAGTTCTATTATCGAGTTAGATATCTTTGTGAAGTTAAAACAAGCATAGTAGAAACGATTGTTATCTGATGTTCAGAATTCAAAAATAACAATCTATGTTTTATCATAGAAGAAGATAGATTCGAAGAAATTATTTGAGTATAAATAAATATTTCCTCACTGTAGAATAAGAAATATATAGGCAGTGTAAGATACTAGAATAAATATATTTATTTTAAATATCGTAGTCATTTTATAAATATTTACATACACACACACACACATGTCTATATACTTTTATATGTGAGTATGTAAACATATTTTACATAATTATGTATAAACGATCAGGAGACATTCCGATTATTTCCTATTTCCGAATGAACCACAATAAGATGTGGTACATTTTATGATTATTGTTATTAAACATTTCCGAACAGTGAAAGTAGTAATTACAAGACAGAATATTTTCACTTCAAGAACGAACCGATCCAATGGCATATGTTATAAATTGTATATTCACGGTTAATTTGTCGGAAACGTCCACGCACGATATATTTAATTGAATTGAATCGACGGCCTAGAATTAACAGCCGAGTCCACTGACCCAGTCTGCATAAAAGGATACACTTATGATCTTTTTCTATTTCATTACAAGAATTGTATTCATATTTTTAATATTATAATTCTTTCAGTTATTCAATAAATTAGATTCGTTCGATCAAATCATGTTTTTATTATTTGGACTGACGAAGAATGTTAGTTTCAAGTTAAAACTCTTCACATTCATATTTGTGTACCTGTCGCTGCAATATTCTCTTTGACTTTTCACACAATCGGTCTTTACGTTTCACTTGTTGATGTTTTTAGAAAAGATGAAAGAATCTAAAGATTGGTCGTAATGAAATACAGAGAATAATAAATAAAGGTAGAAATTCAACAGTTAAAACCTCTGAACTGTTGCTAAATTCACTTTTAATAATTAATTTTTTTCGTTACACAAACCGCATTTTTTTCTAATCAAAGATATTCTGTAGATATTTAATGTCCATTTTTAATTATTTCTTATTCATTTTAATGGATTTGCAATCACAATTAGAGCGTCAAAATAGAGAAAATTATTTATCGTTGTCGAAATGAGTACAGGAAACAATAAAAAATGATCAATAATCATTTACTGAACAATTCTAATCAGAAATGTTTTTTACGATTTGTGCGAGGAAGAAAGAATTCATTTGTTAAAGAAGAACGTACGTTTATACATCCATTAATTATTAAAATACCTGAAAACAGAACCGAAAATTATTTTTATTCTATTTTTTAAAGAGCATTTTTCCACAGAATCTACCATTCGCTCGTATCGATATTCCCCTTCACTCTCTTAACAATTTGTATTCTAAGTAAATCCAAGAGTTGTACAGAGGAGAAATGCACGATAATTTAAAACATTTCAATTAGTAAAATGTTTGTTTCAGGTTTCCACGAAGCGATCAGCGACGCAATCACATTATCTGTCGGTACATTAAAACATTTACGGACGTTGGGACTTGTGTCAAGGTCTTTCAACGAATTCCCGCACGATATCAATTATCTGTACTCGATGGCGTTAGAAAAATTGACGTTCCTACCGTACGCTTTGTCGGTGGAAAAGTGGCGTTGGGATTTGTTCGAAGGAACTGTCTCGAAAGGGGAATCGAATTGTCACTGGTGGAGACTCAGGTACGCATCAAACAGTAAAACTTTTTTTATAAAAATCAATAAATCTGATTTTATAAAATTCAGTTGCATAAGTAATGATTAATCGTTGAACAGTTTTGATTAAAACTAAGTGTTTTGAGCGAGAAAACAATTCATTTATGAAACTCAGACATTGAATAGATTGAATAATTTAAATATAAAATGTTGGGTTGGTGATTTATTTCTGAAATGTGATTAACCATGGTATCAAACTGAACTGTTCACTTATGCTTCGACAAATAAACGATTTATGAACCGAATAAATGTTTTTCTTTCTTTTAGGGAAGAATATTCCGGAGTGAAGCCGCCGATACTGAGATCGGAGACAGATTTCGACCCGGGCGCCAAGTATCACATCCCTGCAAACATCCAGTACATAAGGTAAGTGGTTCTCGGATTTTTTTCTACGGGCAAAGGGGAAAAAACGACAGAGTTATGTTTTTAATTTTTTTATATAAACATATATTAGAGATAACACAGAACAGTTATAAAACAAAAAAAAAATTAAAAGATAATACTGAGAAGTGAGCACAGCGAATATTGCACGATGAAAGTAACTAAACTAAGACTACGAAGAACTAATAATGATGTTCATGATGACTGTATGAACCTTCGTCATATCCACCGTCGCTTCCCCCGTCTCCTAAATGAATGTCGTCTCCACCGTGCTGTTCTTCATGATGCACGGGCACATGTACAGGTACTTTGACTGGGTACGGTACTGGTTTCTCGACCGGATACGGTACGTGCTTGATGACTTCGTACGGTACGGGTCTGTCGACCGGTACATGTACTGGGTAAGGGAATGGTTTCTCTACCGGCACTGGGATCTTCTTCACGACCGGGTACGGGTGTGGAACAGGTACTTTCACCGGGTACGGAACCGGCTTCTCGACTGTGTACGGCACTGGTCTGTCGACTGGGACTTTGACTGGATATGGGACCGGTTTCTCGACAGGGACAGGCACTTTCTTCTCGATGTGCACCGGGTATGGTTTCGGTACGTGGACAGGCACGGGTCTGTCGACGGGCACTTTGACTGGATATGGTACGAGTTTCTCGACCGGGTACGGTTTCGGCACCGGTACTTTAACTTCCACCGGATAAGGAATGTGCTTGTACACTGGGTACGGTTGCGGCACTGGGACTTTGACGGGCACTGGTATTTTCTTCTCGACCGGATACGGTGCCGGAACGTACACTTTGTGCGGCACTGGCCTGTCCACTGGGACATGGACCGGGTACGGTACCTTCTTCACGACCGGCACTGGGTGTGGTACTGGAACGGGTACTTTGACGGGCACCTTCACGGGGTACGGCACTTTCTTCTCGACCGGATACGGTTGCGGAACGGGCACCTTGACCGGTACATGGATGTGTTTGGTCACGGGGACGTGTATGTGCTTCTCGACGGGATACGGTACAGGAATCTTCTTGACAACAGTGACGGTTTTCACGTGCTCTTCATGACCGCCGAAATCGCCGCCGTCGAAATGATCGAACCCACCGTGACCGCCATAACCGCCGTGACCGCCATAACCGAATCCGAAAATTCCACGCTTGTCCTGTTTCTTCTCGTCTACGCTACTCTCCTCGGATTTTGTGTCTTCGACATTCTTAGTCGTCTCTGGTTTCTTTTCCTCTTCGCATGAGGCAAGAAAGAGCAGAGCGAAAAGAGCGACGTACCCCTAGAAAAGTACGTTGCGATTCGCGAAAATCAATAACGTCGAAGTGGCACGAGATAAATCATAAATATGTGTCGTTTGCATCTTTTTAAATACAAAAATGCAACAACATGACTTTGATTTCAAACAGAAAACAAACTGAAAATACTCTACGAATTTCTCATTTCAATTAATACCAATTAAAAAAGAACGATAAATTCAAATCAGATCGAACAATCGATCGTTTCGTCTTGATTTCATTAAATCTCTCTTATTGTATTTTTCTACAATAAATTTTGACTTTTGAAACATCTTCTATCTTGCTGTACATGCGTCTATACATCAAACATTAAAAATATGGTTCAAGTGTCAAAATTATTCATAAAAAATATAACAAGAGTGATCCAAAGAAACTAAATCGAACAGCACGATACAATAACAGAATTAAAAACATAAAAACGAACAAAAATAACGATTAAATACAATCAACACTTAGAATTCTGAAGACTGTAATTACATCTGTCTTTCTTTTCGCATAAAACTAAAGAGAATATACAACAACGTGCAAACAAATTTAAAACTATCAAAACTATTACTTTCGAGATTGTGTTTCGATTCAGATAGATGTTTTTTTAATAAAATTTAATATGTTGTTACAAAATAGAAGATGTATAAAATAATTTGTATGAAAACAATGTTACTGTTCTTAATTCAAAAACATATTACAATTTTTCTACCACATTTGAAAATGTTTATCTAAAATATAATCGGTTGTTATTTTGAAAATTTGTTTGTCTTTATGTCAGTTTACATTAATTTTATTGAATTCGACAAAGAAAGTCTTGCACGATTATTTACTTCGAACCGATAAAATTGAATTGGTTTGTATTGTTCGTTACCGATTACGATTTTAGATTAAGTTAATGAAAACCCGAAATTTCAAATCAAAATAAGTCAACAAATTGAACGTTTCTGTTTTACTGCACGTTTTTTTTAGCAACCGATCTTTTTAATTTACCGATATAAATCTATATGAAATATGAAAATATATATATATAAGAAAATCCACGAGCACTCACCAACAGTTTCATTGCGATCTTTCTTAGAAGTGC
The DNA here is from genome assembly GCA_034766995.1 of Acanthacorydalis orientalis. Lineage (NCBI taxonomy): Eukaryota > Metazoa > Arthropoda > Insecta > Megaloptera > Corydalidae > Acanthacorydalis > Acanthacorydalis orientalis. Next base: position 36,489,310 of record CM068321.1, on the reverse strand, counting down.
AATCTAAACTGATACGGTTTGTTCGGCCGCTTTGGGCTTTTATACAACCGAACATATGCACTTTCGCTCGTCCCCGGACGATGGAATCGTCTCGCACGGCGACCACAGGCCATTGTAACCGGACAAACAGTAAGAACACAATACACCTGGCTGACACGCACGTGTAACAGAGCATTGCGATTGAACGTCTTGTCTCTTCTTCACACTTTTCTTCAAAGTGTGTACGCATGTGTTTGTGTGTGTGTGTGTGTTCGTGTCCGGAAACTTATAACGAGCGCAAAAATTAAATAGACTCGGGTAAAATTTATGATCAGACGATTACAACCGTACATTAATGTCTGAAGATGTTTAATTAATATAGAGTATGGTTTCAGTCATAGTCTGTGGTTCGAGATATATACATTTTTTACCACAGTGAATTATATTCGGTGCACAGCACGTACACGTTTTTCTTGGTTATTAATATTGATGGAATGATTATTATTATTTTAATGTAACAAAACGTTTCGAAATTCACTAATTAACATCTAAAAATCACTATATGCATTCGTTTATGATTTGTTTGTTTTGAACAAATCCAACGAATGTCATACATAATCACTGGAAGAAAACTATTCATAAAGAATCGATTATCATTGAATTATCATCTACATGCCTGACAGATTGAGAGAGTCGTGGCACTAACGAGATAATCGATAATGAAAGGTTGATTGCGTACACATTATGTCGGTGAAAAGTGTTGATTTTGCTAAGAAATCACTGTACCAATAAATTGAGACGTGTTATGTGTGTTACACTTCACTAATAGCTAAGTGGCAATCGTATGAGTTGAGAACGAGAATTAAAGTACATGATAAGACAATTATGAAAGGAGTACACGCGTCTCAGTTGTGATTTCTAACCGTTTATTTCTAATGCATCTTGATTTATAAAATGAACTGTTCTCTTAACTACTGTCTGAATCGGATTTCGGTACAGTTTGAAGAAATGTACAGATCTGATTTAGAAAATAGTTCTAACTATATCAAATCATTGTCCTTATGAGCTTTATTCTGTTCACTGGCTCTTATAAAGACTCGGGAGGACTGAGACCAACAGGATAATATACCGACGAGATCATAAAAATAGAGATATTAACGGTTAAGATATAAACGCTTTATTTTTGGATGAAAATGTAATAATTCGTTAAAACAATATTTAATTTTTATAATAAAAATCGATTTTTTAAAACAAGTGATTATTTTCACATCAATTTTCGATTTATGTCAAATATATATATTAATCTTCAGATTTTTATATAATCTGAAATATGACAAGTTTCAATTATTTGATATAAATTATATCTATAAATTAATTCATATATATATATATATATATATGGATATTTTGAAAATGTGTTGCTTTTAATCAAGTTCACTGTTTATTTGAATATTCATAATACTCAAACAGTGATCTCGAAGAGAAGAAACAAATTTTTAAATAAATTATGACGTTAGAAAGAGAATAGAGATGAAAATTGAAAGCTCTATCCAACAAGAGATAGTATAAAAATCCTATTTCTTTATTTTCATACATACAGCTATGTAACCTGTGCTGTTTTTTCCATAAACTTTTAAGTTATATATAAAACCTGACTATATTTGAAAAATCTATACAAAATATATCAGACACTCGGTAGAAACAAACAATATCTAAATTTTAGTGAACTGATCTAACTGGAAATTGTCTTTAAAAAAATCTAATGATTTTTTCTTATGTTTATTGAATAAAAACTGACCGTTAATTGTATATATATATATGTATATATATATATATATATGAAATTTTATAATTTATCAATTTAATGTATTTAAAAAAAAACACTTGTGATAAACATATCTTTTTCTGTAACTTGACCCTTTGAAAATGATACCATCATAATCGAAATGTGCATAATCAACAGTCAAAGAAAATCTATAATGATGCATGGAAAAGTTTTGATCTGGAAAAATGTTTATGATCCAGAGTATCGAAAGAAGAATTAATTTTTGTTAAATCAATCATACATTTTTCTCATATTTTCACACATCACTTTCGATCAATGTCAGTTCTTTAATGAATCGAGCATCTAACGAAACACACTTCATCCAACATCTGACTTTTTCAAAGATTGTTTACGATCAAATTATGTCACATCATTCAACAACGAAACAAACTAATCGAACATCTTTAATATTCCGTCCTGTTCCCTAATCCATTTTAATTAAACGTGACGTAAATTCGAATAACATCATTTATCATCCGAAGACGTTGACGAGATGACAGCACGACGGTCCCGTCTATCGACATCGTTCGATCGCATACTATCTAATCGACACGATTTATACAATAGGAACAGGCCGATTGCCACTAATCGTCGGTATGTAAACATTAGAAATATGTCGATAGGTATGTAACAAGACACTTCCACGTTCGGATTACAAAACGATACGTCGTAATGAACGCTCGAGCAGAATATCGATTAGAGACAATCGTCGAATGTGGGTAATGGTCGTGTGTGTGTGTGTGTGTGGACGTGCATTTCATATTCGAGTAGATCGGGTAAAAATCGTATAGAGTGCGAATTCACTTCCGACAAATCACAAAACGTGTCAGACAGGTTTTGTCGTCCATTCAGTGTGTTTTACATACGAGCAGATCGTTTACTTTTACACTATGTGTCTTTTTTTATTGTATTATTATTATTATCATTACTGTTATGTAACCGTTCACTGTTTACCAGTGTTTTTTCTGACATGCAGTCTTGTTTATAAGTCGGTCGATGTTTAAAGTTCATATTTAATTCGTGTAAACAAACAAAAAAAGAAACGAACAGGAAACTTTTTTTTATGATAACACGACGAGAGGAAATCAGAAAGTCATATCCGTTGTTTTCGAATTTTAAACATAAAATAGTTTTATTTAGTAAATAGTACAGATAAAATTATAATATAGAGCATAATAAAGTTTCAATAAGTCTCTATCTGTGTTTCTTAGTTTAATTTTCTTGATTGATATACTGATTGATAGTCTTTATCAGTTTCTTGATTCATTTCAGTTTACATACATGTCTAACATTTATTACCATTTTAATCAATCATATGATGGGAAAATAGTTACTTTCTATGAAAAATCGGTTTTTATTGGAAGAACTCATGGCTATTTTAACGGATGGTCGATTTTTCAAAAAAACTTGCGTTTCAACTTTCAGTAAAGACGATTGTAAATCAGTAAAAAAATGATTTTCCTTTCAAAAATTACTTTCATCTATTAGGAAGAAGTGTGTTTTGTTTATTACAATTTTTTTTTGAAAATAAATTCAAAGCTTTTTTAAATAAAAAAAAATTATTTAGAATACGACATATTTTACATCAAAAAAGAGAGAATTTAGAAAATCGTCTTTCTATTTTCAAATTTTCAATTTTTAAGAAAATAAAAACATTTTTCATCATTAATTAATCATTTTCAATAATAAATCTACGAAATTAGAACGATAAAATCATTTTTGAAAAATGTTACTTTTTCATGAAATTTTGCATACTATAGGTCGTCGTTTTTTTTTGACCAAAAATCGAAAGTCTGAAATATATAATTTTTTTGTCATAAATCGATCATTCGATATGACAATAGACACGTTCTATGAAAAATTGGTATTTATTCTCGAAATTCGTGTTTATTTTAACGGTTGGTTGATTTTTTTAAAAAAATTGTTTCAACTTTCAGTAAAAACGATTGTAAATCAGTAAAAAAAATTATTTTCTTTTCAAAAATTACTTTCATTTATTAGAAAGAAGTGTATTTTGATTACTAGAAATTTTTTTTGAAAAAAATTTAAAGATTTTTTAAATAAAAAATATTTTTCGGAAGACGACATATTTTACATCAAAAAAGAGAGAATTTAGAAAATCATCTTTCTATTTCCAAATATCTACTTTCTAGGCGAATAAAAACATTTTTCATCGTTAGTCATTTTCAATAATAAATCTATGAAATTAGAACGATAAAATCATTTTTAAAAAATCTTGATTTTTCGTGAAATTTTGCATACTATTAGGTCGTCGTTTTTTTTGGGTCAAAAATCGAAAGTCTGAAATATATAATTTTTTTGTCATAAATCGATCATTCGATATGAAAATAGACACGTTCTATGAAAAATTGGTTTTTATTCTCGAAATTCTTAGTTATTTTAACCGATGGTCGATTTTTTAAAAATCTGCTGTGTCGACTTTCAGCAAAAACGATTGTAAATCAGTAAAAAAATGATTTTCTTTTCAAAAATTACTTTCACTTATTAGGAAGAAGTGTGTTTTGTTTACAAAAATTTTTTTTTTGAAAATAAATTCAAAGATTTTTTAAATAAAAAATATTTTTTGGAAGACGACATATTTTACATCAAAAAAGAGAGAATTTAGAAAATCATCTTTCTATTTCCAAATATCTACTTTCTAGAAGAATAAAAACATTTTTCATCATTAATTAGTCATTTTCAATAATAAATCTATGAAATTAGAACGATAAAATCATTTTTAAAAAATCTTGATTTTTCATGAAATTTTGCATACTATAGGTCGTCGTTTTTTTTTGACCAAAAATCGAAAGACTGAAATATATAATTATTTTGTCATAAATCGATCATTTGATATGACAATAGACACGTTCTATGAAAAATTGGTTTTTATTATGGAAATTTGACATTTTAATAACTAAAAATCGATTTATTAAAAAATCAATTTTTCAAACTTGAAACAAAATGACTGTAAATTGGAAAATAAATAAATTTCTTTGTAAAAACTACTGTAGTTTCTTGGAAACAAGTGTTTTCAGCTTATCTGAAAATTTTTTAGAAATATATTCATGAATTATATTAATAAAAGTCTTTTTTTCTGAGAGGATGGCACAATTTACATCAAAAAAGCAAGAATTCGACCAATCGTCGTTCCACTTTCCAAATTTTCAACTTATAGGCAGATAGATACGTGTTTTATCGCAGATTAGTCATTTTTAATAATTAATCTATACAATTAGAACAAAAGAATCATTTTTAAAAAGTTTTGATTTTTCATGAAATTTTGCATAACCTATCGGTTTCTGTACAGACATAGCTCAATATGAAATTACGACAGGTGCCAATTTCAAAAATCATGTGAATGAAAAACCAAGTCACGCGATATTCGTACAGTTGATCATATCAAACGTCTAATCGTCCGAAAAACAGTATGACTGTTACTTAATAATGTTATGTTCATGAAATGTCTGTTTATGCTTTTTTGTCCGTGCCGTTTAAATACAGATAAAGTTATTTAATATCAAGTTATATGACACAGTTATTTTAACATCATGCTCTCTTTTTTTCCTCCTATCGAACTGTGTCAAAAGTTATAGCCATTTTTTTGATTTTTTAGAAGTAAAATAAGTTTCATTCTATGTTAAATC